>CM037874.1:9377501-9900001 GCA_021292105.1 Anadara kagoshimensis | reverse complement strand
TTGGACAAAAAACAACTTGGAAAACAGTAAAATTTTATTAATCATCCAGACTTACCCAAATTCATGGTGAAAAATTACCGTGTAATTTATACTAAGTGCGAGTAAAGACTAAGATCAGTATCCATTTGTCATAATTTGTGAATAGGGCATCACAGCAAACAGAAACAGAAATTATGGCAAAGTATCATGAAAGTTCCAACCCTTTCTTAGACGATGATGATGAAGATGATGGTTTCTCATCCCCCTATAGTAGTAAATCGCACAGTAACCAAAGATATGGTGGACCCAGTGACAGGATGAGTCAAAAACAAGAGATGATCAGTGCCTCAGAGGACAGACAGTTGGAGAGTTCCAGGAGAGCTCTGGCTAGTCTCTATGAGTCCGAGAGAATGGGCGTGGCAACAGGAGAGGTATATATAATATACATGTGTAATGTTGAAATGTGCCTCATAGATCTAACATGATAAAAATATTAAAAAACAGTAAATGAAACCCCTTTTTGTCATAGTTTTCTAAATAAAAACAAAAAATTCAATTCAATGTGTTCTTAAAACCATAAATATTTTGAGGGCTCACTTTCACGGGGGACAATCACGTGACTTATGTTGATCACGCTTTCACCTGAAAACGCTCGCTTTGAAGGTAAGTTGACCATCGTTTTATATGATAGCGCGTGAATTTGAAAATAATATGTAGCCCACGGAAGAAGTATATGTGCACCAAGTTTTCTTGCCAAATGACAACATTCAAATCCCCGTAGTTTCTGCAAACACTTCGACAATGTGTGGAGCACAATAGATATTCGTGTTGATCACACTTACACATTTATGCTATCGCTAAATAAATTTAACCAAACGATAAAATTTGCGCCTTTTACACCCGAATTTTCTGCATCCACTAGATATTTATTACAACAGACAATTATTTCGCGTGTCTACATGTCGGTAGATATTGGAATTTGTCAGTATTCGTCAAATTATGTAAAATGATCACGCTTTCACTAAGTTTGTGAGTTGATCACGCTTACACGAAGTTAGACTACACAATCTAGAATGTTCAGTTAATTCGACAGTGCCTTTATCTATAGTTATATATATTTGTATGCTATGTACACAGATTGGATGTGTACTATACAGTACAGACCTGTTGAAAAATAAACACTAAGCTAACAAATTATTGCTTAATTTTGGCTCCCCGTTAGCTTTACATCGGCAGTTGCCACTATCTAAATCTCGACAGCCGAACGTGGGCTCCTTTTTGTTAGCTCAGTGTTGAATTTTCGACAGGTCTGTATTGTAAATATACGAACAATATATGTGACTTTAACTTTGTCTATAGTTGTTGTTTGTCCATATCGATGTATAGTGCGTCAAGTTGGACCTGATCCTTTGACATTTAATTTGAATATCTATTGTTTAATTTAGGGGCTATATACGGATGGATGATAGTTATACTGGGCACCGGGTGTTTACAGTAATGAAACATGCCGTCTTACCTAAATCACACAGTCAATTAGTCCAATCTAACACTTTTCGTATTTATTTCTTGCTCGCAAAAATTTCATGTTTTACAGTATTCAAATTAAAGGTCAAACGGCCAGGTCAAACTTGATGTTCTATACGTTACGAAGACTGGTCCTGTTTTAAACATTCTACAAAGGTAAACAATGATGGGTTGAGAATATTTCACTCGCATGAAGTAGTGCCGCTTTACCAAACAGTTGACTAAGTACTAGGTAGGACTTCCTTTTGTAAACATACCTATTAATTTTTATGTTAAGTTTTTCCCCCATAGCAATATCTAAATGTCTTGATCCCGTCATTTTTAGGTTTTTCAGTAAAAATAAAATTTGTATGGAGGACACAAATTGAAGTCTTCCCTTGTCTTAAAACTCAAGATCTCTCACCACCGTGAGTTCGATTTCCGAGCGTCTCCGTGTCGACGGCCCTTACCGATTGGCTTTATATAAGTATATAATTTCACCGATTGAAAGTGATGTGCAATGTGCAGCGTTGCAGCATAAGTGCTTACTAGCACTCGCGCACAACAATAATTGCCGGTCAGTCACTGACAGCCGCGTAGCTAGGTAAAAATGATGTGGATTCAAAGTATAACAAACTTTCGCACAAAAGACATGTGTGGGGTGGCAGGTGGATCCCCCGTGAAAATGTGAAATATTGATGTCAAATGGTGCAATCTGGTGGCATTTTTTAATAAAATTGGCTGAATCTAAAAGCAAGTTTTGACAGTTATTTTAACATGTTTACCGAAGATTTTTTTTCTGGAAACTTCGGACGGTTGCATTTGGTAGTGATGTCCAAATCACAGTCCCAAAGCAAAGTAATACACATGTATTTGAAATTGGCAAATTAAGTTAAACGCGTGAACTTCTGCAAGGGAAGCGAGACGGAATGTCCCGGATACACCCGCCAAGTGTAAAAAGAACATGGAACTATGGAAAGTCAAATATATCCAGGATAATTTTGGATACAGAGACATTACACTGGTCAATATTGGATGAAGGTCAAAATTTGTTTAAGGCTTGATACGCTTAGACTTGCAATATCCCCGCGTCAACAATTTATTTGTGAGCAGCTAAACTGTTATCGCAGTGGGAACACGCTCTACCATATCATATTATTTGAGAAACAAATACATCATAAGCAGGAGCAGGTATATTACTACATAGAAAAGGAAATTTGAAAAATTGAAGTCATCACGTTTGCCATACAGTTCCAAATGTACAACGTCATTGTATGAATCTAAATATGATGTAGACATTGCATAATCAGCCGTATCTTTTATTTCAAGCTCACTAGGACATTCACATAATCTCCAAAAAGGTTTATTACGAGATAGAGTTTCATCTATATATCTGTATGTGGCGTTGAATGATGTGGCGACATTTAACAAGGCTCTACATAGATACTGCTTCATACGAACACAGCACCAAATAAACAAGCAATGGTGCACATTTTGTGCCCGTTAGTATATCGATTGTTTGTTGGAAAATTATGTTAGCTATAAAAATCTTTTTAACATTTTGTTGATGGTATCTTCATTACATTTTTGTTTGCTGGAATCCATGTGGCGCTTGACAAACTAACCAGAAACCAGAATGCCTGTTCTTCGCTAGATATAGATATTTTTATTATGGTCTACCGTGGTTTTTTTTTTACACAAAACAAAAACCTGAAAATGATCGATCGATTTGAACTTTTACTGAATTACAACAGTAAATGATACTATAGTGGGACGAATTGTTACTGTATTTTGTAATTGTAAGAGAATTAATATCATTACCATGACATGTTCTCTGTAAAGAAATGCTTCGAGCGGAAAATTTATGAAAAAGTATTTTTTAAAAATAAGAAATTATGTGGACGCCATGGCGTACTGGCGTATAGGTAGCTACGCGCCTGACTGATATGAATGTATATTGAATTTCTGTGTTTTGTTACTGCTAGATGCAAGGACACTTTGACATGGTACTTTGAGGAACCGACTATTTTTCCACCAGTCTGAAATCCGACAGTCATCTGGCACACCGTGACACACACACTTATGATTTTTTTCTTCTAGCCATATCTGAAGCATGTATTTGTAGATATTGTGGAAAAGTGTTGAAAGGGGCTCCTTCTTTAAGGCAGCATGAGTTACGCCACCAATCTGAAGGGTCATATAAATGCGGAGAATGCAATCTGCCTTTTTCAGCAAGAGCATCTTTATTACACACCAAGAAAAAAGCATGAGCATAGAATGAAATAGTTTGCAATGTCTGCAGTGGTATCTATTATGATGAACGTGACTTCCAACGTCACAAATTGCGTGAAGAAGGGCTTTTAAAATTTGAGTGAGACATGTGCCATCTAAAATTGAAAAAATTGTCGACCTGAATGAGCATTCCGGAATTCACACCGGTCAAAAAAAGTTCAGATGTATGATGTGTGGTAAACATTTCAGGTTTAGAACAAACTACCACAGACATTTAAAATCCCATAAGACTGAGGAGAGAATACCATGTCAAAATGTAACAAGGACTTCAAATCACAGCAAACTTTAAAAGTTCACATTGCTAAACATACTTCCAAACATTACAAATGTGACATCTGTCAGAAAGTATTTAGTACGAAATCATATTTATGTATTCATATAAAAAATAAACACACGGAAAAGACACCTTAAAATGACATTTATATGTGCTAACATACATATCATTGACATTACAAACAGTATCCAATAGTAGCATAATCAAAATGAATGGCGAGTTCGTCTTAGCTGCTATTTTGATTTTTTTTTTTTTTTGGTCAATGGTTACTTGAAAGATGATTTAGCAAACGTCTTCAACATTTAAAGGGTGATCGAACACTGCTCACTTATACATGCATTTTCTTTTGGGCTTGTTAAGCCACAGCTTATTTTTTCTAGTCATTCTGACCAATAAAAACAGAATATTTTATACTAAAAATCTAGTAATTTTATCTTTGGGCAATGATCATAAAACCTAAAACTACAGACACTGTCCAAATGACTGAACATTCTAAAACCGATATTCGAAAATTTATATCTTAACATTGTGTAAGCGTGATCAACTCACAAACTTAGTGAAAGCGTGATCATTTTACATAATTTGACGAATACTAACAAATTCCAATATCTACCGACATGTAGACACGCGAAATAATTGTCTGTTGTAATAAATATCTAGTGGATGCAGAAAATTCGGGTGTAAAAGGCGCAAATTTCATCGTTTGGTTAAATTTATTTAGCGATAGCATAAATGTGTAAGTGTGATCAACACGAATATCTAACGTGCTCCACACATTGTCGAAGTGTTTGCAGAAACTACGGGGATTTGAATGTTGTCATTTGGCAAGGAAACTTAGTGCACATATACTTCTTCCGTGGGCTACATATTATTTTCAAATTCACGCGCTATCATATAAAACTATGGTCAACTTACCTTCGAAGCGAGCGTTTTCAGGTGAAAGCGTGATCAACATAAGTCACGTGATTGTCCCCCGTGACTTTGACATTATTTTCAGTATAGGACATTTGGGCAATTAATGTATAATCCATGATCAGCAATATTGTGACAGAGTGTTTATAAACACAGGAAAGTTTATTATACCGAAAATGTATGGGTATTAATATTGTGTTATGAAATTATCATGCAAATATTCATGCCTTTGTACAATCATTTGTCAACCCCACCTTTTATATTTCCCTATCTACATTATATAGACTATTTGATGTTTATAAACATTCTGCCATAATATCTCTGACAGACCATAAATGCATCCTTAGATATGGTGGAAACAAAAACTGCTATAGCAAATCATACTAACATGCTTTCCGTATTCTATTCTTTAAGTGGTTTTAATGAAGTCTTTAGTTTAGTCTAATTGAAAACATTATCATATGAATCAAGTAGATAAAAAATTGTTTACTAGTATACACAATTTTAAAAAGACAGATGTGTTCAAGAGCATACAAAATTTTCCTAAACTTAGTCATACCTTTACTTTATTTTTTTCTATAAATGACACAAGAATTGTTAAAAAAATGACAATCATTTAGGTAAAGTTAAATGATTGAAATCAATTCATTTGAATAAGGATAACAACACTTGCTACTTTTGCTATGAGAGTAAACCATTTTCATGATTCTGTATGAATTTATTGACCAGTATCTATGTTTGATAACAACTTGAGTATCCCTTGCTGACAAGGAACCTTGGTGGCAGTGTGGTCCAAAGGTTGGTGGTTTTCTCTGGTTTCCTCCACCATCCCAGAACTGACCATCTTGATATTAACAAAAGAATCTTGACTGTGTATAAAACTCCATTACTCCACTCCACTCCTTGCTGACAATTTCTGTGTTGATTTTATTTTAGGAACTATTAAGACAGGGGGAACAGTTAGATAACATTGATAGAAAGACTACACAAATGAATCAGTCCATGAAAACAACACAGAAACATTTAAATAATATCAAAAGTGTGTTTGGTGGTATCAAAAACTGGTGGCAAGGTAAAAAAGAAGAAGAACAAAAAGCTCCAGAACCACGAGAAAGTAAATTAAAAAGCACCATAGAAACTAAGAGAGATACTCCAGCAGGTCAGCACCCGGCTCTAAGGCTTCGGAGTGAGGATTATAAAGGATTTTACGAAGAAGATGATGATTTAGATAAAAGATTTATGGCTGGTTCAAGACAAAATTATGGCAATCAACAATATATAACATCAATTACAAGAAGTGATAAGGAAGAAAGACTGAATGAAAATTTAGGTAATGTTATAGTGAGCAGACCTACCAGTAATATACCAACATTTTAGCTTGCCTATATCAAACACAGATCCAATATATTACACCTATAAGTTCTGATTGAAGAAAAAAATGTCTGGCTTCGTCCTTGGGGGAAAAAGGCAATAAATGTATAATATATTCCATGCATGGCAAATTATTACCATACTGAGTTTGGTTTTTACACAGATATTGCAAACTGGGTCCAAAACACAGAAAACAAAACCCATTCAGCAATGTTTTACCATAGAAATCAATAACCTATAGACACATATCAGTGTTTTGTTCGACTATACTGATTAGATGTGCACTTTTGACATGCCTGTGATTTATGGTAATCAATAGTATAAAGTAAAACCTCTATTCATCATCACCATTTGTACAGACAGATTTTGGCATTATAGCACTTATTAACAAATTATATTTCTATATATCAATTTTAATTTTCTTTACAGGTGAATTATCAGATGGGATATCCAGGTTAAAAGATTTAGCTATAGGACTTGGTGATGAGATTGAACTGCAAAATGAAAAAATAGACATAATTAATCCTAAAATGGACATATTGAATGACAATCTAGAGGGACAGAACAGACAAATGAAAGGAATATTACGCAAATGATATGTGTTTGTTATACATGTCAGTGTGTCATAACGGATTATGTTGAGATTTACTGGTCCAAATCAAAATTTCATTAGTCCAGGCCCCAGTTCCATAATCATTTTTAAACTAAAAATTTTCATAGTTTTATGACTATGTAAGATACTCGAGAATGAAAGGTGTCATTTTGAATATTACTTGGTATTACCATATCAAAAAAGTGTATCCGTTGTTGCAAAAAAAAATTGCCAAAATTTGATAAATATAAGTTAAGAAAAATTAACTTAAAGAAAATGATTGTGAAACTTGGGTCAGTATCTGTAAATCTCTATACTAGACATTCTGTCTGAGAAAATTAGCAGTTTGCAGAAATTACTGTTTTCACTGGTTATGGAAACTGTGTCCGTCATAGATAACAGCATAATAGTTCCTCACAAACACCCCAGCAAGGGATGTATCAGTGTTCATTCTGGGGGAGGGGGAAGGGGATGGGGCCATTGATCCCTTATTTTGCCAAATAACCTAATTGTAAAGCTCTTAGTGGTCTATATTTAACATACAGTGAATGCAAAAATTGTGGATTTATATCCCCCCCAAAAAAATTATTTTTTTTAGATTGAACGCTGTGGTATATGCATGTGGACACCATAGTGATGTTGTCTGAACTGATCTTTAAGTTTATACCAAGATTTGAAATTGTATCATATAATAAAGTATCAGAATAATTTTTAAATTAATTAAGCCAGTTTTTCTCTCACACCTTTTGAGAAGGTTTAAATGCTCTCATTAATTTTACAATGGCATAATAGTTCAGCTTACATGATAAACCTAAATGTAAATGTTCTGGTAAGTTTTATTTTTCAACATGTTCAAGAAATTAGAAATGTATTCTTTTGCAATTTGTTTGTGGAATATGTAGCTCTGGTTGCTGGACAACTCGTACTCAACCTGAGACAACTCATACCCAATCAAGACAATTTGTACCCAAACCTGAGACAACTCCTACCCAGGAAAACAATTTAAGACAATTAAGTTTTATTATTATTTTTTTTTTATTCAAAACTTATTAAGTATCAATTTCACCATTTAAGAACATGCACACATAAACATCAAAATTGCGTTAAAGAAATTAATAATGGATGGGAGGAAAAGGTAGGATTTGTCTTGGTATCGGTACGAGTTGACCTGGATATGAGTTGTCTTGATACCTTAGCTCTCATCTCACAAAGTCTATATCAACATATTGTAGATTTCTCAAGTTTAGCTCTAGGCAACTTATTTCGTCTTAATTTTAAGTAATCCACACATTGATGTATAAAAAGTAAATTTTACATTTTGTTATGAAAAAATGGAAGAATCTGACATTTTGCACACATGCAAATTTAAATATAAAATAGAACAGTATTACATTGGTGTAGGAATACAAATATTTCATGTTTGTGTATCGTCTATGGTAGGATGATGTCAAGAGCCATGTATTTGCTAGTCATATAATTAATGGCCATGCTATAAGTTTAGATATTTTGGAAAATATTCAAGAATATTTCAAGTTTAGTTGAAAATAAAGGTATTTTGTCAGTATACATGTAACATTATTTTAAGAATGACTGTTTACTTTGTGTTATGTGTAATAATAGTATTTATTATATGGCCAATGATTTTGCCCTTTTCTGATTGGCTGAGAAGGCATTTGGCGAGCCTGATAAATCAATACATGCACCACACAAAAATGCACTCGTTATGTGACGTAGCAATGGACAATGTTCACCGCACAAAAAGGCACATAACGAGTGCAATGTAACAATGGGCAATGTCCACCTCACAAAAATGCATGCGATGTTATGTGATGTTACATTGAAAAAAGCAAAGGACACTTCTAATGAAAAAATTTTATTACATTTTCAATTTGTAATTTAAAACATAATAATATGGTGTTAAAAATCATTGGTCATATAATATAACCATTACTGACCTTAAATTCAGTAGACATAAGGATTTATCAACCTCAAAAACATAAAATTCACCTTGGCTTACGGCCTCAGTGAATACAATATTTCTGAGGTTGATAAACCCTTATGTCTACAGAATCAAAAGTCAATAATTGTATAATAGAGTTCTTTGCGTAATATTGGAAAACAATGATTCATATTCTAATTCATCATGAGAACACCTTCTGTAGTATACTTGTTGTAAAATGGATATATATTACATGTGTATACAAAGCACTTGCTGCACTGAGATTGTATACACATTGAAGTTAGTCATTATTGCAAAGATCGAATTTATCATTACATATTAACTCAGAATATTGAATATTCTTATTAGCAACATGTGTATCTCATCATTCCCGGTATTAGCATTATGTTTATCTCATCATTTCCCGGTAAATGGATATATTTTAATCTATCTATTTTTATCAAATAGTCTTTGTTGGATGAGTTTTGTAAATATTTTTCCACCACAACATTTATCATGTGACATACATGTACAGTAGTCCATATGCATTTTGGTCCATATGTAAGGGAGATAACTCATGTAAACATGTTTTACAAGGGCAATGAATTGCTATGAGTTTTGTGTGGTATAGAATACATGATTTCTAAGTAGTAGTTTTACTGTTTTATTAGGAAAAGAGAGAGTGATAAGATAGAGAGCGTTCTGCATTCCATTATCAATTATATGTAAATGTCATCATTACATACATCCCAAGTTATTTTTGTTAAATTTTATGTTTTAATATATATGTATGTATATTATATTTAAATTGTTGTAATGTGTGATCGATGTTCATGAATAAATTGACAACGACGGCATTGTTGTTGTAGTTTTTAGCTAATAGCGCAGATAAGCTTTTAATTGACGTATCGCCAGCATGTCTTTTATGTTCCGACACTGGCCGTCATAATGGAAACAAAGCAACGCCACAGCAACTAATGACGTACTGGTGTCAGTGACATCATTAAATGACTCAATTCAGGGAGAGTTTTCATTCTTTTTGTGTGTAATTCAAGCATGCTGGGCCTTTGTCGGAACATAGTGGGCGTGGCTGGCGATGTGTCATTTTTTATGTGCATGAGATGACTACTGTAAATCATAGTCTTTTGTGTTTTGCAGGGTTCACATAATTTATATTACACAATACCGGTAATAAAGCAATTGCTTATATTTAAATTTCTTTTTATTTACTTCAATTTGCATTGTTACCTGATAACATTAAAATAAGTGTTGCTATACACAAAATTTTCTAGATCCCAAGGCTGTCAACTGCATATGAGAAAGGTTTTTGTCCTTGTCATTGGCCTCTATTGATTGGTTTTGTACCAGTTTAATTACCTGAGTGATCTGCAATGTTTATTTGTGATATTGCAGGCACTAACTAACACTCTAAAGTTTGCCATAAGTCTGCACTAGTATAAAGTTAAATCAGAAATAATTACTCAACCATAATAAGAGCGATTTTGTCTTATCACAAATAGTTGAAAAATTGCTGATAAAACATGCAACTGGCCATGTTGAGAATACTGTTTATGAAGAAGTTATTGATTGATTGAATGCAGTTTTACATCACAGTCAAGTATATTTAACTTATATTGAGACATTGTCAGCTACAGGTTAAGTGGCAAAAATTTTCACCTTAGCAGTGTGCTCATGCCTGTCGTGACACAATACATCAGTTTTTAAGTTCTCTTCCAAAGGACCTCATGACTCAATTCTAAATGTTGAGTGTTTGGCAAAAGAACAGTCACTACCTATTTTAAAGTCTTGTCACGCTTGATCAGGGTTAGAACCTATAGCCTCTCACATGCAAAGTGGGTACTCTACCAACTTTGGTGTTTATGGAGAAGTAATTGTTTACATAGTAGTTGGTGCAGTTAAGGTAGTTCCATACCATGGTGACGTCGTCGTTTTGTGCGTATGGTCGAAATGTCAGATTTGACGTCTTTTGTATCTATGAAGTCACGAATGTGTGGTCTTTGGCGCCTACAGAATTATGGCGGGAACACTGTTATGCTATCATTCAGTAGAATATTTTTCTGCATTCACAAAAGATTGGAATTCACAATATCAATTCTGTGCACAATTTTTAAGAAGAAAATGTATATTGTACATAACGGAAATTAGGTAGATCTACACTGTTGAGAGTACTATTCTAAATAATTGAAAGATTTGAGTACATTGTTTAAATTTTGAAGACTGTATTTTAAATCCCGCTTTATGTTTGTTTTTTTCGGTGATTTTAAATACAAATAGTAGGACACAAACTGACGATTCTTCAATAAACATACTGTTTGATAATTTTTCTCGGTGGTAAATTTTAGCAGTTTGACTATGCTCTTGTATTTGCGTTTCATTCAGCGGCCTAGAATCAAGAACGCATCATCAATGCATACGAATCCCCTTTCCACTTTAACTGGTCTGTGTTGGGTAATGGTTGCTATGAGTTTCTATGGGCGACAGACCATTGGTTTTGTTTTGCACAACCAAATAGCTCACAATTAGTGTTTTTGTTTATTTGTTAATACCAAACGAAAATCATTGAGTTCATAATAGTATACTAGGACATTGTTGGTAACTTCTTGCATAAGGAATGAGGCTTTTTTCTTGTTTCAGGATTTTGATGCAATTTTATGAAAAAAGTAGCTTGACGACCCCCTATTTTTGTTTCCGAAAATCAAACTTATATATCCATGTGCAATATATGTGAAAATCAGGGGTTGTATTCAATTTAGTTTTTTAAAAATCTACAAATTAACGAAAGGGTGTTACTTTTAGTTTTCCGGAAATTTAACGTTCTCTCTTGATAGGTGGCGCTGTAGAAAAATACCACATGACCGGAAGTAAAATTCCATTGGTCAAAATAATCTTCATGACACAATGGTTGATTTCAATGCAAGAGACTTTTGGTTTCTAAGCATGACAAAAAATTCTTAAAGCTTATTATTTGTTGATAACAGTAGTTATACTTTGATCATTTATGTCGTAAAAATAGCTGCCAGGTGACACTTCAGAACTTCTTAAGCAAGTTGAATACCTGCCCTGAAATTTTGGCATGTTGAATGATATATGCCCATGTACAACATATAAAAATTTCAATATGTGTTTTCAGGCGATTTGTAAAGTATGGAACTACCTTAAATGACTTATTCAGGTGTCCATTTAAAATACATCATATTTTTCTTCTCTAGAATTTCATATACATGTAATTTACTGTTGATTTTAGAAATAATATCTCTGAAATGAATCGACAGCCCATTTTCAAATCAATATTTCTAAGAACAGCAAGATTTTAAATGTCAACTAGCCATTGTAAGCACACCAATAGAAGCATAGAAAAACAAACACATTAAAAACACATTTAACTTTGTATAAAAAGAGTTTATTCATCATATCCTAGATTTGTCAATCTTGTCAAGCACAATTATACATCATACAAATGTACTATATAACATCATTACAATACAGAACTGTATCAAAATCTATATAACATCATTACAATACAGAACTGTATCAAAATCTATATAACACTAAAACCTTGATTCATTGCCATCATTTGTTCAGTCAAATTTTGGCATTATAAAGGGGTTTTGCAATTAATCAAGAGAGGCTGATAAAGAAAATATTAAAGAAACTGGTAATGGGACTTCAAAATATTAAGGTGATAAGCGAGGTGGCAAAGATATCAAGGGGGCATTAAACAGTAGGTTTTACTGTACATAAATTATCGGTACACTGTAGTGATCATAATGCTTGATATAACATACTATACAACAGGTCACTTGTAGAACTTCAGAATTGTCGGCACATATGACTCAAGTAATATGTGATTAAAGTAATCTAGTAATTATAGTAGTGTTTGAAATTTTTATTATCATTACACAATACAGAAATGCATGTGTATTGCAGAATGGGATTCCAAATCATACCACACGTTACCCCCTAACATTTATTTCCATTGGATGTGTAATCACATTAGTTGATATTTTTGCATAAAAAACATTGTAGCATAAATTAGTACATGTAAATAAATGTTTTCCATATTTTCCACTCAATCCATAGAGTACTGGTCACATGGTACAATGGCCTACCCTATTACCCTATTTATAATTCATTATAATTGTACTTCCTGGCTATTTTCTTTGCCATATTTCAAATTCAATAGTTTAGATCACTCCAATAAGAAGACATCAATATTAAAAGCCTAAGCATATCAATATTTACAAGTCTACAAGTTGCCATATTTGTGATCTTCAAATTAAAAGTGTGTATATTCTTGTGTTGACCGAGTAAGAAATCATACAAATCCAGTTAATGAGAAAATAATATGTGTTATTTTAAACTGTCTCTTTACACAATCTAGATCTGTTAACAACATAAACAAGGGGCTTAACTGATAAGGAAAATGAACAAAGTAATGAAACACATGGACACTTGTACCATTCCACACACACGTCATTCAAGCATCTGTCTCGAACAATTATTTTTACAAACATACACAGCATGTCGTAAATGATGTAATTGTTAAAAAAAATAATGATATATATATACACACAAGAATATCCAACTATACATGTATAGGTTATTTTTATCACCAATACTTTGTATATACAAATACAGTGTATTTAACAAAAATGCAACATAATTAAGTTTAAAATAATTAATTTTAATAATTTGTACACTTTCATTATAAACAATTTTGAAATAAGTTCCGATTACTTTAGTGATTCAATAATTTGTAAATACAAATACTACATGTATATATTTCTAAGCTCAACTTTTTAATAACATACTTACTAGTATATTTGTCTTCTAGAATCAGCTGGCTATTGAGCAAAAAAAAAAAATACTTTATACATGGATTTGAGCAGTTATAAAAAATTTCCAAAAAGTCTTTAAAGCACCAATTCAAGTATCAAATGAAAAAAATAGTAGGCTTTATAGTAGATAATGCAAGCAGAGCAGAAGAAGCAGCAAGGACGGGAAATACACATGAACTCTACAAGATCACCAAACTAATGTCGGGAAAATTTACCAACAATTCTGCCGTTGTGAAAGACCAGCAGGGCAACATCCTTTCAAAGAACAGCGACATCATGGAAAGATGGGCAGAACATTTTAAAGCCGTTCTTAACAGAGGGAACCCATCTCAACCACCAGATATCGATACTGATAACAACAATATAGAAGAACTCAACATCAGTGTACAGGAAATAACTTTACATGAAATTCAGAATGCTATCAGAAAGATGAAAGACAACAAAGCTGCAGGAATAGATGACATCCCAGCTGAGTTACTCAAAGCAGACATTGAAGCAACATCCTCAATTATCCACAACTTATTTCAAGACATTTGGAGAAACAACACAGTACCAACAGAGTGGAAAAACGGACTTATTATTAAACTGCCAAAAAAGGGAGATAAATCTGAATGCAACAACTGGAGAGGAATCACACTATTACCTACAATAAGTAAAGTGTTTACCAGAGTGCTTTTAGAAAGAGTAAATCAACAGATCGATGCACAACTGAGAAAGGAACAAGCGGGGTTCAGGCCAGGAAGATCATGCTGCGATCAAATTTTTGCTTTACGGAACATCATAGAGCAGTCAATAGAATGGCAATCTTCCCTATACCTAAACTTTGTAGACTATGAGAAGGCCTTCGACAGTGTACATCGGGAAAGCCTTTGGAAGCTTTTAAGAGTGTATGGTCTTCCAACAAAGATTATTGACATCATCAGGGTACTGCACGAAGGATTTCAGTGTAGTGTGATGGTTGACACCTCCCAAACAGAGTGGTTCCTAGTAACATCAGGACTAAAACAAGGCTGTATGCTATCTCCCCTGCTTTTTCTAGTGGCCATAGACTGGGTCATGAGGGAATCAACCAGAGATAAGAAGAACGGCATCAGATGGAGAATGGATAACAAACTGGATGACCTGGACTATGCCGATGACCTATGTCTCATCTCATCCACCTATCAGCATATCCAAGAGAAAACAACCAAACTCCCTGAAACATCTAGAAGCTTAGGCCTCAACATCA
Source organism: Anadara kagoshimensis (assembly GCA_021292105.1). NCBI lineage: Eukaryota > Metazoa > Mollusca > Bivalvia > Arcoida > Arcidae > Anadara > Anadara kagoshimensis. The sequence goes on along the minus strand of CM037874.1, from coordinate 9,885,052 downwards.
ACCTTAAAAAGACCAAAATAATGAGAATCAATGCACAGAACAACAACTCTGTACAAGTAAATGGAGAACAACTGGAAGATGTAGAGAAATTCATGTACCTCGGCAGCATAGTAACAACAACAGGAGGTACAGACGAGGACATAACATCCCGAATCAACAAATTAAAGCTCGTCATGTGTTTGCCATCTTGAAACCAGTATGGACCTCCTCCTGCATGACAACAAGGACAAAGCTGAGGATCTTTAATAGCAACGTAAAATCTGTATTACTATATGGATCCGAAAGCTGGAAGCTCCGGAAAGACCTGATAAGAAAACTGAGAGTGTTTCTTAACCAATGCCTTAGGACCATATACAAGATCAGATGGCCAAGAATAGTGTCTAACAGCGATCTTAAAGAGCTGACCGGACAAGAAGACATCATGGTAGAAATAGCGAGAAGGAAGTGGAGATGGGTTGGCCATGTGCTTAGGAAAGATCAGAGCGACATTACCAGGGAGAGCCTTTTCTGGACAGCCGACGGGAAAAGGAAGAGAGGCAGGCCAAAAACAACATGGCGAAGAACAGCCGAAAGCGAGTTGAAACAACTTGGGTGGTCCTGGAAGGAGATAGAGAAGAAAGCGAAAGATAGGACTGGATGGAGAGACTGTGTGGCTGCCTTATGTGCCGCATGGCACGAGGAGACCTAAGTAAGTAAGTAAGTACATGGATTTGAGCAGTTATAAAAAATTTCCAAAAAGTCTTTAAAGCACCAATTCAAGTATCAAATGAAAAAAATAGTAGGCTTTTGTTCTCAAACTGGGCTACAGAATAAATGTGAGAAGGTTTTCAATCTAAATTTGTGGGGAAAATCAACAAAACAATATTATTTCACAGGAAAAAACCAAAACACTGTGATTCTGTAACCAATGGAAACAACAGTTCAGTACAAAGGTTATGGCCTATCACATAGTATACAGACATTCATAACAATCAACTTTATACATGTTACACACATAATGATGTCTAGGTTGTGCTACTGCATACAAAAATTTACTATTATTTTTATAAAGTAGAAAATCTTAACACTTGCAGACAAGATACAGACAACATTAACAATCAATAAGCTGGTATAATTATGGACATATAGATACCGGTATGTAAGGATAATCATTGCACAATATTGTAGATATGTTATGTAACAAAAACTATCACCTTAATCATATGTTGTAAAAATATTCTATTTTCAGGCCCCTTTTCATAATGGTCTCTTAACCAAGATTTTCCTTAACTTATATATGGCAAATTGTTGCAACATTTTATGGTAATACAAATAAAAAGTCTCAACAAACGTAGAGTAGAAATGAAATAAGCATAAAGTAATCTTCAAAAGGACACATTTAAAATTCATGAATGTCTTAAAAATTAACAGAATTATTCAGATTTCAAATCTGCCAGATTTAAGTTGGGACAATCTTACCAGTAGTTAACATGGTTTTAAGGAATGAATGTGAAACCATGACCAGGTATTGTTTTACCTACAGGGGTTAAATGCATGTCAACAATGTGCATTTTGTTTTACCTTTAACACTTGTAAAAATAAATACCCCGGTACCAATCTCTCACAAAACTAGCACTTTAACTGATATTCATCAATAAAATAACTATTGTATTGTTGCTAATCAAAATAACTATTAAAAAGATTGTATGAATATCAGATTCAATTTTTTTTTTAAATTATTATCATGAGAAATGTATTGAAATTGACCTAGTGATAAAGAGTAGGTATATAACATGATTTATAGTCTGACATTTTGTTGGGGTCTTTTAGCTCAATGTTCACGAAGAAGGGAAATAATCTATCATCATCCATACAGGGCATTTAGTGAAGAAGCAATGTTAACAAGCAAATTCAGTGAATTAGAATCCCATGCCAGCAAGTTCTTTTTTGTGATTTGCACTTATGTTGAAAGGGCCATTACTCCAAGGAAAATAAGCAAACCAACTTGGGTTAATGAAGTGCGCATCTTCTATCTATGTTGATACTTTGCACCAAGTTTCGTGAAAAAGTGCTCCATAGTTTTGAGAATTAGCGCAGACAAGAATTTTGGATGAACAAAGGATGAATGGAAGGACAGACAGAAACTCGAATATATAATAATTAACATCTTCAATTGGAGTAAATAGGAACATTTTTGCTTTTATTTATTTTCTTAGAGTAAAAAGGCACAGAAATAAAACTTTCATGGATATTTAATTTTTATATAATTTACTTCAATTTGCAATTATCATCTTCCGATGATGCAAAAATATCAGCATGATATGTATGCTAATATCTTGTAATGAAGATTTTCGTGAAAATTAACGAACACCAAAATTTCCTGTTTTAAAGTAAATAAATGTATAGAGATATGTATTGTTTGAATCAGTATAAGGGTTATAATTGTAACAAAAAGATAACAAAATAATTTAATATATAATTAATAAATAAATCATACAGAAATATACACCAACGATAATGGAATGATTGATAGTACAAAACGTGAATACATTACTTGTATAATAGATAATATATGAAAGAGCTTGGTTTGAAATGAAATAAGAAATTTTATAGCTTAATAAAATTTACTCAAGACAATAGCAAAAGCCACCAGAAAAATGCTGACCCAAAAATACCATACAAGAGGAAATGGGTAACAAATTTTATATATGAAATGTAAATACACACAAAAAAATCAATTAACAAACATACATGTATAACTAAACAACATTGACCTGTCTGCTTGACCTTTAATTTAACCAGTATGTTAGAGTATAGGGAAACACATATAAGACTGTCCATGTCACGGCTGACGGGGAATGCAAGGTAAAACTGGAAATCTTACCACTACCCTTGTTTTTGATAGATCATTATATATATATATATATATATATATATATTATATATATATATATATGAATATTCCTTGTGAAAGGTCAAATGAACAGGTCAATGTTGTTTGAGTGACGAAGAAATGTAACATGGTGGTCACTTTACTCTCTGGGAATGTAATTTTGTAATATATCAACTTAAGATAAATTATGCATGATCACAAAATATCAACAAGCACCTGTTCTCAATTTTGCAATTTATACCAACAGTAAACAACAAACCAATATAAATAACAGAAACAGAAGCTGTAAATAGCAATAGCAACTATCACAGTCATTTTGAAAGAAAGCACTAATTACAATTTTAGAAACAAGAAAAAGTTTCACTGAAATAACATTCAGTTTGTCAATAGAATTTAGCACCTAGTAGTAATGTACAAACAAGTAGAACATGGACATGTTTTAAATCTCGGTATTGGAACTCTTATCAACCTATTTTGGACCCCAATAAAATTCAAAAACAGAACATAGAAATTTTAGGAGCCTGGTTATCATTATATCAGGCAAAGTAATAACAATAGCACTACAAGTATAAATATAATGAAGCACTATAATAATGATTTAGTGGTACAGAATTTTAACAATTTCTTGTGGAACATGTTGAGAACACTGTGTAATTTGAATCACAATTAATCCAAACTTTGCTTAGTAAATTTGATAATTCATATACATGTAATAGTACCGTAAGTATCGTTACTCATAAGTATGGCAAACAAAAGTGTAATGGACACTCACTAAAACAGTAAACAAACTTAGTGTAGTTATAACACTTATAAGAATTTTATGAATAATAAGCAAAAGTGTAATGCATGCATTACGGTACACCTGGAGAAATCTTGCCATGTTGTAAGAGTGGATTATAAAACACACCCTTTCTAAATTAATATGACATCATTTCATTCTATATCACATGTATCATATAATAAATTACCAGACAATTAACCAGAATTTATATACATAATATAAACTTGCTGAATAAGTGCCAGTAATTAAAACTATTTTGAAAATCTATCATTCTGGAATGTATTTTTTGTTTTTATTTAATTAGAATTTTTTGCAAAAAAAAAAATAGTGCAAACACATTTTGACTTGCATGCATGTCAAACCTTCAATTGGAAAAATGTGACTTTAAATTTCTTTGTATTTGATATGCTGTTCATCAGTCGTAACATGATGATTAAATATTGTAAAACCAGGAACCTTTATACAAATTTAAATTTAAATGTATTATCTATATTGTAGAATCATTAATATGCGTAGGTTTAATATTTCATAGTTATGTCATTAAAAAATAATGTTTGGACAAAATGTAGTGAAATTATTTTGTAAAAAAAACTTCCAATGGGGTCTTTTGTAAGTAATAGATGCCATTAAAATTTGTTTTATTTATCAACCCACAGAAATAGTGAAGACTTAATCCCCTCCTTCCCAAGGACATTTGTGATTTTGCAATATAACTCTTACTTCCTTGTACTGGCGAGACGAAAAACATTCATATAAAAAATATTTTGTAAGTAATGACTTCAAATAAGTAACTGCCATTATTTAAAGTTTAAATAAACTCTAACTGGCAATAAAAGCTTTCCAGATTGTGAAATTTGTCAGAGAATAACTAAAATGCAAGAAAGACATAGGCAGTGACAATAAACAGATGTAAAAGTTACATTATGGGGTTTGACACTGTATCACTTAACGTCCCTATAACGTTTTTGCCGAATGTTTATTTCCAATGGATATGGAATTGCATATGATGATGTTTTGTTGTAAAAATTACATTATTCCTGGAATTTGAAATGTTCATATTTTCTAAAAAATTCAGTACAAAGGTTAAGGGGTGTTGACCATGTTGTACAGTGGTGGCAAACCCCATTGTATAACAGTAAATGCTTCCCATTTAACTTTGATATATTTTCAAATAACAAGTCATAGTAATTATGTATTTACCATTAACTTAGCATGAATTTATCCAATCTTTTTGATTTTTAAGCTACACCACACATCATCAGAAATACAAATATTTGAGTCAACAGAATATATCATTCTTCATCTGTACTTTACTACAAGTAGTCATTATTTTAATTGTTGTTGCTACACAACAGTCCTCAGAATATAAATATATCCAAGGTAACAAAAAGCCTAGAATACACTTATGAAATAACTTGGTACATGTATCTCCATGGTAACAAAAAACCTGAAAAATCACTTATGGAATAACTTGGTACATGTATCTCCATGGTAACAAAAAACATCTAGTAATAACAACTTTGCTACACTGATGATGAACGTCTGATACTCTTGCCCTTACTCACTAAGTCTAAAAAGTAAGACAGGACACCAGATTGTAGAATAACATCCTGTGCTTCTCTCATCATCATTAGGGCCGGATTCGCCATACTGTCCCTCACCGCAGGGTGAAGTAGTGTCGGGCCAAAGACGGTTGCTAAGTTACTCAAAGACATCTTGTTCTCAGATACATACTTTCCAGCTCTATAAATATAAATCACAAAAAATTCAAATAAATAAAATATTTCTGAGAGCACCCGTCCTTGTCAAGATTTTTCAACTCAACACAGATTTTCTCTTTTACTTTTGGTTTGGTTTTCATAGGTTCCACTATAAAATTTCGTTACTACATCTTAATATTTTTACTTGTATATAAAGCCCACTGTACATGTATGTCTCATAAGTCATGTAAGTGGAGTATAACAGTGATGTTTTATGACCTAGTCAATATTCTTTTACTTATTCCATAGCAGTCAGGTAAGGGAAGAAACCACAGTATCAAGAGAAAATCACCAAAATGAAATTTTGTCAACAGGATTGAAGTCTAGGCACTGGATGCTGTGATCTGTAAAATGGCACTTGACTAATCAGCCACTGCATCATAATTAGAGAGTGGTTTAATTGACAGGTTTGACTATATTTGTAAAACTTACTTGACTAAATGTTCTATCATGTACACAGCTGTATAATAATTTTCATTGGGTAAGTCATGTAACAGTTGTAACATACACTTCTCTTTGGAATCGGAATCATTTAACTCTGAAATACAAAATAATAATACAGTTACCATGGTTACATGTCAGATATCATGTACATAATATGGAGGGGAGTGGAGTAAAAGTTTTATTCAACAGCCAATGTTGATGGAAACCACACTGCCCAGAGAAAACTACTACCCTTAAACGGACAAACTTTCATACACTAGGATATGCACTAGGACTCTAGGAGTGTGATTCAAACCAAGGTGGTGAGAGCACTGTGATCTGTAAGCTTGTGCTTTAGACCACTTGACCACCAAGGTGCTCTCCATTTTATATATGTACCATACTTGATGTCTTACATGTATGCTGTTACTGTTGTAGTAAAACTGCTAAAGCTGTACCCTGAATTAATTATTTCCAACCCAAAAACCTTTAAGTAGGAGAATAACAACTATTTCCAATAAGAAACCAAGATTTTTTCTTACCTAATGTAGATATGAAATGTTTATATTGTAGGTCTGTAAAGAGAGGTTCTGGGAGCTCTCTGAAGTACAACTTAAGTACACCTGTCACAGCATGGATATCACTCTCAGCAATTATATTGATTCCTTGACGTATATCTAATTAAAAATACAGAAAAATTGTAAAACAAAGGAAAACAGTTAAAAAATACATCCGTAAATAACATTACATGTATAGTTATAGTATGACAAAGTAATGGACAGTTTTCATGGTCTGATGTCATTTAATTGTTAGAACAACATGTTTTAAAATATTAAAGTTATATTAAGAATTATTTATTGTGGTACAAGGCAAACATTTTCAGGGTCTAATTCACAAAACACATGGCTATAATTTCTAAATGCTGAGTGCTAAGTAAAACCATTCCGTATGCATTTTTAAGACTTGGTCACACAAGGCTTGGATTTGGAATTAAAATCCTGACTTCTTTCCAGAGTAAACTTACAATAACTGAGCACCTGTAGTGGTTATGACATTAACATAAAACCTGATATGTTTAATACTTACTTTTATCAAAGATGTTTTTAAGTCTTTGGATTTCTGAAGTTACACCAGAAACTCTATATATACCAACTTCTTGTAGTCCTTAACAGAGCAAAATATCTTGTAAAATACTAAATTGCCTCATGTTATCTATTAAATTCGACTAAAATATTTACACAATTCTCACTAATATCATCCAAAGTAGAATCCCTAAATCTCATTGAAAATATTAAATTTGTATCTTGATATAAATGTATAAAATTGTAATTTTTTGCATCAAATGAACCATTTATCCACTATTTTCTAATCATATCTTATATGTATGACCTTCAGCACATGGATTATAATAACCACATATGACGACTTGCAGACTATTTGACTCTGTTTCTGGTTTTTAAATTGTCACCCATTTTCAAACATTATAAAAGTAACATTATAATTTAAAAACATTCTGAGCTAGGAGATTTCAATATTGTGTAAAAATAATTCATGCTTATTAAGTACCTACCTCTTTTCTCAACTTCTTTTACACATGCAGTCACAAATAATGGTACTGTTTTTCCTTCACGTCTGAAATAGAAAAAATACAATAGGTATTTGATAACTTTTTTTGAACACCGTTTTCTTCATGACATATTATATGATGTAGCCTTCTTCTACTTCAAATTTCATAGTTTAAACCCTTTGTCAATAGAGACAGCAAGTCTTTTTTATGAAATCTTTGTTTTGGCTCAAGTAATATGATAAACTGAATATTGACGCTATTTGATATTGTTTCAAATCATTCATGTTGTTCTTGTACGCAAGAGTGGCAAATTCACATCAGTCACATGACAAGACTAAGGGACTATATATAGAAGTGTACCTACCTAGTCCTTGCTACGTCCGGGGGCACATACGGCAAGGACATATGGAAGTGTTTGTTTCTTTAATGAAATGTAAAAGTGGAGTGGGGTAATAATGTTTAAAATTCCAGTCAAGAATCTTTCACGAATATTGAGATAGTCAATTCCTGAGATGGTAGAGAAAACGGGAGTGCCCAGAGAAAACAACCAACCTTTCAGCCTTCAGCAAACAATCTGACAAACTTTCTCACACTAGAACCTCTCAAAGTGGAATTTGAACATAGAGGTGAATGGCAATGTGATCCATAAGCTGCTGCTTTACACAACGAAATTTAAAGTAAATTAATTGAAATCAAATTAGTCTAAGCAGTAAAGCTTAAAAGTATCATACTGTTTGACATAATGTGACCATCAGAGACACATGAAATCATGTTAAATTTTATGCAGTCATCTGACAGCATCAAAGACTATGACATCTTACTTGATAACGGCTCCTATCCTGACACCAAATATTCCACCCTGATGCCGTGATGGTGTCCTCTTCAGTGTTTTGCTGGATGGTGTGTGTCGTATAGATATGGTTAAGGAAATCTGTAATATATTGCATACTCAGTTAAATATTGTTACAATGTCCCCTTTCAGAATAAAGAATATTTTACAGAACAAAATTTAAGATTAAAGAAACTTATATTTAATTGATGCTGATAATTAGTGACCCACTGTTATACATAATAAAATTTGTTGTAAAGTTGAACATGTGCCTATTGTGAAATCAATGGGGATGATGAGGGACTTTCAAAGAAAGTTAAAACAAGTTTAAACAACATCAATGAATCTTTATACTTCTTCCGTTCTCATTAAAGAAAAATATAAATCGAGTGTAAGAAAGTCACATGGAATACATGTAAACTTATTGTAAATCTGTAAAAGTTAATTCTCACAAAATATGCAAACATTTCATCGTCACTAAAAGTAAGTAAATCATATTTGTTCTTAATGATGGAAGTTTTCTTTTGTGTCTTTTTTCTGTCATGAATTTGTTTGAAAATAAAAACAGATAAAATCAAAGCACTGATAGTGCTGAACGTAGGAAAGTAGTGATGATGATGGTTATGGTTCTGCTGTTGCCTATGATGATGATGATTATGATTATGATGATGGTGATGGGAATGTGACATGAGTAGTTACTGATGAAGATGGTGATGATGAATATGATTTCATTTTTTGATGTTGATGTGACATGAGAAGTTCTGATGAAGACGATGAATCATGATGATGCTGCTGCTGCTGATGATGATAATGATGATAACAGTGTTGGTGACATGAATTCTACTACTGATGGTTATGATGATGAGGAAGATGATATGACATGAATAGTGATGATGATGGTGGTGATGATGATGATTATGCTGCTGCTGCTGATGATGATGATACAAAACCTTGTTATCTGAAAATATACAATGATTTTGTAGTAGCAACAGCAGAGCTATGTTTTGTTTTGGGTCTAATTTCAGTCAGAAATCATAACCAGCATCTTTTACATCAGAACTCTCAATGGCAATTCATCATCAAAATCATCATCATCATCATCATCACTCCTCATCATCATCACTCCTCATATTACATTGGTAGCAGCAGTAGAACCCATGTCACCACTATCAGCGCCATCATCATCATAATCATTATCAGAAATCCTCATGTCACATCATTAATGTGGTAACAACATCATCATTGTCATCATCATCATAGGTCTTAATGTCACATAATCATCATGGTGACATCATCATCAGCAGCAGCAGAAGTACTGAATGTCAAAACCACCATCATAAGCATAATCATCTTCATCTGATCATCATCATCATCATCATCATCATCATCAAAACTCTACCTGTTACATTATCATCAACGTGAAGACATCATCATCATCATCATCATCATCATCATTGTCATCACAATGATCATCATCAGCAGCAGCAGCAGAACCCATGTCAGACTATCTCTAACATCATTATCAAAATCATTATCAGAAATCCTGATGTCACATTATTAACATGGTTACATCATCATCATCATCATGGGCAGCAACAGAACTCATGTCACCATAATCATCATCATCAATTTAGCTCCTCATGTCACATCGTCATCATCATCATCATTGGCAGCAGCAGAACTTAATGTCATCATCACCATCATTATCATCATCTTCATCACAATCATCATTATCATCATCATTGGCATCAACAGAACTCATATCATCATCATCATCATCATCATCATCATCATTGTCGTCGTCAGCAGCAGCAGAACTCAATGTCACCACTATTATCATCATCTTCATCAGATCATCATGTCACATTATCATCAATATAGTGTCATCATCACATTAAACACCTTCACCATGACCAGCTACTTCCTTTGATTTGCATTTGACACATTAACTTCTTTCCTCTCTTTTTAAGTCATCAATTTAAGTGATTGAATACACAATTAATTTGAAAAAATAAAATGAAATGAAAATTAAAAAAAAAATCATTTAAATGTAGTTAAAATTATTGTTGAATAAATATAAATTGACCAAGTGAGCTTCAAAAGCCTGAATTGATATAATTCTGACACAACCTATATATAGCCCCTAAGCTAACAATTTGCATCTCCAATTACAGAAGTTGTCCAGGCAACTGTCTCTTTCAGAAGTTTGTTGACAAGAATGGTGTACAAAAGGGGGCCAATATTTCTTAATAATTAATTGATTATTATTTGGATAACTTAAAATTCCAATAATCCTCTGCTACAATAAAATTAGATCTACTTTGAATTTAAGTATTATTAGGTGGTCAGATAATTTTATTTTACCAATTTTAAATGTCCAGGTAATTTACTCCCGCTGTGAGGCCCACTGAATAAATAGTCTAAAGAACCAGACATCGTTCTATTTATAGTTGACAGTGTCTACCTGAACTTTACAGAGTTGTTATTCTTTCAGGATTTCATTTTTATCAGCTTCTATTTAACTGTTTAACGGATTAATTGTCAAGTGGCCACCAGGATTTTTATGAATTAAATATAAGGTAAGAATAACACAATCTCGGACTTTGCATTTTTTTTCTGTGCAAGTTTATCATACACGTGGAATTTTTGATGACTTTTTTTGTTCCCTTAGATGGCATTTAAAAGAGAATGTCTGTTGTAGACACGGGTGGTCGCTAATATAAAATTTGCATTCAGACTGAACTGTCTAGACTAGTTATATATATATAATGCTGATACACGTTAATTTTGCTTCTCATAAAGTGGTGAAAATTCTGTCACAATATCCCCGATTGTCCCGGATAAAAGTAACGTGCATGTTTAAAAACTGAAATCCCGATTTTCGATGTGAAAGAAAACAAAAAATTCTATATTTAGATCGCTGATGTAAAATATTTGTTTACATACGGGCTACTGTAGTTTAACATGCGTAAGATCTTCTAGATCTACTCAATATTTTCTAAACGGACGACGTGAAATAAATTTTATTTAACCACGAAAAAAATTGTTTTTATTTATTACATCAGTAGCCAAAATATTGTTTGAATGTGTCATTTTAGCGTGTAGTATAAAATGAATCTGAAAGTGAAAGTTCTGCCCATTGACCAATCAAATCCATTGCCTAATTAGATATGCAAATCTGACTTCACAGACGGGACTAGGTTCGAAATTCCTACTCGCTGTATCAGTGTGTGGATTGTTGTTTGTTTGTTTTATTTTCATTGAAGTTGTTTTAAAATACTTGCCTGAAATTTGGCATTCAAAAACCAATTACAAATAACCAGAAATGCATTTGTAAAATTAAGATCGGGCTCTTGTATATGGGTCTATTTCTTGTAACAGTAGTGTTTTGGTTAAGGGAAGATTTTGTTTACATCGATACGCCGTTAGTTACCAAACGACGACAATACTCTGAAAAGTCTTCGACTTTCCTACGTAAAAACATTTTCTTGATTTATCAGGGTTCGTACAGACATTTGGACTCCAAATTTAATGACTTTTTAGGGTCTTTTCAGGGTCTTATTTGCAAATTTAAGGCCTAATCAAAGGGACAATTTTAGCAAAAATTATTGGTGCAAAGCCTATTAAATAAATAAAACAATTATTTAGGTGTCCATAGTAATGACACTTGAAGTGGAGGTTGAAGTTAGGCGTTCGGTTGGGCCAGATACCTTTAAGTTTAAATTGCCTATTTCAACATAACTTATCAATTAATTATTTATTGATATCAGTCTATTTGCAACCACTTAATATCAAAATACAGACACCCAACTGCCAAATTCAAGGGCTTTTTTAGGGCCTTCAGGATAAATTCAAGGACTTTTTAGGGTCAGACTTGTTTTTAGGGTCTTTTTAGGGCAAACCCTGTTTATACATGTAGTTATAATCTACAACTTTAATGTATCATGTATAATACGTAAATGTGTTTTTCATACACTTACCTGATTCATAGAAATCTTCTGTTCCTGGAAACTGCTTTTTAACCAAGACTGACTTAACTACAAAGTAACAAACAGTCAAATCATTCATTTACTTTTTACATATAAGATGTGCATGTGTACATGTTGAATAGAGACTGTAAATGTGCACATGTATTATTGAAAGACCAACCAAAAATGCGGTAGAGAGTAGGGTGACAAAGAAAGGAGTAATGGTGTTTTACACTTCAGTCAAAAGTTTTTTTTACTTATACTGAGGTGATCAGTTCTTGGATAGTGGGGGGGAGAGATTTGAGTACCAAGAGAAAACCACCAACTTTCTGCAAGCAACTGACAAATTTCAGTTCTCACACTTGGATCTACTCCAAGTAGGATTTCAAACTTAGACAAAGAGAAGTAATGTGTGTAAGCATAAGCTTTAGGCCACCCTAGTGTCACTTAAACAGTTTTAATTAACACAGTATAATTTATTCTTGCTTGTACCTCTAGAGCACTTCTGCCTATCAAAACATCACTCGATCCACCAGATGTACTCTTTTTATATAGTAAGATCCTGAGTGATTGTGAACCGTCTAAATCTAATTCAAAATCCTCATCCCAGGCAGGTTCTGTTGTGTTACAACATACATGTGTTCTGGCCTTCATAAAGAAATGTCCATAGGAATCTAGATCTAATTGGCAGTAGGTATCTAAAACACAACAGTTGTATAGAGATTAGTGACCGTAAAAATCCAGGTCTAATTGGCAGTAGGTATCTAAAACACAACAGTTGTATAGAGATTAGTGACCGTAAAAATCTAGATCTAATTGGCAGTAGGTATCTAAAACACAACAGTTGTATAGAGATTAGTGACCGTAAAAATCCAGGTCTAATTGGCAGTAGGTATCTAAAACACAACAGTTGTATAGAGATTAGTGACCGTAAAAATCCAGGTCTAATTGGCAGTAGGTATCTAAAACACAACAGTTGTATAGAGACAATTATCACAATAAGACATGACTATTATGAGAAGAAATTACAGCAACTGTACATTCCGAAAATGTGCAAGTTAGTTAACTTTTGCAAAAAATGTCATTTCAAAGTATCCACACACTTTTATTTTTGTGTTGTTGAATGGTGTTCAGTAAAAATGAAAATGAATTATATCAAAATTATTATTTGCAAAATTTTTTTTTTTTGCAATCTTTTTACTCGAAAATAAAACAAACATGAAAATTTCCTGATTTACAGTATCCAGGTGGCATGTGTAAACAGAAAGCTCACCTTTATCGATGCATCCTATAGAGGTTGGTTGAGCACAAAAACTTAAAATGTAACACTGACACTGATACAGACAAAAGGGTGTATGATAATAACTCTTTTGCAATTTATGCAGGTGAGCTAATAAATAAACAGTTTATATTAATTAATTTCAATATCCTTAGCAAAATTACCAAAACAATAATTTGCTCACAAAAAGTAGATTCACATATAAAACAAATTTTTCTCATGCTGACAGAAAAATGTCTTTAGTAGTTGTTCCCCTTTGCCAGTATACAATATATACTTACCACATTCCTTATCCAGACCATTAAGTGTATGAATTGTAACATTTAACATCCCACTTAACATTTCTTCATCTACAATATAAAACATACATGATAAATTTTAAAACCTTAAGAATTACCTATAGTAATTACTTAATGTAGACAAACTTTGTTTGCTTGATTAACTTTTGCAATTCTCTTACAAAACCATTTTGTGATTTCCGGTATTGACTTTTTTTGATATGGACTATAGCTAAATATTTTGTATAAATAATACTATTTTCAGGATCAAGTTTGCGATGATTACATTCTCTGATTATTTTGTGCTCACAAAACAGCACACAGAAAATACTGGTATATAGTAAACATCCTCTACTGTCTCTGGAGGTCACTGTATAATGTGGAATCAATAAGCACTGCTAAAATATACATGTTGTGAGATAAATCTAAATAGCCAACAAACTGGAATTATTACTTTTATTCTAAAAACAGTTTTAAAACTAGATTATTACAAATGTATTAAGAACAAAATTATTCTAAGTTACAGTAACTACTTGATGACAAAAATACAGATTAAAACTTTACCTTTATTCATTAAAACATTTCCTATCTGGTTAACTTGAGGTATCTGTAAAATAAAAAAAAATAGATTACTGTATGTTATAATGTTTGTTATAGAGGTTTAGAAGAAGAGACACAATGAAAACTATGAAACTGAAAAGTGACTATGTAACTAGAGAATCGGGGTGACAAATGCAACAAGATACATAATGTATGCTAGCCTGCATAAATGTTTCATTTAATATAGGGTGAACCATAAATTTAGCAATGGACATTGATGTAGATGCTCAGAGTAATGACAACAGTTCTTTTACACTGTCAAGTATGAAGAATATTTTCATTTCAGATTACCATGGAACAATAATTTCACTGAATTAAGGTGCAATAAAACTGACAATGTTTTGAAGAAAATATATAACAACAGAGAAGAGGTGAAGGAAACATTATATAATACCCTAACATGGTGTCTGCTTTGAGGAGACAGCAATAAGCAGATTTTTATACAACTATAAAAAACCTAATGCTTTACATCATTCTACTACAAAGAAATTCCATTCCTGTGTACCAGACACATTGCTCAATGCCAAGGGTATATACATGTACTGTAAATTACTTTATACATGTTATATTTAAGCATATACTCATTTTAGTCATTTAAGTATGTTGTTTGTTTTAGACTTAAGGCACTTTAAAACCCCAATAGGGAAGTAACCCTGTAAATCAAGCGAATTAATCTCACTGTCAGTTTCATCAAAATAAACTGTCACTAAATTTTTGGGGTTTACTGTATTATGTGTTTTGAAAAGTTGGTACATTTTATAGAAGTTTTATTTAGTACCAAAGAGAAAATGATACATGTCTGATATATACTGGTGACGCTAGACAGAATTTTATGCTCAGAGATATATTACTCACCAATTTACTGGCATTATTGTTAATCATATCCTGTACTGAATGGATATTCAAATGTACGCTATCTGAAAATATATTATATCAAATCTTTAACTATTTACTGAGAAAATACAAATGGACATGTACATGTAATTAGTACTAGAATAATAGAGTCTATTGATGCTCAAGATATCTGATAGAGAAAGTTTAACCGAAGTCTCTATGGCAGTTGGCTTGCTGGTATAGTTGTTGGAAATATATAAGATGGAGGGTTGAGTTTTCTTTATCAAACACAAAATGATATGGTCTATACCCAAATGTCTAAAATTTCTAACATCACAAGTAGTGATCTATTCTATTTCTTTTACCATCAATTATCAATTTAAACAAAAGTTTAATTATCACCAAGTATCATTTTATTGGTAAATGTATAAATTTTAGCGCAAATTATAATTTAGATAACTCATGCAAACTTGAAATAATTGGCATAAATCTCACGGACCTTCTTGTGCACTATGCTCACATTTAATTTGGCGATAAATTAAAATTATCATTAATTTATATTTTCCCAAAAAATCACTAAAATAAATAAATAAACTTCTGGAGCACCCGACCTCACTTCCCTGGTGAAAGTTCACATGTCTAACCTGACTTGTCAGTTCCAAAGTTTTTACTTTGCTTCTGAATTGTGATTCGGACATGGATTAGTATGTTTGTTTTTTATTACCATAAGTAGGTAAAATAGTGTGTACATTATCTATCACAAGTGGTTCCACAAACTTTAGCACCAGTCTTTCAGTAGGATTTCCTTATCTGAGGTGCAAGAACAACTTTGTATATAATTTTCTCTATATTAGCCAGGTTTGGAGATTACAAAAATTGATTACAAAAGCTGTATGCCCTATGTTTTTGTATATACACAAGTAACTAAATCAAATATACACGTATAACCACAAAATTGGAACAGCTAAAATTCCCAATAGTTTATGTACACTTACCACCCATTGAATGCTGCTGTTGTTGTTTATTTATAGCATCTTTCCATTCTTCACGTTCAAAGTCAGTAGACATAAGGATGGTGTGTGGATGTGTGGTGTCATCTGTACACGTAAGTTGTAAAGGTAAATGTGGTGATGACAATATTAATGTTCCTTCCTGTAAAAACAAGCACATTCAGTGAATTGTGAATAAGTCTGTGATACCCAACCAGTGGATACTTTTTATGTTCAAAGGACCATAACTCTCAGGAAAATGGGCAAACTAATTCTGGTTAATGATATGCATATCTCCTATCAATGTTGATGCTTTGCAAAAAGTTTGGGAAAATAGTGCTTCATACTTCTGGAAGAATTACTGTGGAAAAAGAAGTGTGTGGATGGACAGAAAGACAGAAGTTAATTTTAAATATTCTTTCTTTGAAAGGTGGGGGGTAATAATAAACATTATATGTGAATAAACCTGGCTATCGTCCTCATGAAATCACTGGGGCTTCGGTGATCGAGTGGTTTAAAAGTGTGCAATTACAAATGACAGGGCCTCTCATCATCTAGATTAGAATACCACTGGAGAGGGCCAGGTTCAGGTTCAATTTTCAGGCGGGTCACTCCATCAGAAAGTGGGTTTTTCTCAGGTGTTTCCACAAGCTCCTCCTGGTAACATATTTATAAGTGGTTGAAAAATGGGTGGACCTCTTCTGTATTAGGTTGTAGCTTGTTATGTCAGACAGAGAGTCAGTCAATACAGCCAAGTAACATAGTAAAATGAATTAGGCTATCCAGTATAAAACAGAATGCCACTAAATACAGGGTATCTATAGGCAGTATAGGGCAATCCAGGCTTTATAGGTTTGACTTTAAGTTAAGAAGTTTTAAGTATGCTGACTGTCCTAAATCTCTTGAACAGATTTGATATCTCCTCCTGCCTAAATTAATTATAGATCACTATTATATAGTAAACATCAGGTACCTGATCCTCTATCTTCTTCTGTAACTTTTCTATACTTCTATGTGAAACTTTGCTGGAAAAGGACCAACTTCTCAAAAATTACATAAAATTTAAAAAATTAAATAAAATCATATAAATTATAAAGTTCATTAGGTACTATTCTATAACTATATTCATTGCCTGTACAAAGTCTGGGGTTTTATTATAAGTATGGTAGTCTCAACTACCTTATGTTGAGTCAACATGTGGTTATTATATATATACATAATATGTATTTATCTGATATTTATAATTACATGCATTATACAATAACAGGTTCTTGGTAGCTATGGATTTTATGACCAGGTACATGCTATTCAGCTATTGCACATTTTATTAACTACACATTGCACATTTTATTAACTACACAAGTCATAATTGTTTTGTTAATCACTTTCTTTTGCAAGTTGTAGTTGTAATGTTGTTTAACACTGCATCAGCAATTTGTAAGCTTTTCTCGACAATACACTTTTATTTCATTCATAAAACTTTCTAAGTTAGTTGTAAAACTCTTTTGCAACCAAAGTATTGTCAGAATCAATAATCAAGTTGTACTCATGAATTATGGAACCTAAACTGATGAATTATTCGGTATCCAATGTAAATACAAATGTGATTGTTCCACATAAACTTTAGGGGGTATCACTTGGTACACTGGCTAATGTGACCCATTAAGACTTTGTTTAGTAATAAAAGATAAATTATTGACATTACATTTTCATGACTGTACCAGTACTTCCATACAGTTAGTTCATGCTGGCATGACATGGAGACATAAAGAAAGAACAGGTTAATAGTTCATGATTTTGAATTGAAAGGTCTTTATTTAGAAATTATTTAATTCATTGAGTTGTTTAAATCATTTAAACATAATTGCAATTTATCATTGGTTACACGAATCATGTGTAAGATTTATTTCATATTCTTGAAATATTATTTAGTATACAGTCAAACCTGCCTTAAAGGATACCTGCTTTTAAAAGTCAGTAAAATTTTATCCAAATTGTTCTTTATTCATGTTAATGGAACCTCTATATAAGGGCCATCTGCCAATAAAGGCCACTTTTACTGGTTCCCTCTGGTGGCCTTTACAGACAGATTTAACTGTATACATTGGTACGATATTATTTCAGTAATGTGAATGTTTTATATTTTTAATCTGGTAAACTTATGGTTTTGATTTGTTTGGTATATATCTTAAGATATTAAAATTCCCTTGATCGTAAAATTTATCCGTGAAATAAGCAACACTTCTTGTTTTAACTGGCTGTTCCAACATTGATGACAACAAAGAACTTTAAAACTAAACAAAATTCCTAATACCTACTGACAACATCCATGACACAAGAAATACACCTAGGTGTTTCAAGACAAAAACCATAATAAATGTTACAATTGAAAATTAAAACATTCACAAAATGTAAATGGTGTAACTGTACATATAATTACATTACATTGTTTAAAGATGCATACATAATCAGGAAAAGACGAGTTGATGCATTAAGTTTGATTTTTCATACAATTAAGAAGAGTTGTAGAATAAATCTGACAGCAGAAGTATTTCAGAGTGCAGGAAATATGTGAATCCTACTTCAGGTAGACTAATAAACTGTTTTGCACCATCACATTAAAACTTATACAAAGTATCAGCTTGAACTCAGTCAAGCAGTTGGCCTCCAGAAAAGTTCACATACAACACTATAACACTATGAACATGATGAATGATACTTGATATAGACAATAGTATCTCTAGACCGAATCTCATTTAAATAGCAATTACTGACTGAATTATGTTTTCAAACTTTAAAAAAAAAAAATAGTTATAAGTAATGTGAGTTATAATAGCCACATCAATTTTTTGTAAATGATAATTTTCCAGGAACTGAGGAAACAGGAAATTAAAACTTCGGAAGGAAGCATCAGTATTTTTATGGTACATTACACTAGAATACTCCAATCATTAAAAATTCAAGGAAATAAATATAAACAATGATACAATGGTTATACATTTAATATGTTCTCTCAATTGTTAACTCTCATGCTGTGTTGCATTTTTATGCAGGATGGGGACACAGAGGTGAAAATTGAGTCCACTAGCATACAACATGATAAATTTTACCTGTTCACATTTGACAGACTTTGTAAATTCCAGAATAATTTCTTTTTTATTACCAGATACATAGAAAATATGATATATATATGATTTATCAAATTCATTCATCAGAGGGGTTTTAGTTTGAGTTGCATGTACAATTTTAAAAAAATACAAAATACTATTTCATTGAATTTTCATTCATGGTAGGTTGTTATTTCCCCTTTTTATTCGTAACAATAAAATAATCCCTATTTCTCAAACATAGTTCTTTATGCTTACTTAAATGAAGGTACATGTGTAAATATTCACTTGGTATTTTACTTAGTGCTATAAAGTCCAACTGCTAATGTAGAGGGATTAAATCCCAAGTAAATAGCTGTACAGCAGCATAGAAACTCAGTTTTGAACTGAAACAATATGAGTAAACTTTGAAATTGTCCTATCATCAGTTATAGTAAAACAATGTCAATCTGACAATCTAAATTTGTGAAAAAATCCATAAGACCAAATTTTACACTTAATCATGTTATGTAGTAAATCTGTCTAAACTGAACATCATATGGACTAAAGATGCTAATTCATTTTTTTGGTTTCCATGTAAAAGGTATGCGATTGTAAAGTATAAGTATTAGAACAGTACTACAGTAAAACCTTGATTCATCACCACTATTTGTTTAGTCAACTTTTGGCATTTTAAACAGTTCTGGTAATAAACAGTTGGAGATTTATAAAGAAAACCATAGAAGAAATGGGATTTTGGTACTTCAAAATACTGTGTCACCCTTCTAAGAAATTTCTTGCATAGCGATTGGTTAACTTGACGGGGTACGTATAACTATGTTTGGAAATCTGCCAAGGTACATAAATGCATGCGGCGTTTAGCGGTAAAAGGGAAGTAACCTTTACATCACAGACGTATAGTTACATAAACAAACATGGCCACAATGTACGTCACACAAAATATGACATCGAAGTTAAATAGAACAAACTAATAATGCTGTGAAGGGGACAAAAATGTTATACTGGTTTTTGGCAGGTTACATTGCCCTATGTACCCTGTCAAAAATTTATGTACCCTTCGCCTGCAGCTCAGGGTACATAAATCTTTGACAGGGTACATGGGGATGTGTAACCTGCCAAAAACCCTGTATAACTTAAAGTGTCCGTAATTGAGGTGCCAAATTTATTAAGGGGCATTATAACTGGGTTTTATGTACTGTATCTTCAAATCTGACAGGACTTTTACTGTCCTTCATACCGTATAAGAAGAAACATTTGTGAGGAAAAATATTTGCGATTGTGATTATTGTAACTCTTGTACCGCAAATATATCTTCTCAGCAAAAAATTCTAATTTTACCTTGGTACACTTTCCCTTGAGACAGAGCCATAATTTTTTTTTTTTAAATTACGGTGAAATAGTTTAGAAAGTTTACACCATCAAAGTTTTTTACTGCTGATGTTTCTTATGTTTACAGTTTACAGTTTTATTCTGGTGATAGATCAATTGTTTCATAGTACAGTTGTGTATAAGATGTTGATAGATTAGAATTAAGTAAGTCATTCAAAGACAAACAAAAAACCTGTACTTACTGATGGCTTAGCTTTAAACTATATAATTTACAATTTTACTTACTAATATAATTAAATATATACACTGACAGTTTTGCATTCATTCCTTAACTAAGATTTCCCTTAACTTAAATTAAGCAAATTAAATATTGGTGATATTTTTTGGTATTATTAGTATTTTAGACAAAACTCAATGAAAATGTTTTGATCTAGAAGTGATCTTCAAAATGAATACTGGTACCTTGAATTCCTGTATATCTTAAAAAATAATCGGTATAAAGATTTAACATTTTTCCGAGAAAAGATAAGGAAAATCTAAGTAAAAGAATGTTTGTGAAATCAGGGCCAGGCTCTAGTTTCACTGTCATTCTTTAATTAAGATTTTCCTTAGCTTAAATCTTTATTATTTTTTAACTGTTAAACTATTCAGAAATTTCAGATGTCATTTTAAAGATCACTTCAAGCTTATAACATCTGTAATAAGTTTTGTCAAAAATGTTTATATATGGTATTCATAGATCCAAAAGAAATTGGCAAGGTTTGTTAAATTTTAAAGTTAAGGAAAATCTTAGTTAAGGAATTGATTGTGAAACTGGGTTGTAATACATACTTGCATATGTACTAGCATAAAATAATGTTTAAACTATAGAGAATATAGGTATTCATTAAAACATTAAGTTTAAATGCAAAACTGTTGTGCAAAATAATTGATGAGTGGATAAATAAATAAATAATTTTAAAAAAAATAAAAAAATAAAATAAAAATAAATAAATAAATAAATAAATAAACCCCAGTAAAATATTATGAAATTATTTAAGCATGTTCTTATATATATATTGAATTTAAAATAAAAATCTATAGTACTGAATATATATAGTATGCTTATTAAGCAAAGTGTACAAAAATAGAGTAGGTCCCAAGCCTATAAGCTATTCAGACAGCAGGTGCTTATCCTGTTTCAGCCATATGAAGTATCTGAGAGTACGAGACTCCCCCATAGATTGGATGCCAGTCCACAACAAGACTTAAACCCCAGCATTTCTGTCAATTAAACACTTTAATGTTGAAGCAAGAATTTTAACTTTTAAATGCCAATGTCTTTTTGTTGTTAAGATATATGAATTATCTAAAACAATATCCTGAATACTAGTTGAATAAAAAAGCAGATATTCAACACTTAAGCTTTAAAATTATTCTTAAGAAAGCAAAAAGTGCCAAAAAAGCACCTAAGGGCAATAACTCTGTATAACTTACCGCATGCTCCTGTTTAAAAGTATTTTATAGGAAATGAGAATCAAAAATAATTTAAATCTACAGGAAGCAACACATTAGATTTTATCAAACGACCTCAGGCATATAAGTCAGATAACTATTTGTATATAATTTATACTTTAAACATTTGAACAATTTATAGAGAGATTACAAATATCAGTACACCCTTATGCTGAATTCCTAAAACTTTGTTAAATATATGCAACCAACCAACCAACCGGTGTCTGAAAGTTAGCTGAAATCTATCCTACTCAAATCATGAAAATCTCAAATTTACAATGGTTCATGCTACTACAACATATTGAATATATGTAAGAGAATTTACCAAATATTATATGTCAAATGAAAACATACAGGTCTTGCATTTCTGTACAGACCTAAATTTGGAATCCTTCAATGAATACATGTACAAAGTAAACTATGATATATGTACACATACTTCAGACATGCTATAATAATAAGCAGTAATTACCTCTTTGGATTCCAGTTTTTGTTGTTTCAGTTCCTGTCGTAAATCAGCCTTTAAATTGACTATCTTCTTTTTAAGAGCATCTATATCATCTTTACAATGATACTTTTGGTCATCTGTATAATAAAACAAGTGCTAAGTAGTTATTAAAAAAATAAAAAAAAAAACATGATTAATTTTTATTAGAATGGAGTTTGCCAGAGTACTGTTCATAATCGAAACCTTTTAACATTTGTGCAAAAGGTTTTGGAAAATTTCCTGGAAACTGTTAGTTTATGTGATTCCATATCCAATGCAAATAATTGTTCTACATTAACATTAGGGGATATCATGCAATTTGCTGGTGAGACCCGTTTAAAGGGTGTGAATAATAGTGGTTAGTCTACAAACTGAATAGCCACCATGTTAAATTTGCAACAGCCATTTAATTCATACATGACTGAAAAGATATTTTTTACAAGATTTGTTTTTCAATTTTAAATAGTAAAATTAAAAAAATAAATTATTTAAATTAATGACTTTATTAATGATATTACATTGTATTAAGCACAAAAATGGAATAAGGCAAAAAAATGCAATGGTGGCATCTTATCACACACACAGTGTTCATTCTAGAAGGGCCCCATTCACTCTTGTCCACAAAACAAAATCAATTTTCTTAAGGCCTGGTCCCATGAACCTCAGTTCTAGATTTAACACTGCAGACATAATGGTTTCTCTGCAGACATCTCTCTCTCTCTCTCTCTCAGTAATTATTTTACCTTGAGTACTTGATTCTACCACAACACTTGATATAGGCACAAACCATTTACATTCTATAGGCTTTGATCTGTTCCTGAAAACAAAATGTCGCCTTAAATATCTGTTGTAGAAGTATTTTGAATCATTTGGACCAAGTTTTTGGACTTTGTGTTGGAAATATCATGCAATCAACTTCCAATAGATCAAATGTTTATGGCACCAATATTGAACTGTTTTATTTTGTCTCCTAACTAGCAATGTTGACTAAATGACTGTGCACAAAACTGCATGACAAGAAGAGCCAGACTAAATGTTCCCCTATTTATAAATCCATTCCTTCTGAAGGGAAAAAGTAATCTTATATGAGCAATGATCTCCCACTAAATGATCTGGTATAAAGTCCAACTTACATATGTGGCCTGTTGTGTGTGTGTGAGAGGTGGGGGTGTTAAGCATTTAAAGTGCAATTTAAAAATCTGGCTTTACAAAAAGTGATGGGATTTTTTATGTTTGAGTATTTGAGTGAAGTTTTACTACATGCTATATTTGGGGAAGCTTTTCTACTACTTCAATTGTAGCTGGTGACATCTCAATAGAAGTGACACAATCTAGACTAGGCATTAGGAAATTCATTTACTCACTCAGGTGAATAAATCCATACTTTAGTAAAACAAGAACTACTGTTCAGAAATATGACTGAATGTAAAACTAACCTGGATGGTTTATGCTTTGTACAGACAATCACATCACTGAACAAAAACAAGAACCTAAGCTTCCTGGATCTACCATCCATTTCTATAACAAAACCACTCTTCACTAAATGTCGCTGATCTTCTGACTAAAATGTAAAATGTCCCATGTTTTGTAAATGTAAAATAATTAATTTTAAATGTATGTCATGAGAAAATATTTACAAACTATAATTGTGCAAAATACAATTATGTAAAAGTAAGCAAAATGTTCTGATTTCTATCAAACTATTACAAAATTACAAAATTTACCGGTAAATTAACCCTTATCATCAAGCCATAGAGCTATACAATTGCTTAGAGGAATTTTAACTTAACAAATTCCAATAACATAACACAGTTTAGACAGATTTCTAGGCTATTCAAAGGATAGACAGCTTTAACTGTACATTAATTGCTTTAAAATTCTATTGTTTGTGGAATCTCAGTGGCATAGTGGTCAAAGACTTCAATTTACGAATCACAGCACCTTTTATTGCCTAGGTTGGAGTCACACTTTAGTAGAGTCTAGTGTCAAAATGTTAATCTGAAGAAGGTCAGTAGTTGTGTGCATGCAATCTGTTTTTCTCCATTCCAAACTGACTGAAAGAGCATTAACAGTGGCTGTATTCATTCTAGGATTTTTCTGATGGAGCAATTTTCAAAATCTTCCTTTTAAACCTCCATTACATTATTGTTTTCTCATTCATGTAATGTTAAATATGGCCCACCGCAGTCTTAACAATGGTGCCATTTGATAAAATAAGAGATCAATAGCCACACAACCTTTTCTAGAGTAAGCACTGCACTCCACTTATGATATATATCACCTACCTTTATCACATCTGAAGCATGGTCAGGGCTACTGAATGTCCTCAAGTTGTGATCTGATAAATCTAATGCACTTTTTAATACTTTGTAATCTGGATGGTCAATAGGTGTGTGTTCTAATAAATCCTAAATTACAAGAAAAATAAACAGTAAGTATTATTTCACGACTAAACTGTGAATGGATATCCAAATGACTGTTATACTGATGACCTATCCACATAATACTATCACAGTTATGACATCTCAATAAAATTTAAAAGTTTTGACTTTATTATCAGAATGTTACTAGTGTTACAGCTACTAACAAAATATTGATAGATCGACTTTTCAAAAATATATTGCTATAGGGGGAACCATTAACTAAATTTCGCTAATAGTGATTATGTTGCTAGATGAATCTATGGATGACTGGTATTAGCTAAAAGCACCATTACTTGTGCAGAGTTTTTATTAGCAGATGGCCTTGACCTGACTTGACCCTGACAATAAAACTAAATAGCATATTATACTAAAACTTGAAATCTACATGTAATTATACATCTTTTAGAGATATAAACCATAATCCTTGTGTTCAGTTTTGAATCCAACTGCTAGTCACAAGATGGGCTTGTATCCACTTTATTATTATATGCAGAAATTATTGTTTTTAAAATATTTTAACAAAGGTCGAGGTATTTGATGAGGAAAATGACAAAAGACACCAATCAATGCATTAATTATATGATTCAAACCTATTCACCTTTGACAAAAATGAGGCTATAGTAACTACAAATGAACAGAATTACACTATTGATGACTCATCATTGAAGAGTTGCTATGGTGATGACCTTTCAACAAAATGTGTACCACAAAATAAGCTGTTCAAGATATTGACTTTTTACTGTAAATTTGTATGTTATATCAAATGTTGATACCTACATGTAAAACCAGTGTATTCCTCTGTAATCTTTGTACTGGTTTAAATAGAATCTCTGAAATATAGCAAAATAAATATGAACCATTAATGTTCAGGCAATGGTGTGAAAATGAAACATATGTCCTTTATTGTATAACCCTGAAATAAAGGAGTGAAAACCATGTATGTGAGATAAGAAATAAGCTGGCCCCCAAAATAGTAATGGAAAAGAAAGTATGAAGTGTTAGAGAGATCTGCAATATAAATGATATGACTTACATCAATAATTCACTGAGTGGAGTGGAATAGAGTTTTACACCTTGGACAAGATTCTTTCACTTATATTTACACAGTTAGTTCTTGGATGGTGGAGGGCAACTGGAGTGCTTGAAAAAAAACCACAACTTTCATCAAGCGAACTGACAAACTTTCTCACACTAGGAACAACCTTGAGTGGGGATCCTTAGTGACAAGAGGCCCTGTGATCATCAAGCATGCTCTTTAGACCACTTGGTCACCAAGGCCCAACTGTGTAAAAGATTAATTATGAATTCTATAAATAGGTTATTACTCAGTGGGGAAGGAAAAGGTCTTGGTGAATAAGTGGTATAAAGCATTTGCACATACTGCAGCATATCTAACCAATGCCTAACAGATTAATCATGAAATCTAAAAAGCAGTGAAGACAATGTCCCTCAAAATAAATAGCAGTAACCATGTTAAACTCTAATGACTAAAGACAATAAAGTGCAATGATGATGACATCACAAACATATGTTTTCATCAGTTAATACCATTAATGTGTTTAATGTAGAATTATGGTAACTTGGTGCAGAAGTACTGACACAGAGGCACAAACAGTTGGAAAAAACCTAGCTGAGCTGAACTAAAGTTACCAAAAAACCATGTCAGATGGAGGGATGTTGTTGTGGCCCTTTGTTCCCCAGGGAATTCAGAGGAATAAGTCAATTTAGTTAATGGAAAAAGAGTAGCATAGGGAGTAATATAATGACTGATGGCTTGTAAAGCCTTCCATCAAATAAAACTGACTAAGTATGTGTGGTGTATGATGAAACATTACTGTAAAAATTTAAAACATAAACAATCAATTTAAAACATAAACAACACGTAGGTCATCTACCTGAAAACAAAGACAACAACAACAGTATTACTGTAACTTATCACTGTTTATGAATATAAATGATTTGTTTACCTAAAACAAATTGTAAAACCTCCCTCGGAATAAATCTAGCACCAAACCTAAACACTGTAAGTTCCTTAGAATTCATTATAGACTCTTATCATCCATTACTTCTTAGCTAAAATCTACTGAGCTCAGTTAACAATAAAGTGATATTGTGTCTATCCACATACAACAAAGTAATGAAGATATGCGTCATTCTTTACCTAACACAGAAACAAGGAAAATACTTTACATATTATTCAGAGAAGTAATTTATTCATTAAAATTACATTTTAATTTCACAGTTAAACAAATGAACATTAACTTCATACATGCATACAAAACTATTGGGCAGTTTAAAGTCATTTCAATTAAAACTATATTATATTAAATGGACATGAACTCAAACTTCATACACACAGAACTATCATACAATTTAAAGTCGTTTCAATTTTTCATCAAGGTCTGCATAACCAGTGTCTTTAATTTTATCAGGAAATGAATGCTATACATAATTATTATTGCCTTATATACAATTATTTCCAAGCATTTTGATGTTAACCTTTTAAAACTGTCTTAGTCTTAGCTCACCTGTATGCAAGGCCATTGAATACAAAATAAGGATTTAAAAGTAAAGATGATTCACTACATTTAATTATATGGTAATTCAATTAAAATTTAATATTTAATTACTCTACTTTTTGTATAAATGTTTAGCTATGAGTAACAAATTTATTTTAAAATACCTTTGTCAAAGCGTTGGCCTAAAACATGCACTTACAAATTACAGCTTCTCTTACAACTAAGGTTTGAATTCCACTTAGGGCACTTCCAGGTGTAACAAAGTATGTCAGTTTGCTTGCCAGTAAATTATTGATTAATTGAATAGGGTTTTATGTTCAAGTCAAGAATATTTCACTTATTCTGAGACATCACCAACTATAGGGGAAGTGGCAGAAATTTTACCTTTGGAGTGCACTCGGAGAAATGTGCACTACAGTGGAGTCTGTCATAACAAATAGCTCTAAGTGTGATTATTTTGTTTAGATAAGACAGGGTTTGAATTAAAATAGGTTAATTTATGAAAGAATAATAATGATATATCCAAACAAAATACAGTCAAACCTGTCTAAAAAGACCATACAAGGGAACCAGTAAATATGGTCATTATGGGCAGGTGGCTTTATTTACACTCAGCCCTTTCAACAGATTTTAAAGTAGCCAACAAGTTTTCTGGAGTAGACAGCAAATTCAGTTGTAACTCTATATAAATGTAATACTGATGAATGAAAGTAGGCACCAGACAAAGTGTAGAAACACCAAAGTAGACGACAGGTTTTGCTGGTTGCTGGCTTATATTGAAACCGCTCAATTACAGATTAAAATATGAATAAAGAACAATTAAGATACAATTTCACTGGCCTTTATAAGCAGCCTTTAAGGCAGGTTGAACTGTAGTTCAATTTAGGCATTTAGGCAGGTTTTGATCTACCTGTATCGGGAATCTGCAGTTTATACAGATTTTTGTTTTATATAGATTAAACAGATTCCACAGTAGTATAGGTTGATATGACGACAGGTGGTTAGGTAAAAATACAATCTACTAATCATGGTTGAGTTGCTGATTAAATGTAGATATGATTTACCTTGAAGGTAGCTAGTACACCTGTTATACCTATATCAGACTATTTACCTATTACAAACAGGTATGAAAACTGTTTATGGTACAAGTAAAAATTTTAGAAAATGGAAATCTTATGTGACTTGAATTAGCTCTTACAAGTGGAATGGAGTGGAATAACTATGCTTTACATCCATGTCAAGATTCTTTCACTTTTATCCAGGTGGTCAGTTTACATGGTTTATAGATGGTTGTTAAAGTGCCCTGAGAAAACCAGATCTTGGCAAGTGAACTGACTGAAAAACTTTCTCATGCTAGGATCTGGTCCAAGTGGAATTGGAACCTAGGTCAGGTGAGAGGCAGGGTTCTTGACATAAACATTATGATTACCGTAATTAATAAAACATCTTACAAGATTTTTAAGTGTCTAGGTGGTGTAATGGTTAAGTTCTCTTGCCTATCACAAATGTTTGATTCCTGTGTGGTAAACCAGACTCAATAGGTGGCTGTGTAATTTAGTAAGTAGTGCCTCCTGCTAATATTGGGAAAGTTTAAGTTTGGCTGCTGCATTCTTTCCATTTTCTATTACATTTGGGGGATCATCTGATGCTGGGAAGTGACCAACAACAGGTTGGTTCTCTGCCAGACCCTGGTAGGATGTGGCAAACTCCCTCAATAGGACAATAGGAATCATCATGATATCATGAACTCCAATTTTTATTATGTGTTACAGTATATGTTACTGTTTACACACTGGAGCTTAAAGAGGTCAGCAAAATAATTTATCTCCAGCCAGGTGCCCTTTATAGACAGGTCTGGCTGTATGTACAAGTACATACTGGTACAATTAATTAAAATAAATAAATAAATAAATATATGTGTTTACCTTCCAATGTTGTAGTTTCCTTCTCTGAACTAATCTGTGATGAGGATATTTCCTGTAAAAAAAATTATACATTTACAATTACCAAGGTAATACCGGTAATTATATGTCTACTTTGATCAATTAACATTTTATAAGGATGCCAAGTGTGGAAGCTCACCTGGTAAGAAAATAACACCTTTAAATACAAAATGGTATTGATATGTACAATTGTTGATGTCTTTGCCTCAAATTACATTGATTGATTGAATGGGGTTTTATGCCAAAGTAAAGAACCAGATATAGTGAAGTGACAGAAATTTGGACCTTTGTAATGCGCTTGAGACAATGTGCATGGGGGGGGGGGGGGGGTTCTTTAGCCATGCAACTGCCACAAGAACCATCACTACCCATTTTCAAGTTCTGGTCATACCTTTGCCAGGGTTTGAACCCACAACCCCCCACATACGAAGTAAGCATCTACCAACTACCATAGTAGTTCTCAAATACCGGTAACAGATTGACAATATAAATTGTTTTACATATCTTTCCATTAATTTTTCAGGGTGTCACTAGTATCACTACATAACTACTTCTGAGGGTTATAGGATCAAGCTTACAAGATACTCACCACTTTCATGGCCATGTCTTTAAATGTTTGGTTTTCTTCACAACATTTCTGTATTGTCTTTTTGGCTTGTACACTGTTATTTACATATTCCATATACATTGGAAAAAACACAATCTACAAACAGAAAATGATGTAACAATTCAAAATCTAAATTGATGAAATTTCTGAATTTTTTATTCAATCCAAATCAAACATACCAGTCCATGTCCAAATATAATTCTAAAAGCAATGTAAAAACTTTGGATATTGGTAAACTAAGGTAAACACATGAACTTCTACCAGGAAAGTGAGACCAGGTGTTCAAGAAGGGCAAGTACATCCTATCTAGCTAGCTACACCCAATAATCTGAGAATAACACTTTTGTTCATTTAAGGGGTTACATTTTTCAACAGTCATCTATAATGCACAATAATGAACCAGTACAATTTAGGATCTGTCCCGAGTGGGGTTAAAACCTATGCAGTTAGAGACACTCTGATCCATAAGCTTACATTTTAGACCAAGTCACCAAGGTCGCTTCAGGGTTATTCAACCAAATATGTAATAAACCCCTCTCAGAACTCACCAATTCTTTAAAGCTGTCGCCAATCTGTTGTTCATCACACCAACTATACACTTTATCTTCTAACTTCTCTACAAATGTCTTGTGATGTTTGTGGATTTCTTCTACTTTGTAAAATATTGTAGTTATATCCTCTGGGGAACACAGTCTACAGTTCTTACCTATACTGTTCTGTAGTGTTCTTTTAAACTGGAGAAAAATATGTAACATAAAGTATTTAGTACATCACATGATAAATTGTAGGAAATTGATTGGATGTGTGCATACACTCAATTTGTAAAGTTCCATCTGTCCTTAGCAACTAGTATAGTACCGTTGACAGCAAGGTCCTATTGTTTTCCAAGACGGGTACTATACTTTTTGCACGTGCCACCTTGGGAACGAGAATGCAATTTTTTAAACAAACATGACGCGGAGGTTCGGTGACAAGGACCCAGACAAATTTATTTGGACCAGGATGTACACTACACAATTGAAATTGCCTTATATCTAAATGTCTGTCTGTAAATTTAAAGGCTATCAATGGTTAAAATGCACTATACTTTAAAGTGTCATGTGATGTACTAAATACATTATTATGTTTTCCTTCAGGACCAGTGCTACTATAGTATTGTCTTGGAGAGTATAGTACCTTCGCCTTCGACATAGGCACTATACTCCCCTAGACAATACTATAGTAGCACAGGTCCCTCTGGAAAACATAATAATATATATAAATATGAAGTTATAATGTAAACATGTTTGATGAACCAGATGAATAATATATTTTGCATTGAAACTAAAAATTTATAATCTTCAATTTAATTACAGGTGTTCAACTAGTAAGTCCCCCAAAAGCATTTCATATTATTTAACCAGACACCCTTAGCCCTATATGACAAGGACATGTTACTGAGAGATTGGATACAAAGAATTTTGCTTAACAGGAATAATTGTCTCATACTAGAGGTTTTATTCTCACAGAAAATAAATATCATCTCACAAATGATTAGTATCTCTTGTAATTCATTCATTTGTACCCCCATCCATTAAATTTTATGTAAAAGGTTTGAAAAATAATTTTCTCAAAAATATTCAGAATGGTTTGGTTCAGTCATTTTAGTCTTTTTAGTGGAGGGTACAAATGGAGGCCTTTTTGTATATTCATTATGACCCTTACTTAATTACTACATTACTAATACAGTAGTTTAAACACAATATCTGCAATAAATAAATACTTCCCTAATTAAAGTTAACAATGGAAATGTCTTACAAATTTATAATATTTACATATTTAATGTTTTTTGTATTCAACTCGGTTTGAGAGCAAATGTAATTATAGGACTATAATTACCATTGCTATTGTGATGTCACTAATTACTTGTGTGTGTCTATACGTTTGACGTCATTGAGTGGCTGTTCCAGCAATTGGAAATGCATGACGTACACAACAGTGTTTTTAATTTATTTCAGGATTAAAAAAACGAAAATAAGATTTTCAAAAAATGTGAAATTTAAATATAACCATTGAACTGTCCAGAAATAGTGTTTATAGTGCTATAACTTAAATTGCTGTACATAGCAAAATAATCATTAAGTGTTAGCGCACATTATTCAGTTTCGCTTTGCATGGCAGTAGACGTTATAGCACTCTAACATGTATAAATGCCATTTTTAGGCAGTTCAATGGATAATTATTTACAATATATGTCTTTTCTGTATTACACCGTAAACAAAGATTATTAAAATTTGTGTAATGTGTTTAGTCAATAAATCAATTGGTCGATCAACTTCATTGGAAAAACCCATACATGTGATAATGTATCTAAATACAGTTGACTCTCGTTATCTTGAACTCGACGGGGAAATGCAAAAAGTTCGACTTATCCGGAGTTCGAGATAACCGATGTTAAAAACGACAACAAAAGGGAAGTAACTCGTACACGCCTACCGGAAGTCGTTTTCGGTTTTATCTGGTCAAACTGTATATTGCCGGTTTCTCCTATATCGTATGTATTCAAACATGATATAAAAAACTGCATTATTTATTATTTGCATTTATAATTGAGAATGTAGTATATAAAAAATCGGGAGATTATCTGTTACTTGTTATTAGCCGACAAATAGTGGAGTCCGCTTTGGTCTCCATACCAGTTTCGCTTTGTGTACTTTAATCATCCCAAGCTTCCGGTTGTACACATCACACGTTTTCGGAAGCCATGTTCAGCTTGGCAGTAATTATAACACCTGCTAATCCCCATGATGGTTTAATTGCTTATGCAAGGGATAATAATTAAGGGCTTAAGGAAATTGGGAGGTCAGTGCAATATTGTAATTTTAAAATCAACACGAGGCCGACAGTCAATTATTTTATTTTATTTCTACCAAAAAATCTGTAGGCGCTGACAAATTTGATTTCTCAAAATTTTTTGTTCGAGTAACAAATTAATTTTCCTAAATTTTTTGTTCGAGTTAACAAATTTAATTTTCCTAAATTTTTTGTTCGAGTTAACGAGTGTAATTTTCCTAGGATTTTCATTCAAGGGGACGAAAATATTGTTCGACATATCCGATAATTCGAGATATCCGAGTTCGAGATAACCGGAGTGATTTTGGTTTAATAAAGAACAACTTTGTTCGGACTTTTTAAAAAAGTTCGAGATATCCGGTAGTTCGAGATATCCGAGTTCGAGATAACGAGATTCAACTGTATATCCCTATTTCCAGCTACAGTGAAACTCAATATGCATTGGATTTGGATTTTCACTTCAGGTATTCAGTTGTTCAGGTTTTCTAATTTAAACTTAGAAGTGGGTGTGGGGACAAAATAATGACTTCCAGATATCACTTGAAGTCAAGAAAACATTAATTCAGTAATTGAAGTTCTGCTATAATTAAATAAATTGTAACCATAGTAACAGGTTTAAACATTCATAATAAGAATAAGAATTCCAAAACACCCCATACCTGAGCAAAATATATTTTTAGAAAGGATTACTGGGATGTCCCAGACAATTCTGGACCTATATGATATACTATCTTAACCTACCTCTGTTATCTGTTCCAGTATTTTAAGGTATGTTTTCTCACTCTCCAGAACACCTTTAACGAGAATTTGTCTCATGTGTAATTTTCTAGTCCGTTCTTTATCCTCAGGTGTTTCTTTGATTTGTGTCTAAAATTTAAAATATAAATTTTCAATGATTTTTTTCAATTTGCATGGACAATAAAACCTTGATCATTTGTTCAGACAAATTTTGGCATTATAAAGGGCTTTGTTGATAAATTGAGGAAGGCCTATAATGAAAACCATAGAAGACATGAATTTTATGACTTCAAAATACTGTGGCAGTAAACAAGATGGCAAAGTTAGCATAGCGCTGGCATATGTTTTACTGTACATTTACAAATGGAAAAAGTAAAAATTGAAACAATGATCAAATATCACATAATACACTTAATTTGTGCAGATCTTCCAAAGATCTACCGGTAGTCTCAAATGGTTGTTGAAAATGTTCTGGGATATAGCGCATGATTCGGAATGTTTCTACATAATGACAAACCACTCTCAATATATTATTTTAAATACACTAAATTGTGATGATCAGTGTTTTTGTCTTTTAAATGCAAAATGGTTTATACTTTAAAGTTTTATCAAAGAAAACACAAGTGTAGTAACACCTTATAATAACCCTTGATTACATGTACTTTGTCGTGCAATGTACTGCAACAGTTTTCAAAGTCCAAAAACACATTTTGTGTACATTTTTTTTTATTATAAAATACTCTGAATTATATGTGATACTCATTTGTAATCACACGAATCTTCAAGGCCAAGAGGTCTAAACCACATGCTTACAAATCAGTGTCTCTCACTGTCCAAGTTTGAATCCCAATCCTAGTGTGAGAGTTTGTTAGTTTACTTGCCAAAGATCTGAGGTTTTTTTCAAGGTACTCAATTTCTCCACCATCCCAAAACATCTCAGTATAAGTGAATGAAGCCAGGCTGGGACATAAAATAACATTACTCAACTTCACTCATTAGTAACCCAAAACTGTGAACAAACGACCATAGTAAATACGGGTAAGTTTTCACTCGACCATAGTAAAAACGGGTAAGTTTTCACTCGACCATAGTAAATACTGGTAAGTTTTCACTCGACCATAGTAAATACTGGCAAGTTTTCACTCGACCATAGTAAATACTGGCAAGTTTTCACTCGACCATAGTAAATATTGGTAAGTTTTCACTCGGCCATAGTAAATACTGGTAAGTTTTCACTCGACCATAGTAAATATTGGTAAGTTTTCACTCGGCCATAGTAAATACTGGTAAGTTTTCACTCGACCATAGTAAATACTGGTAAGTTTTCACTCGAACATAGTAAATACTGGTAAGTTTTCACTCGACCATAGTAAATACTGGTAAGTTTTCACTCGACCATAGTAAATATTGGTAAGTTTTCACTCAACCATAGTAAATACTGGTAAGTTTTCACTCGGCCATAGTAAATACTGGTAAGTTTTCACTCAACCATAGTAAATACTGGTAAGTTTTCACTCGACCATAGTAAATACTGGTAAGTTTTCACTCGACCATAGTAAATATTGGTAAGTTTTCACTCGGCCATAGTAAATACTGGTAAGTTTTCACTCGACCATAGTAAATACTGGTAAGTTTTCACTCGAACATAGTAAATACTGGTAAGTTTTCACTCGACCATAGTAAATATTGGTAAGTTTTCACTCAACCATAGTAAATACTGGTAAGTTTTCACTCGGCCATAGTAAATACTGGTAAGTTTTCACTCAACCATAGTAAATACTGGTAAGTTTTCACTCGACCATAGTAAATACTGGTAAGTTTTCACTATCAATTATCAATATAATTTGGTAATATTTAAGGACAATATATGTACCAGGTAAATATAATTACCTTTTCTTTACAATGAGCATTTAGGAAACCATTCTCTTCAATGAATTTCTTTTTCCTCATAAAGCTGGCTTTTTCTCCCTGCCCATCATTTCCGTCTGTCACATCGAGTGGTGCAATGAATACAGAATCCCTGCCTCCAGACTCATAATTCACTGAAATATAATAATATCCACAACATTATGAAACTGAACTAACTGTAAAGACACTGGTCATCGGTACTGGTTCCAGTTTCACAATCATTCTTTAACTAAGATTTCCCTTAACCTAAATCTTGCAAATTTGAAATCTTGATAATTTTGTTAATTGCCAAGATATTTAGGAATATAAATGTCATTTTGAAGATCACTTCAAGCTTACAAAATTTGTATTTCATGGTTTCAAAAAAAGATTGCCCTATGGTTAACTTAAGTTAAGAAAAAATTTTAAGAAATGAATGTGAAACTGGGACCAGAACTACCTGTAAGAGATTTGTCATATGTACTGGTCTAATGGATACTTCAATGGTACAGAGCTATCCAGCCACCTATCTAGCCCAGTTCAACACAATACGTCATTTCTTGGATGCATTCATTCATTGCAGAATTGGATTTAAGCATCGACCTAAATCACGTGAATGGCCTGTAATTCAGGGCATAACAGCGATGGTCTGTATTTAAACCTTATAACACATAATTTTGAACTTATACCTGCATTAAATAATTACTTAAATGAATAGATTTGATGGCATTTCAACATCTAAGTATAGATGATAAAGGTTTATTGGACATTTTTAGTCTGAAGCAAAATGCTTTGTCAGGCAAGGAGAAGTAAGATACTGAATTTAAGACTGCTTGATTTTACACTTAATTTAAATTATATTATTTATTATTACACAAAGTACACAAAAATACACCTGAAAGTGATGTAAAATCAGAATGTTGGTCACTTGAATTCTTGTATGCAACAATCACAACAGCAATAAACAGTCCACCAAATTCAGAGACTGATAAAATATCTGTTATCTTTTTTAAATTGCCTATATCATTTTTTACAACACAAAAGATGTCCAAATTACATTTTTAGAAGACAAATGATCATTTTTAATTTATCACTAAAAGTGATGCCATAGCAAATCACCATGTCATAGGCATCATTGTTTACAACCTAAGCAGTAAAGAAGTGCCCTAAATTAAATTAAGTCACTTTGTGATGAAAGTCACATGCCACTTCGTCCGGAAATTTTTATCTCAGAAACTGCGCATTGTAATGTCAATTTTTACAGCTAGTGGCCTGCAGCACCCTTAGAAACAAATGCTAATTTTATATTTGGAAAGAATGGAGGTATCATTCAGGCCAAAAACATTAACTTATATAAATTACTATAGGAATGAAATGAAAATTGTTGATTTGTTGTTAAAAAATTTCTAAAAATTGAATTATAAGAAATGAAATTAATTTATCTTTTGTTATGGAATTATGAAAGAATTGGAAATTTTGCAATTGAATAATTTGTGCAGCAAATAATTCAATTTTTAGAAAATTTTCAACAACAAACGCAATGGGGTAGGAATTGAAATGCCTCAGTATGTCACCCATAATGAGACGACATCACTGAGAGCCAATCAATTCATGCAAAAGTAACAGAAGAAATCTGACTAATCAAATTGCTTTTTATAGGTGAGAATTGAATTATATAAATATAAATACATATCATTTATATCT
Source organism: Anadara kagoshimensis (assembly GCA_021292105.1). Lineage (NCBI taxonomy): Eukaryota > Metazoa > Mollusca > Bivalvia > Arcoida > Arcidae > Anadara > Anadara kagoshimensis. The sequence goes on along the minus strand of CM037874.1, from coordinate 9,847,802 downwards.
ATACCTCTAGTTTTTCCTTTTAACCTCCTTGTACGAAACCTTGATCTGTACATTAGTAATCCCTGTGGTTCTCATCAATCTCTCAAAATATTTCAAAAGTTTTCTCAACAAAGAACAACAAAAAAAGTCACTTAGGAATGAATACTCAACAAAAACACTTTTAGCAAGAAATATAGCTCCAACTGTTGTACCATGTTGTATGCACAGTCAGATAATGGACTCTTGGCTAATACAGCAAAACCTTATGTTTTTTAAAAATATTTTTTAAAACACTATGTATCACTCAACATTATAATTTGGTCCTGATGAATATTATAAAAATCCTTTTGAATTTCATACCTCAAAATGCAAGAACTAAAAAAAATCAAAAGTCAAACTCTGAGTAATTAAAACACCTCAGGTTATCACATTTTTCCTGTGAGTTTTAAATTGTTACAATATTTCACACTGACTTCTAACACAATTATACAAGTACAAATTATATTCCTTGATTTGAAATTCTTGAATAAAACCATCAAAAACAAAAATCAACAAAACTTGAATGAAATCTTCGTCAATACGTAAGTAACCACAAAAAGGACACAAGATCCTCTTAATGTCTAACAAATTCAAAAGGTCGTCTGACATGCAACAGGAAATTACTGACGATTCAATTTCCAAACTGTCAACACAGTAGTAAGGTGAACTGATTTAATTAACCTGACATACCTATCAACCTAGTCCTCAAACGATGACTTATTTCAGGTGATGATTTCATTTTATTAAATCACCATATTGATATATTATATAATATGACCTATCAAAATGGAGGGGGGTATAATCATGATGGATAAGGTACACCTGTATTTGAACTGACCATGTAACAGGTCAACTGTTAATTAATGTAAAGTTACCTGTCTAAAACGAACCCTGAATATACTAAAATTTTGTCTATGCTAAACTATTTATTAATATTCTATAGCTAAATGTTTTCATTCCTTGGATACCCAAAATCGCCATTGGCAACTCATGTAATATCTGAGAGATTTTTCCCAAAAAGTAACCTATTTCAGCAAATTTGTGAAAAAAAAATACTATAAAAAGGACCATGCTTCAAAAAATTGGAAATTTGGCTGTGTTCCAGTCTAAACGGAAATAGAACAAAGTCTTCAGCCTGGAATTTTGACAGGTTCCAATGTGTATGAATATCATATAAATAACTGCCATTGTACCTATTCTCGCACTCAACCTCAATATTGGTTTCTTGTGACGTCAGTCCAGCATTTAATGCTTCAGACTCAATGCCTTTCTCAAAATTGTGAATTTATAATCAAATAAAACAAGTAAGATTATGTACAAGACAAGTTTATAAGGTACAACACCTACTATCATTTAATTGTCACTGGTGAGCTAGACAACTGACTGTTGTTGCATATTTTTGTATTAATTTTTAATTACGTGTAATAGACCTAAGAGGACTTTCAAACTTCAATATATTTGTATTTCATGGAAGATGATATGCATCCTGCGTATAGCTATTTCATTTTATAATGAACAGAATGAAAAATATATATTCTTCCCCAATAATATAAGTTCAAATATTTTACAATTTGACACAACTACAGTAATTTTAATAAATACCTGTTATTTTGGCTTTGATGCAATTATTATAATTTTTTTTTTAATCTTTCTTTTAATCAATCTTTTTTAATTCAATTTATTTTATCATTACCGGTACCTAATAGTACTAGTGCTATAACATGTATAAGGAAGTAAAGAAATTACAATCTAAACAAAATAAATCCTTGACATCTATTTCTTATATTATGACTTCAATGCTATGAGATAGACAATATATTCAAATGAAAAAAAGATAAAAAGGTGTAGTGCAGATATTGCCAGGATAAACAGTAAAAGATAACATATTTATGGTTTAATTTAGCATGTTTAAGGGCCTGAAGTAGGAAGTGTTTGAGGTGTAGTAACATTTAACACCGAGTATTAAATTACATAATTTAACTTGTTAAATCAATACAAGGGTTTAAAATTATAATAAAGTTCAAGCAGACTTGCACACATTTAAAATATTAAATTGTTTATTTAAATGTGTGACTGATATCAGAATATATATGATGTATAGGGGACTGACTTCACATTGTGAGCAGTGGTGAGACACCATGGGTGTGAAGGCTTGTGCCTCAATCAGTTGGCCACCACTGCCTGCATCTTTTGTGGGATAAATGCTATAAATATTAATCAATTGAGGGATCCTCTTTTAATAACCATTGTAAATGCTATGAAATGTATAGGCAATAATAACATAATAATAGAATTCCCCCGCCATTAGGTTCTTAGGTACCTAGGATTTATATCCTTGGAAAGTCATATGTTTCAGACAAACAATTTATACAAAACATAACCCTGTCTGTGTTTGAATTCAATAAAAATGGTGGGATGTGGCAAAAAATGCAAGCCTATACAAGGCATGTACATAAGCATTTACTACCTTCTCTCCCTTAAGTTGTTGCTTATAAAGTTTGTTTCATGTGCAGTTGCAACAAGAAATTACATGTACATGACATAGAAAAAACTAAGACACAAACATCTACCACGGGATGTTGGAACCTCACACCGCAATTTCTAGTAAGTACATGACAAGCATTGCATAGATTCATAACTTATCTTAAATAAGTGGATATTATCAATAGGAACTAGGGAAACAAATTAGCCGGGCAAGTTGAAAGTTTAAATATGCAACATGCTGCCAAATGTGGTCTGAAATTTTTTTATATACAAACTTTTTGATCTGTAGCTGTTCAGCCATGCCTCAGCTAGAAAACTGAACAAGTGTTTCTTAGCAGTACAGATGTACTCAAGGTAACTTGAATTGATAAACTTAACTTTTTTATCAATAATAGCTAAGTATAGATTTTTCCGTCCTTATATCAATTCATTTTGATAAAATTTGACTAATTTTATTTACACACAAGCTTATAAGTGATTGGGGTCTGTGGAACTCTTGTGATTTAAGTAAAATTAGTAACAGTAAATTTACAGATTAAGAATGACCTTGAAACATCTAAGTGCAGGGTCAAGTGGACACGTCATAATTGTTTTCCTGTGATGTTTAATGAACTGTCAAAATCACAATTTTTATGATCATACTGAGTCACTTAAGATGAAATATACAACAATGACCTGTCCGCTTGATTTTTAATATTTTTATGAGCTGGTGTATGTTATGTAATAACATGTGCTTATTTTCTCTACATCAGGGGAAGCATGCATTGTGTTTGTGTAATTGTGAGTCTTAACACTAGTACCCAAGTACTGGGTGGATCTTCCTGTTTGAATGTTCTTAATGAAAGGTCAAGCAGACAGGTCAATGTTGTTTTCAAATACATATGATGTTAGTAACACAGAAAATGTTTGTAAACATATCATACATGTTATAGTGTGTGTGTATGCAGGAACACATATTTCCTATTTAATATAACAAGTAATGAGAAAATGGGGGGGGGGGGGATTGTACAGTTACACAGTGGATCATATAAATTATATACAATTGTATAAATCTATTAAAAAATCTGTCCAGTAAACATACTTGAATTACCCTTTAGGCCTTAAAATGACACAAGATAAATACATATTATATATCTAAATATGTGCCTTAAGACAAGACATGTATACTGTTAAAATATTTGCATGAAGACAAAATATTATTGTAACAATTCATATAAAGGCTACAACATTAAATTGTCACCAATATATCTGTGTTGGAAATAACAGTCGACAGCAGTTTGAGACTTGGGGTATCTTTTGAGAAGGACTGGTTATTTTTTCAATGGTCTTCTAAATACATATTGTACCAAAATAGAAAATGTTAAAATTACTAGACAAAGACTGGTTTAAAATTTCAACTTACTTGATTACCATATATACAAAGGATAATTGAAAATATAATATAAAAAATATCCATCAACTCTTAAAAAAAGCAATATTTGTAGCATCAAAATACTCAGTACTTTTTCACATATTTTTGGCTGACTCTTCTAAAGCATCTACACTTACCTCCATATAAAGTAACTATAAGCTCTGAAATGTTTGTGTACATTTGGGCAATGACTTGATGATGTGTACTGTTTTCTGTACTTTGAGGCTATTGTGTTTTGAAGCTGATAACCTTAGACGGTTTAGTCTCACTTAGCATACATTTTAAAAAACCATAGTCTCACTTAGCATACATTTTAAAATCGCCAAATTTTACCTGAGACATGTACACCTGGCTATAGTCCATTTCCTAAATATGCATAATTTTTCATCATAGTCAAATTTTAGTTTTTTTATAAAAACAACAAAAATAACAATTAAAGTATATCAATCTAAATAATAATCAGTTAATTAATGATAAAATGAATAAATAAATTAATTAATTAATAAATTAATAAATTAATAAATAAATAAATAAATACATTCATTCATTCATTCATTCATTCATTCATTCATTCAAAGGTAAATTTAAAAAGAAAAAAACAGGAAAAGAATTGATGAAATTTTAAAAAAATAAATCAATCAATAAATCGATCACACATTCAATGAGGAAAAACATGTTTTGATTTGGTGGTGTGATTCAAACTTGGGTATCGTACTTGATTGATAGTACTTCAATAGACTTAAAATTTCACTTGTTTTATAAGAAGCTGAATATATTTTTTCATATTTTCAATATTTTTAAATAAAGAAATTCATTCATTCATTCATAAAAAATAAAAACCAGTAATAGAAAAAATAAATAAGAAATAGAAATAATTTAATCAGTTAATTTATAAAAACTAGTAAATAAAATAAATAAAAACTTGTAAATAAAAAATATGAATAAATAAATAAATAAATAAATAAATAAATAAATAAATAAATAAATAAATAAATAAATAAATATAAAAACCAGTAAAGAAATAAAAATTGGTAAATAAAGAAAATTGAAATAAATAAATAAATAAATAAATAAATAAATAAAATCAAGTAAAGGAATAAATAGATAAAAATAGATTAATAAATTTGTTTTATGAACGGAAATATGGTCAAGTTTTAGAAAAAACAAAATTTTAATAAACTACACCAGGTAAATGAATTTAGATCTTTTTAATTAATACCTGCTAATTATAGTGAAAATTCTGTCTTTTTCACAATTTGAAAATGTGAATGTTAAAAAAATATTTCCGATTATATTATGATTGTAAAATTTTTATAAAGATATTTGCTAACATTTTCAACAGTTTTCAGTAGAACTGAACACTTTTAATTCTTGTTAAACTGGTTGTATGGTGTTAGTATGATTTGCATTAATGTCATTTTATTTTGAAACAGACTTTAGTTTACCTGTAATTAATTTCTATTGTTCTCTCCGTGGTCCACAACCATGTTCCAGTCTCACTTAGCATACATAAAAATCCTACCTTTTTACCTTGAAATTCCAAATGTATGCTAAGTGAGACTACAGGCCTTAGACAGGGTTTCTATTCTGGTAACAAGTTGGTTTCACAGCATACTGCTGCATATATATATACAGGAAACAATATAAAACTGAACAAGTGTCTCCAAGTTCACAGAAATGAAAGCTGACAAACAAACATATTGGCAGAAAGGTCAAGTAAATAACTTTCAAAGACTTAATTTTGCCAACCAAACTACATGTATATATGTAAAACAGACCAATCTTGCCTGTGGTTTTTCTAATATGCCATCAATTAACGGATATGTGTCAAAAGTGTTTAAAGTATATGGATGATGTTTGAAACCAGGAAATACTAAATATAACAATCCATGTGTACGTGTAAAGTGACCCTCAATGTGACTCACATCTCTGTAACATCATATATTAATGTTATGTTGTCAGTGTAATATTTCCTCATAATTTGAAACACATTCCCATTCATAATTCTCTTAACCGAAACCACAAAAATGACCCCTCATTCACCATTCTCTTTAATGTGTCATAAAAATGTCACCATGGTATCATTTTTTGCAGCTTTATCAATATATAATTTATAAAAATAGTTGCATGGTGATGTCTCAATATAAGTGAAAAAAATTTATCTTTGGTGTATAAAATACCAATTCATTCACACTTAACACAGGGATTAAGATTACCAGGGGCCTAGTAGCCCATGACTACTAAAAATCAGTATGGGCCCCTTAATGTTTACACATTTTAGCTATTTATTCCTATTACAACTTTTTTCTGAACTGAGCTGGGCCCCTAACTCAAAATAGTTAAGCTTCATCCCCTTTAACATGCTTCACCAAAACTTTCTTAACTTTAGTGCCTTAGGATATTTTTTCATAAATCTTATACATGTATATATATTTTTACACGATGACGTTTTTATATGTCGTTTATGACTGTATTATTATTTATCATGCTTATTTCACGAGTTAATTGACCAATCACCACTTACACCTGTCATGTACACTGACCTTACGATTGGTTTTTTATTGCAGATTTAACACAGAGATCCCGATGTAACAAGGTGTAAACAATATCAGAAATTTATGACTTCAGAGATTTAAATGTCAAATTAAAAATGTTTTACTTATAAATAGACGTCACCTTATATTTACGCTGATGAAACGTCATCAGATATATATAGGTAAGGATGGTGGAAATATTGCGCAATTTTGAGCAGTAGTCCAAACATCTAAAATACAAATGTAAAACAAACAATGAGATCTCATCTATAAGAATTGATTAGATTTCCCATGACCAAAGTGATAGTAGTATACAAACAAGTACTATTATCATAATGAGATTTTTAATTTCACAATGGTGATTTCTTCACCATGGCAGATGAACAATATGTTTTAATTGTCAACAATTTATCAAATAGTATTGTAACTGTGACCTTTGAAGAGCTATCTCATTCTCATCTCAATTTAACCAATGACTTCTAATCATGCTCATATGAACCATTTTCTATGAAGTTGCAGTAGATCAAAGGAATTGTGTACTGCTGACCATAGACCTACACTTATCACTGACATATGATGCAATAACTACCAGAAATAGTAAACAACATAAGTGTTTAACAATATAATAAATTAGAGTTTTCAAACAAATTGTTACAGGATTTTAAGATCATAACAGCCAGACTGGTTCAGAAAACAATGAGTACTGCAATGAATTAGTGACATTCAATGCTGCATTAAATGTTGCTGCACTTTAATAAAAAATATATCCCATCCATGCACTCAAACTGCAGTCAAATAAACCTGCCTTAAAGGTCACCGCTATATTATGTACCAACTACTTTTAAAGGACAGTAAAAATAAAATTCTATCCCAATTGCTCTTTATATATGTATTTGAACCTGTATATAAGGACCACCTGTCCATAAAGGCTACTTTTACTGGTTCCTCTAGGTGGCCTATATAGACAGGTTTGACTCTGTATTTATTATTGTACCGGTAAGTACAAGTATATATGTACATGATGCAACAGCAGTTATATAAGAATAAAGACAAACAACCTCTGAATCATCCAATGTAAATTTAAATGCAGACTGCAGTCAAGGAAGTGCAAATATTTAACTAAATGCTGACAAGATTTTTAGATCTTTATAGTTCTCAACTACCGTACATGTGGGTTGTTTAATAAAAACCAAGTCTTCAATAATGTAGATATATCAAATTAAATTATTCTGCCTTGTAGCAACTACATTGTGTACAATAAACAGTACAGACCTGTCAAAAGTTTAACACTGAGCTAACGAAAAGGAATCAAAGTTTGGCTACCGAGTGACCAAAAAGTTACCAGTAGGTAGACAGCAATTGCCAAGAAGCTGTTTATTAGCCAAAGTAAGCTGCAGTTAGCTAAGTGTTAAACTTTTGACAGGTCTGTACTGTATTACATTCATAAATGTATAGTTTTACACATATCGTCATAGCAACCAAAGTTATTTTCTTATAATTTTATCAGACTCTATATTATATTACTAAGAAACTAAACTGTTATTATAGTTATTGTACTTAAGCAAAAAATCATAAAACGGGGATCTCATGATGACATAATCCCATGATATCTCCTCTGTAGAACAATATGCATCACTGTATGCATCATGTGATGTTTTTCAACAAAAAGAAAATATTACTATGTAGCTAGCTAAACAGGAAGTGCTTACCCTTCCACAAACCCGGTCTCACTTCCATGGTGGAAGTACACATGTCTAACCTAACTTGTCAGTTCCAATGTTTTTACTTTGCTTCTGGATTGTGATTTAGACATGGATAAGTATGTTTGTTTTTGATTATGTAGATGATGACAAAATTTATCTTGCACTTGCTGTATTACCTAACTACATCCCAATAACCCTCAAACAAGTGCAACAGTTGTGCAAATTTTCAAGTGGCAGAGTTGTCTAAAGTGTGTACTTATGGTTCACAATGCCTCTCAATCACCTCCTACGTATGAATTCTACTTTAGCAGATCCTAGTGTGAGAAAGTTTGTCATGTTTGTTTGCAAAAAGTGGTTTTATCCAGGTCACTCTCTGGTTTCCCCCACCACCCATAACTGGCTGCCTCAATATAAGTGAAAACAAATCTTAACTGAGGCATTAGACCCCATAATTAGTATTTATTACAATCCACTCCACTCATAATTCCTTGATTTTATTGTTAAGCAAAGCTGAATTAATCAATGCAGGACAACTAAAATGACTTGAATGGCAAGTTTGAAAGAAACTCACTTTATCACCTATAATTGGCATTCATGGTAGATAGCTGGATTGGTAGGTGACCAGATAGCTCAACTCTTAAGGGGCATTTCATTGACAATACTGGGGTACATAAAAAAGATAAAAATATTTACCATTTTCACTTGGCACAAATGTCCATGAGGAGGTACTAGACACACTCTCAGGTGTGGGTGTAACATCATTATCATCACAAGGTGGCACTGCATTATCATACAGGTCATCTTCACCTTCTAAGTTTGATTCAACAGGAGGTTTCATAGGTTTATCCTGTCTTATTGAATCACAAACTGAATCTATATCCGATTCCAAGATTGGTGGAATCTGCCTTGTTTCCACATCTTCGTAATTTTCATCACTGTCTGACGTGGATTCAGACTGATTACATTTAGTTAATATAAAATCCAGAGAAACATTTTCGTAATTTGGTGCAGATTTATTACGACCTCGTTTAGTTGCTTAACTGGACATAGGTCATATTTGATGAACCATCCTCTGACACTGATTTCAAATCATTGTTATATTTTACATCCCTCTTACTACTACTGAAGTCTAACTCGGAATACTTGGTACCTATTAATAAATCATCCACATTCCTACTTATACGTACTCCATTTGATCTCCTCATTATGTCTTCTTCCTCTACACCATTGTTTTTATCTATCTGTATTTTATTTGTTGTATCTGTATTAAAATCCACGGTGAAGTTAGTATTCCGAGCGACATTTCCTGTACTGATGACCTGATTGTTAACAGAGTCAAGTCCTGTAGCTGTACTTTTCATTTCTTCCTGTTTCTTCATTTCCTTCAGTTCATCAATACATTTCCCAATATCAGAGTTATCATCGGATGATTCATCAGTGATCTTGTCACTTAACTCTTTCATTCTCATTTTAATTGTCCTTGGACTGTTGGGTGTACTGGATGAACGACTGGTTTTGTCAGTCAATTCATCTTTTTTCATTTTATTTGGCCTTGGACTGCTGGGTGTACTGGACGAGCGACTGGATATCTCCGGCTCTTTCTCGCTGAATTTTACCATTTTGTCTGTTGGGATGTTTTTTGTTTGTTCACTAGTAAAGGTTAAATGACTAGAAATTCTTGGTGGAACAGAAGGTTTGGCGTTTTTCTCGGATTCTTGTTTATCAGAAACGGATTCAGACTGTGATTTACTTCTTGAAGAAATCGACCATCTTGGTCCAGATATAGGTTTACCAAATGTATCAAATGTTTTGCCAGCATTTTCTTTTGTTTCCTGTTTCTCAAATTTTAGTTCAAATTTTTCCTGGCCACTGTGAACAACAGACCCCACCTGAACAGGTGGTTTTGGAGCTGGACGGAGCTTAGCAAATTTGTTTTCATTTTTTGGCTTGCTGTTTTCATTATTACCAGTCATTAAACCAACTGTAATGGATGTTTTTGTATTTGTTACAATAGTCCGTATACCATCACTCAGTGAGTATGTAGGCTCAGTCTCTGGTCTATTTTCCGACACCTGGTCCTGTCCAGGGACCTTATGTCTACTTTCACTTTCTGCTCCATGATGTACATTCATTTTACCACTTTCTTCAACATTACTTTTATCATCCACAATTTTTTGCAAAAAATTAACCACAAATTCTAACTTTAACAACTCTTGCTTCTTTAACAAACACTCTTGTTTTTGTAAATCCAGTGTTGTTTTCAATGAGTCAATGGAAAAATCTAGGTCAGGTGGAGTAACATCAGAAAAGTTCGATTTCCACTGAGCGACGAATTTCTCTCTAATGTCCATATTTACAGACTAAATTGCAACTTACATATATGCCTCTGCGTCATGTCTCCTCCATCGTTTTAAAGTGTGTCGACAAATATTTAATTTTTTCCAACTTCCGGGTGTTAAATTTGTATCGTGTTGTCCAACATGTGGGCGATTTTAACACAGCTTGTTGACATTATTTTGGGCGTGTTCGATCGTGTACTCCTATTTCCGGTCACATTTCTATCGCGGAGTAAATTGATGTCTCAGTTCACAATAAATAAAAAAGAAAATCAAAACACGAAGCTAACAATTAACTGAATTATTTGTAAACACATGTGCATTTGCTTATAGATAAATAGCTGACAATACACAGTTAATCAGTGACAGGGTACCTATAGTGTACTTTCGAAAGCAACAGGACCTACCTTACCTTTTTTCTGGGAATATTAGATTATCTGCAATATGAATATACCTGGCAAATAGATTACAAGATTTTCAGAAAATAAAAGATAAAAACCAAGGCTGTACGTGGTCAACTGTGATTAGTTTGAAGTTATTTGTCGACCAATGGAATAAGGGAGACAATGCATAAATTTATATTCAGCTAGATCTATAACTTTTTTCACCGTATCATTCATGGCCTTGACAATTTTAATTTTATTTAGAATGTAGATTCTACTAAACGTGGTTAGATAAGATCATAAATATGTTTCCAGTTTAATTTCGCAAATAAGTTCTTGAATTCTTGTTATTCATAGCGGTTTGTTTTTCCTTGTCATTCATAGTGTTTGGTTTTCAACCAGTACAAAACTATATTTGCTCAAACATTAATTTTCATATAGGCCCTATATAAACCAGATATACCACTTGATATGTTACTTAGTTATAGAAAATGACATATCTGAAAACATTTTTGAGAAATATTTGAAATTTGTATATATAATATGATTTTTAATTGACATTTTATTACCTCCGCGGCAAAACAGTTTTTGCTTTGAGGACTGAACAAAATTTAAAATAAAGTTTACCAATCAATGAGGAAAATATCAATCTAGTGCATAGAGGTCAGAGTTTGTTAAAGAAATACGAGGTTTTTTTTTAATACTGACAATTTATGTTTGAGGTCTTCTACGATTGTTTGTCTTCTAAAAATGCGTGTACTAGGCGTGATATTTATATTCTAAGGCCACTAATAATCCAAAATACAAGTCATAAAAAGTGCACTGTCACACACTGTACTGTTCTATATCATGAAATGAGGTTGATATTGTTTGGTTTGAACAATGCTGAACTATATACAGCCGAATATGCCTCAACGATAATCAAATTATAAAGAAACTTAGCTTTTATAATCTTAACTTAAGCTTGGATCGTTGGTAGCCTAAAGAATATGTACTATCACGTAATATCAGATTATCAAGTATTTTGCTGAAATGACAATTTTGGCAGGAAATGAAGATTGTAATTTTTCACAATAAACTTCATGAATTCGAGGGAAATCGACAGATGGGTAACAAGTTATTGTCAACGATGGAGAAGAGTTAGGCATCGGCAAAGACAATAATTTCCTTTTTGCGAAAAATTCACGACTGGCAAAAATTCGTGTAGAATCATAACCCTATAGCTAGTGCACGAAAAATAGGAACAATTGTAATCGCTATGCACGGTTCAATCAATCATTTGACTACTTGAAGTTCTGTACATGTTATTGGAATCCCTAATTGATCCTAAATATTGAAAAGCAGACATTCGAACACAGAAAAATAACTCACATGCGCAAGTGTCCACCAGGATACAACTGATATTCAGGAAAGGGGTGACAGGTTTTCAATTCAGCTAACTGTTTACATTTTCGCGAGAATCACGACAGAATTTGTGTCGCATCTTTTCCTTAACCTTTTATCACATGTTGCATTAATTTTATGACACAAAAACGTATTTTTTTCTTTGTAAAATAGAACTTCCAGCATTTTTGTCTCCCCCTTTTTTGACAATAAAGCGGTCAAAAATTGCCCCTGGCAATGTCAAACGGGTGGAGCGGGAAACCTGGGTCAATAAAAGGCTGGTTTCTGGTACCCCGGGAATGTTTTGCTGTCACAACTGAAAGGTAAATGCGAAGCATGTGTATTTTTTCTGCAGGTTTTTGTCTCCTTCTGGTCAAGATTTATTTTACCCATTACAATGAAAAAATAACTTGCGGATGTCAAATTATCACAAGAGACGTTCATGTATAAGTAAGGGATATCGCATTGTTTACGAGCAAGTTTGATTATCGCGTTTAACAATCTTATTATTGATTATCGCGTTTAACAATCAATTTTATCTTGTCAAACAAGTTTGATTATCTTCAAATTAAAAAGGGAAGATGGGCAAATGTTGAAAGGAGCTACAGAACATGTAATCTATGTAATCTAAACAGAATTGGTGATGAGTATCATTTTTTATTGGAATGTAGCTTTTTTGAAAATAATAGAAAAAATATATAAAGAAAAAATATTATATCAGACCAAATATTCTAAAATTACTATTAACAGTTAATTAAAGTTAATGACTAGTACAAATAAAGTTGAACTGTTAAATTTATGCAAATTTCTAAAAGAGGGTTTAAAATATTATACTTAAATATCAATTTTATTTCTTTTTTTTCTGTTTATAACATGTATCTAATGATATCTATCGTACTGAGTAATTATTGTAAATCGTTTTAATAATATTTTGTTGTAATATAATTTTGTTATATGTGTACCACCATTGTATATAGATATATATTGTATAGTTTAACCTCTAATACCACCTCCGTGGTACAGAGTGTAATAAAGAATCTTGAATCGCGTTTACTCGCCTAACAATGCGATATCCCTTACTTGTTGCACGTCTAGGAAAATGCAATACTAAATCGGATTATACGGAAGCCTTGAGGGGACCTTCTGACTTCTGACTTCTGATTTCTGACTTCTGGGTTATTGTATCTTCCTTATCCATGGTAGATGTAGCTATTGTATCTTCCTTATCCATGGTAGATGTAGCTATTGTCTAAAAAGAAGATTGACTATATATACTTAAGTAGAAAAGAAGACAAAGACGTTAACAGTCGTCAACAGTCAATAGTTATGTTAACAGATATCAACAGTCAACAGTCGAAAGTCAACAGTCGGAAGTCAACAGTCAGAAGTCAACAGTCAGTTAATAATGAAATAATTTTTTGTTCATTATAATAAACCAATGATTGCTTATATTCAAATAGTCATTTTTTTCTTTAACAGTTCGACGGACAGGAAGGAAGTCTTAAACAGAGCTAAATAAGCCGACGCCCAGTTTACAGAGAAGGCCTCCCTCTGTGCGTGTAAACGACTCCAGATCTGGACTTTTTATTATAAAACATTTGATAAAAGAAATTAATAAAAAGCAGTATTCCAAGCAATCATTGATTTATTATAATGAACAAAAATCATTTCATTATAAACTGACTGTTGACTTCTGACTGTTGACTTCCGACTGTTGACTTCCGACTGTTGACTTCTGACTGTTGACTTCCGACTGTTGACTGTTGATATCTGTTAACATAACTATTGACTGTTGACGACTGTTAACGTCTTTGTCTTCTTTTCTACTTAAGTATATATAGTCAATCTTCTTTTTAGACAATAGCTACATGTATAAGGATGGATAAGGAAGATACAATAGCTACATCTACCATGGATAAGTAAGATACAATAACCCAGAAGTCAGAAATCAGAAGTAAGAAATCTGAAGTAAGAAGTCAGAAGTGAGAAGTCAGAAGGTCCCCTCACGGCTTCCGTAGGATTACGTTGATTGTGTCCTCAGGTACTGACTGGAACCAATCCAAAATCTCTACCGACCTACTAAATAGTGAATACTTCTCAGTTCCTGTTTTTGTTGTTTTATTATCATTTTTTTTCGCGAAAACATTGCTTGCATTTTTTCCAAACATTTTTCAACCCTCTTTGCTAAATATGTTTATGTTTCATTTTGTTTGGCGATTTTTACATGCTTCCAAAAACAACATTAAGGATATGTTTATTTGAAAAGTTATTCCCTCATCGACAGCTCGATAGTGTAGTGGTAACACTGTCGCTTTCTAAGTAAGAGTATTTGGGTTCGAATCCCATTGCTGGACTTTTTCTTTTTTCTTTAATAATTGAAGGGGAAAATAACTTTGATCAATTAATACAAGTGACAAACATTCGGAATTAGGTGAACGTTCAGTATTGATTACAAAACAAAAGAAAATTGCCGTGCAATTTCAGAAATATCAAGGCGTCTAGAAAATGCGTTAATCCTGGGATCGTGTAACAAATGTCTCTGTTGTCACGTCGTACGTAATTCTTCAGAAAAAAACTCCCGATATTACAGTAACTGTTGACTTAACCTGGCAATATCCTGATCAGCGACATTAATACAGTATCATATGTCGCTGGACTGATAAATGGATAACTACCCTTTACATTTATATCATTCAGTCAAATCTTCAATTTAAGCTCAGCGATTAAAGTTCAGCGATATGTTGAGATTAGCTATATGAAAGGAGAATTCATTTTAAACATTTAAACAAAATAGTAAAACAACAGAATGTAAATAAATAAACAGTTTATACGTTTAAACAAATGCATGGAAAGCACTCAAATTACAATGCAAGCAACAAAAGCTTTAAAAATTTTGTGTTGAATGAAAAGTTGTTTTATAGATGTTGCATTGTCAATAAAGCCAATTAAAACGGCGCGAAATCTCTTGCGCATCAATCGCGTGTTTGCTGTAAAGGATAAAAATTGTCGTTAAGTGTCGGTTTTGGAAGAATTTGAAATAACTTCATATTATTACCTTACATCAAAAACCGAGTTCAGGGATACCGGGAATGTCCAGATGCCCCAGAACTTTAAAACTGAATTCTCCCTATAACATTTTATCATTGATTAATACGATATATTATCACAATGCAA
Organism: Anadara kagoshimensis; assembly: GCA_021292105.1. Taxonomy (NCBI): domain Eukaryota; kingdom Metazoa; phylum Mollusca; class Bivalvia; order Arcoida; family Arcidae; genus Anadara; species Anadara kagoshimensis. The sequence continues at coordinate 9,832,376 of CM037874.1, read as the reverse complement.
TGTACCTAATTTTTAAAATGTTATAAAATCAGTGTTTATTGTAATGATGTGTATTACACCCGTGTTTATTTAGAAAGTGAAATGGGTTAAAGGACAAAGAGTTTTGATACATCATGATGGTGTGATACATTCTATTGTGTTTTGATGGGTGGACAGATAACATTTTATCTGGTGTTAAGATAAATGCACAAACCATATACAGATGTATTGTGTTAAGTAATTTAATATTTAGGATTTAAATTTACATTTGTCCAAAAATGAATGATAAAGCCAAGGATGCGTTCGCTATGGACGATACCCAGGACCTCGTTGAACCGGATACAGACGATGCCAAAACTAAGAAGCGTCAACTTTTACTTAAATTAACAGTTATTTGTATCGTATGGGTGTTTACTTTTACAGCTTATTCAGGACTTCAGAATCTTGAGAGCAGTTTAAACCCAGGAGTCGGTGTGTATTCTTTGGCAGCTCTCACAGGGGGCGGTCTCATATCGTGTCTTTTGGCGCCGGCCGTTATCAGCTTCATTGGCGCTAAATGGGCGCTAGTGTCGTCGTGGGTCTGTTTAGCGGTTTTCGTGGCAGCTAATTACTATCCTAAATCTTATGTACTTATTCCAAGTGCGGCTCTCGAAGGACTGTCCACTGGCCTGATGTGGACTGCTCAAGGATCCTATATATATGTCACAACTATAGCCATGGAGTATGCCCCTTTAGTCGGAGAAGACTTTGAATCTGTTCTCAGTAAATTCTTTGGAATATTCTGTATGGCGTTTCAAAGCACTCAGATTTGGGGCAATCTAATTTCGTCTGCGATTCTTGGAACAGGTGTTTCTGGTAATAGTACCAATGACAACTTTACCGTACCGGCATACTGTGGGGCGAATGATTGCCCGTATGATCAAGCACCAGGGAACTTCTCGGAGGCACAACAACCGGAGAACACGGCGGACAGGATCCTTATTTCTTTGTATTTAGGATTCGTAGGAATCGGTTTTATAATAACTGTAATCTTCTTAAAGCCGCTTAAGTCATCAACCAGCAATCAGCCTGTTAGTCTTAAAAATCTTCTAGCATCTACTCTTAGGCTTTTGTTTACCAATTTGAATATGGCATTGCTTGTACCGTTTAGTTTCTACACAGGACTTGAACAAGTTGTAATGTATGCAGAATTCACAAAGGTGGGTTCCAAGTAATTTAAAACATATTCAGATGTTATAATTTATATTTTAAATTTTGTTTGATTAGCGCTACTATAGATGGTCCCATTAGCGCTACTATACATGGTCCCATTAGCGCTACTATACATGGTCCCATTAGCGCTTCTATAGATGGTCTCATTAGCGCTACTATAGATGGTCTCAAAAAAGTTCTAGTTCACACGTAGTCTTAGCATTTCTCTTAGCAATTTTCCAGGTCCTGCGAAGTAAGTATCCATGTCCTGAAACCAATACTCAGTGATACTGGTATGATTTGAGATGGGTAGGGATTCAGCTGCAACATGTGAAAGGATAGTATTACTATTTCTACATCAATCATTTAATATTGTAGCTGGTTTACCTATATAGCCAATAAATGGGGGTATGGATTGGAATTTTAATTGGTGCCTTCTCATATTTTGGTACGTAACGATCCAAATTAAGTTAGGCTTCTACCGTCTTTTAGTAATACCATAGCTACTTTCTTTATACTAGTAGGTATGCTTCACATGCAAGGCAAAATTGCATTTTATTACAATCATTAAACATGCCATTTAGTAGGAGATTGGCTAGATGTACATTATCAACAAAAGTTGTAATGGTATGATTCTGTTATTTGATAACAAGTGTGCCAAAACTTTTCTTATCCAATGTTAAATGGCACTTTGCGGAAGCACTGGTTGCATGTGGGATGGCTAGGGCTCTGTCTACGAAAGCACTTGAACCATGTTACTAGAAACAATATTAATGTTACTATATCCAATCTAAATTGCAACAAATAAACGTTTATTAAGTGACCTGGTCGTGTTGATCTTGTTTTTGAATTTCTCTATTTATTTTGCTGCTGTAACAGGCCCCGGTTTCACAATCATTCCTTAGCTAAGATTTTCCTTAACTTAAATCTTGCAAAATTTAAAATCTTCATAATTTTGTTAATTGTCAAGAGATTCAGGAATTTAAGGTGTTATTTTTAAGATCACATCAAGATTACCACATTTGCATTTAGTTTTGACAAAAATATTCATTAATAGTTCCAAAATTTAATAAATATAAGTTAAGGAAAATCTTAGCTAAGGAATGATTGTGAAACCGGGGCCTGGTCTTTCACTACAGTCAAGTACATTTTACTCAGCTAAAACTTAACAATTTCATTTTATAAGTTATTGTTATATTTCAGTCGTATGTTGCTTGTGAGTTGGGTATCCATTGGGTCGGTTACACCTTGATATCATTTGGAGTGCTGAACACTATCGGATCACCCTTAAGTGGAGTTCTAGGGAAGTACATTGGGAGACCAGCATTGTTCCTGATAGCGACAATACTAAACCTAGGTGTGTTAGCGTCACTAAGGTTACTAACACTGACCAGGAATGAACTGATTATATTCTTTGCATTACCAGGTGTGTGGGGGTTAGGAGATGCTATATGGCAAACACAGAGTGGAGGTAAATATTGTATTATTGTATGTACATGACACCAGCCTATAAAAGTGGTCTTTATAAACAGGTGGCCTATTAAACAGTTGGTTAGGTCTACATGTCTAAAATTGTTTACAAGACCACTAAGTCAGAATCTCAAAAATGATTGGGGATAGTCACCATGAAAACTAAACTAGACATCCCTAGCTTTGCAAGTTAATTAGAATCCAAAGGAAAAATATTTGTCTTGAAACTGTCTTAACACTTCCTATAACACATAACACAGACATACTTAAATTCTGTGAAAATATATCCTTTATGCCGGTATAATGATGACCTTTACCAAAGATTTAATTTATGAGGGTTATAAAAATAAATGTATTTGACATAGTCTGACTCTCTCTCTAATGAAGATCCTTGTGAGATGGCAACCAATGTATACATGTAGTCTATATGACTTTCAATTTGGGTCAAATATTTGGATTTCATTTTTAAAATTAAAATGAACCTTGGTGGTTGAATAGTCAGAGGCATTAGATTGTACATCATGACATCCTTCACTGGTTAGCTTCAAATCCCTATGAGAAAGTGTGTTAGTTTATTTTCCAAAAGGACAGTGATGTTACACTCAGATTTCCTCAGTCATCCCGTAACTCACTGCTTTAATTGTAGTAAAAGAATCCGGATTGGAGCGTAAAACACCATTACTTCTTAAAAAATGAATTATACTAAATGTTTAATTATATAATTTATTAGCGTTTTTTATTTTATTTTACAGCTTTAGTAGGATCAACGTTTGCAGACCAACAAGAACCTGCCTTTTCTAACTTACGGATGTTCCAGGCTTTAGGGTTCACTGTCGGATATTTGTACAGTAACTTTTTATGTGAATCTATAAAGTTATACATAGTAGCGGGAGAGTTATTACTGTCTATGTTACTGGTGGGTATTGTAGAAATCAGAATTAGGAGAAGTGATGTTGTCAGTACACAAAAAGCTCTAGTTGTCTAAATCAGTGGTATCTGATATACCTGTTATATGTCACTCTAAATATTATGTGGATTGTTATCTAAAACTTTAGATGTTATAAAAGTTTAGTTTAATCAAGTTAAGTTTACATATTGTATAAAACCATATGGGTAAAAACATTCATGAGACAGAGACATGTATGTCTATGCGTGAGGGAGAGGATATAGAATTATTTGGAGAAGTGTTGTTGTTAGAACATTAAAGGCTTTAGGGACTGTATAAGAAGAAACATTAGCAGTTGGAAACTTTCGCAGTTTTTGACCTTCTACCACTTAGAAACTTTTGCACTATTTGACCTTCTAAACTATTTTGCATCAAGGAATTTCCACAGTTTCCACTCTTAGAAAAGTGTACCAAGAGACAAAAGAAATTTTTGCTGAGAAGATATATTCACTATACAAGAGTAACCGTGAAAACCATGAATATTTTATTAAGTGAATAGTATAGAGATCAGTGACATAATACATGTACACATATTATTTGCAACTGTGTAGATGTTATATTATACAATTATGGACTTTTTAGTGGTTGTATATGGTGTGATATTCACCGGAAAATAAATATTGATCGAGGCGACAGCCGAGGTCAATATTTTTTTTTCCGGTGAATATCACACCATATACAACCACTAAAAAGTCCATAACTGTTTTATTATATAATTTAGCCACTGTGTCATTTTGGTTGACAATGTTTTCTCAAACCTGTGACAAGGCAATCTATTTTACCGATATTAGATTTCCCTGCCCACCCTGGTTGATCACACTAAAATTATCCCGCATTGGTTAGATCAATCTGACTTTTTAAGTCTGATTCTATAAAAAATAAATGGCACAATGAATTGCACACTACATTGTAAATTGATAATGCCATAAAGTTAACGTTCTATGAAAAAAATAACAAGACACAATCACTTGCGTACACTTAATTGATGACGTTCTAATCATTTTACGGTGAACGTCAACAAAAATTGATGACGTACACCGAATTTGATATTCACCGGAAAATCTGTGGTATATGATGTGAGATCCAATGGTCACGTGTTACCGTTTTAGCCAATCATAAAGATGGAATTTATTAATTATATAATAAGAATTTTTATTTACTTAAAAATTTAGATGTTATAAAAGTACATATAAAGGAAAGTTTACATATTTTCCTTAAATTTCATTTATGTGTATTTGAAATGACCAGACATGTGACTGAGATATTATTTATTATTTGTTTATGCATGAGAGAGAGAGAGAGAGAGAGAGAGAGAGAGAGAGATGCAATAAGAAAATGGAGATTTAAATACGAAAGTATTTGGGTAGTTAGGTATATTAACTGTGATAGAAGCAAATACCTGAGAGAGAGAGAGAGAGAGAGAGAGAGAGAGGACCAATAAGTTTTAAGAAATAATGTTTTGGGTAGCACACAGCTACAATTACATTTATAGCATGTTACAAACTTTCAATAAGCTATGCAAAAACCGAGCGGACCTCAGATTCATTGACACATTTTTATATTTTGCTTTTAAACATAAAGTCAACATATTTTGAAATATTTCATCACAAACTACATGTATCGTCAGAGAAAATTATTGTATAAGTTTCTTAATTTTTTTACTTTGAAAGATCAGATTTGAAATATCAACAATATAACAACAATTTTCATATCAAAAAGTATCACAATATTTAATTCAATTTTTAGAATTTAACATTATTTAGTGATAATTAATATGGATTTTAATAAAAAAAATTGAAATTTTGGTAAATAATTCCGGATGATAAATTTTACACACTTCTGTTTTGATGCAAAAATAAAGATACAACAGCAGACACTGACATCACTCCACGTCAATATTATGTGATTTAAAAAATTTGTGGTTGCAATAAAAAGGCATGAGAAGTGTACATGCGATTACATGCTATTACAACCCATTTGTGTTATTTGAACTTGTCTGTGTTTATAAATACTTTGCAATAAGATAATGAAAAACCATTTTGTTGTACCAGGTATAACACTGATAATTCAGAATTACAAACATCATGGCCAATGATAATATAAACTCTATGTTATAAAGTCTGTGATAAGCTGTGGGCATAATTATTGTAGTTTGTTATTTACCAACAGTCCATGATTTTACACACACACACACACACACACAGTCATAAATTTGTTTTATTGTTAATAAAGTTCATTTAATGAATTAATTTTATGTTTTGTAATGTATTGATATGTACATTGTATCTTCATATAAGCAAATTCTTTGAATTGATTAAATGAATAAAATCTTAATTAGCCTTATTATAAGATTATTTCACTGATATCGAGACATCACCACCAAAAGCTGTTTAAGTTGGAGACATCACCACCAAAAGCTGTTTAAGTTGTAGAAATTCATACATAGCAAGTGCTTCAGATTATGCAAGTTACATTTTTTTAAATCTATCTAAAAGCCTGAGTACATTCAGTTCAGAGGGCAATACAGATGTATTAGTCTTAATCTAATCAACATAATATTGTGATACTAACTTGTATTTCACCCAAGCTTGCTAAGTTCAAGATATTTCATTTACTGCACAATACTTGATTTGCAATCAGCACACTCTTGCCAGGAGTTAAAAGTCCAAGTAAAACTTAAGTCGAAGTAAAAATTTAACAGTCCAAGTAAAAATTCAATTTTAAACAAAATATCATGATCATTAGCTACACATTTTATTGCCTTAATAAATTATCAAATTAGTACTTCCAAAATTAGACTATACAAAATCTATTTAGTTCCAATTCACCTGTGTACCATGGGATACCATCTAACATAATTACAGTCAAACCTGTCTATAAATCTACCTAAGACAACCAATCAAAGTTGCCTCTAATATACAGGTTTTAATTACCGGTACATGAATAAAGAGCAATTAGGATACAATTTTACTGAGTTTAAGACTTGACTTTATATGCAGAAATGCTGTTTTCACCTGGAAATGAAACAGAAACTGCAATGTCTCTGTAAAATATCATATCTAGATAGAACACCTGAATATAGGATTAGTATTGTAACTTAGAAGCAAAAAACACCAAGTTTTTCACTTGCTCTGGACCAAGCATACCTGACATGTTGTTTTCCAAAACGTGTCGAGTACATGAACTATGGTAACCCTTCGAAGAAATTTCTTGCATAGCGATTGATTAACTTGCCCGGGTACATAGAATTGTGTTCGGAAATCTGTCAGGGTACATAAACGCACACGACGTTTAGTGGTAAAAGGGAAATAACTTGTACTATGCGGCCGTCTAGTTACAGTAAACAAACATGGCGACAATGTAATCAAGTCGCACAAAATACGAAATGGAAGTTAAAAATGTCATACTAGTACCGCTTTGAAGGGTGACAAAAACATTATACATGTACAGGGTTTTGGAAGGTTATACGGCCCCATGTACCCCATCAAAGATGAATGTAGCCTTAACCTGCGGCTCAGGATACATAAATCTTTGACAGGGTACATGGGGTTGTGTAACCTACCAAAACCCTGTATAACTTATAGTATCTGGGATTAAAAGTGTATATGGATGCTACCACTTACTTGGATATCAAGTGTTTGTTGTAGTCCTATCATGAAACAATTCAAAAAATAAAGCATTAGACATGCTTAGATCAATTGAATGTGATGCAACCTAAAAACCATTTTATACCTGTCCATGAATATTATTTTTGTCTGGACCTAGATCAAGTATAGTAAGTTATTTGACTTCAATACCCCCAATATTGTTCTACACAAATGTTTAGGGCATCATATAGTACACAGGTGAACATATATGCTAATACATTAGAAACTATTGCACAGAGGAAGAGTTTCTTTTGTACCCCCCACCTATTAAATTCTATGTAAAATTTCTGAAATTTATTATTTCACAGAAATGTTCAAAATTGCTTGATTCTGTCATTTTTAGGTTTTTTTTATTTAAAATTAAAATTTTAGTGGAGGGTACAAATGGAACTCTTTCCTTGCACAGCTGCTAAGCTTATTCAAAATCTCTGATAATCTTAATGTCATCACAGTTTAAATCTGGCCTTGCTGGATATATAACTCTCATGTTTCCATCCAAATCTGTAATTTTCACTTGTTCAACAAGTAGTTTTTTCTGTTTAACCAATGAAGGATCTGTTATGCTGTCACTAGGAGGCTCAGCAGTCCCAACCTCAGGATAATCAGTGACAGTTTCGTTGGTAGCTCCTAAACCCAATCGCAACATTCCCTGTAACAGTTCATCTAAGGCCTTCTTACAGACATCCAAGTTAGTAGAACTTGTCACTTCTATCAAAATATCCTTTGTTTCATTGGATATCTACAATATTAATTAAAAATGCAACAAAAGCATACAATAAGATAATATACCCGGCAAGTGAACCCAGTGGCCCCAACCCTGGCACTTGACCATCCCTTATTTAATGTCTGGGGCAATAAAAAACACAAATTACAAAAAAAAAAAAAAAAAAAAGATAATATACAACAGCTAATTATTTCTATGTAAAGAAGGCTAACTTAAATTTATCAGAATTTCATAACAGAATATCATATTCACATACATGTATAGCATGGTTTACCTTATGATGCCACCTCTTGTAGTCTGGGAGAGGTTGTCACATGCTGATAGCAACTTTGTCGGAAATATCCCATTTGTTTACACATCATGTGATTGCCAATAGAATGTGTTTTAATATATGAGGTATAATAAACTGCAATATGACATGCTTACAATGGCCAAGATTCTAAGTGCAAAAATATTATATGATATATTGCTGGTAAGGAAAACTAAAATGAATTTACTATTGATTTGGGATATTTAGTCCTTATTCCCCCAAGAGGAACTATCTGTAATTGGTAGCAATTTAAGGCCAACAAAATCTCTGGACATTGACACTCATGCTCACACTAGGGGTATGAAGGTTGGTTGTTCTTTTATACACACACACTGAAATGTACCTTTGTTTTATCACTGTTTGTTATAGGTGGGAATGATATAACATCACCATCTCCATCAACCAGACACGGGTACAACTCTTTACCATGTAACAACTCCAGATATCTAAAACAAAAGTCAATAAAACAATTAACAAATGTTTGGTAAAAATGTGTATGCATACAACCAAACCTGCTCTTTGAAAACAGGTTGTCTTGAATAAAAAAACGTACATGTATATTACACCCATACAAATGTTAAATAAAAAATAGAATTCAATCATTTCTTTCTGGTCCATTTAGGTTGGTTTGGTTGTATCAATATATCACAGAAATGTACAATGTATGTCAAATTATTCAGCTGATTTCTTTCGCTGCTACCAAATAATAACATATAACAACTTCTTGGCTATTTTTTACAAAGGCAGAATTGTCAACTTTCACACTTGAGGAGGTCATCACAGAGATTTCTATGCTGGACCTCTTGGTTGTGGAGGTGATTTGGTAACTAACTATCCTTTGATGAAATGTTAGTCCTCTGCAGAGTAAACTCTTTGCTTATTTTTTTTGGTGCCAATTCATTTGAAAGCTGGATGAACTGGAACAATAAGAAATGAAGCTTCTTGCACAACAACATATCTACAGCCATGTTTTGGGCTTGAACCAATGGCCAACGTGAATCATGAACCAGCCTACAACCTTAAAAATTTGGCCACATGTCTTTACAATACTAATGCCAGATCCGGAACAATTTTTTTTCAGCTAAATTAAAATATGTAAATTTTATTCCCAATTCCATTTACTCATGGTTTAATGATTCTTTAAGTTAGAGAGATTACATTGTATACACATGAATGTATTTACTTGTGTATTCCAGAGAGTTTGTTTCTTTTCTGTTCTTTACGTATTTCTTCAGCTTCTTTGGTTAATGTGGCAACCAAACTTCTACCAGTCACCTCTTTGTGTTTGAAAAGTGGTTTTATCTAAAACAAACGATTAGAACAAAACTATTTATCAACATAAAACAATGGGTGTTCAGTTTTAGTTGACATAAGAGTAAACTTTCAGATTCTTTGACTAACTTGTTCCTATTTTTATTAGAGTCAAACCTGCTTCAAATTTCAACTCTATATATAGACCACCTGCTTTTAAAAGCTAGTAAAATTTCATTCCACTTGCTCCATATTCATGTTATTTACACTTGTATATAAGAGCCACCTGTTCATAAACACCACTTTTACTGATTCCCATGTGGCTTTTAGACAGTTTTAACTGTAGTTGTTTTTGGTCTATAATCATTTTGTTTAAATACTTACCAAGAATAATTTGTTTTCAGATCAATATACTAAGGTTTACAGACAGACATTGTATCGTAATACCGATGAGTATTACAAAGTATGTTACACGAGTGTTTATGTAATACAGAATTACATTGAATATTAAATCATTGAATTAATCTTTAAGCAAAGAGCTTTGTACAAATTGCATAACATTTATACAACTAGTTTGATAAATTCAATATCAAATATACAGAATGTATGCAAGATTCTTTTATTGTAAAATCATAGAAAATTTCATTTTTTTCTCTATAAGAAAATAGTCAAAATATTTGCAAAATGCACAAGTCATGTTACTCAAAAGATGATATCATTAACTTAGGAGATTTGTGTGATATTACCTTAGGTCACTGCATGTGTGATATCATCCTAAGTCATTGCAATTTTATTACAGTCAAATCTATCTATTAAGACCACCTAAGGGAACAAGTAAAAGTAACCTATGGACAGGTGTTCCTTGTCACAATCACAATTTGCTATCAATTTCTCAGGTATTTTTTTCAAAAAGTAATTAATTATAGCAATTTTGTAAAAGAAAAAAATTGATATAGCCAATAATAATTTTAATTTGTGGCAACCTATGGATTATACTAGAAAATTCTGTAACACTAAATCTTGAATATAAAAAGGCACAATCGTATATACTGTTACATATTGCAAACTTCTGCTGACAAGATCAAGTATCATATTATATGGCTACTGTTAGTTAGACTGTAATATTACCTTTAACAGTTGTGGCAGCTTGGCATCGTATGTAAGAGGCATTTTTATACTCTTCATATCATGGGTGGCTATAGTTGCTGCTTGTCTCTTCTGACAAATTCCATCATGTAATTTTGTCTGCAAGAAAAAAAGCTGACAATTCTGAATCTTGAAAGATTATAAATGTATACACGATTCCGTCATAGTGTGATACTGATCCTTACACACACTTTAGCAATAAAATGTGTTTTGTAACAAGGTAAAACAGGAAACAAACTGAAGCGCAGATTTTACATAAGTACTTCAAACCTTGTATAAAGTCAATAAAATAAAAGTTCAGTGAAGTGAAGTGAATATATTATCCTATTATTAAGCAAATCAATGTAATCACCTGTTTGGGTCCATATTTAGAGGTAATACAACCACAGACTGTACAGATGATGAGAATTCTAAAGTAGAACGGGATGCATTCAGCATTTCAATGAATGCTGGAAATGGAAGACTGGAATCAGTTGCCAGACAAGATTGTCACATTAGACAACATTGACCGGTTCAAAGCAACACTACAGGACTTTATGCACTAGTACTAAGCTCCCTCCCTACCCATCTAAAATCATACCAGTATTGGTTTCTAGAGATACAGATATGATGATGCCCCCACTTAAACATGAACTAGATAAAAACACTGTCATTGAGTAGTTAAAACAAAAGCAGGTTAGATTTATTTCTACAAATGCCTACATTTTAGGCTGCAACTTGGTTAATACTGACAGATGTCCTGCAGTTTATATTTATGGGAACAATAAAACACTTACAGATAGAGGGTGTGGAGGTCCCTTACCATTAGGCATTTAGAAGGTTATTATATACAAAAAAGCGAAAGACCTCAATATGTGAACTTTTAAGAATACAGATCAGTGCTGAACTGCAAAATATTCACAATTTCTGACTAGATCTCACAGTTAATGACTAGATGAAAATCTCCTATCCCACCAGAATGTAGCCCGAGATTCCTCTGGCCCGAATTTTTTTTTTTTTTATCAATTTCGGGCCAGAGATCGGGCTTCATTATTTTACATAACGTGATGCCGTTGAAATCCTACGGCAGGGTAAGATTTAATTTGGCGGATATGTTCACTTTATTTTCACGGGCATTGGGTAATGAATCAGTCAGATCGCTTACCTGAACCTTTATTCACAAGAATCCATCGAAAAAACTACGTGGCAACTCCGTTTTATATCCATTCCAGCCATATAAATCCAACACTTGTGTATCAGAAAAGGGAGACTTTAACCCGCGAGATCTCGCGTTATTTGAATATCATAACATAAAAAATGGCGAGATGATGAAGGATGTGTTGGATTTATATGGCTGGAATGGATATAAAACGGAGTTGCCACGTAGTTTTTTCGATGGATTCTTGTGAATAAAGGTTCAGGTAAGCGATCTGACTGGTTCATTACCCAATGCCCGTGAAAATAAAGTGAACATATCCGCCAAATTAAATCTTACCCTGCCGTAGGATTTCAACGGCATCACGTTATGTAAAATAATGAAGCCCGATCTCTGGCCCGAAATTGATAAAAAAAAAAAAAAAAAATTCGGGCCAGAGGAATCTCGGGCTAACCAGAATGGTGGACATGTGGTATTCATTTTTTCACACATTGCAATCTTTGCCTTGCCACATTTACATTTATCTTTTTATTAATTTGCCATATATACCGATAAGTAAAATATTAACAGTTTTCCATCTGTTACACTAATTTTTATATGTGCAACACAATCTTTAATTTAAAAAAAAACTTTGTTTAAAACACACACATATAAAAATAAAAAATAAAACCTTCCCATCCACCCCAAAAGTTTTGTCCAACTTGGAAGAGAATCTACTATTTAAATTGAATTGGCCCTATGTAAAGTGAAAGAAGTTATTTAGATTGTTTAAAGTGTAAAAGTGAAAGTAGATTTAATTATGTAAAGCGAAAGTAGATTTAATTATGTGAAGTGAAAGAAGAATTAATTATGTAAAGTGAAAATTATTTAAAATAAATGCAAAGTGAAAGTAGTTTTAACTAATTACAAAAAAGTTGTTTTAACTGTTTTGTGACTGTAGTTCTAATTAAAAAAGTGAAAGTAGTTTTAGGTGAAAATAGTATTAATTACTATGTAAAATGAATGTAGTTTTAATTATGCAAGATAGATCTAAAAGAAGAAGATTGACTGTACCTGTAATGTTATAAAATGTTTGAAGATATTCAATGACTTCTTTAAATCAACATCTCTAACGATACAACAAACAATATATGGTCTGACCCCAGCTGCACCTGGTGTGACTTGAACAGACATGCCCTCTGTTTTATCAAAATGAACAATTCTAATAATGTCCTGTACGATCTCATCAATCTCCTTTTCCTCTTTCTTAGTGGCTTTCTTTTTCTTTTCTGTCTTCTTCTTGCTTCCACTTTTCTCTCTTTCCTTCTTTAGCACATTTACTAAGTAATCCACTACCGACTTTGTAGGACACTGCTCAACTAGCTTTCCAAATCTTCTATCTTTAAATTTATTACTTTTAAGGTTGAGCTCTTTGAGCCTAGGGCATTCACACAATTCAGCTGGAACTTCAGTCAATTTATTTGACGACAAATCCAAGGTGTTCAAATGTGGCAAATCAGTGATGTCAGGGGAGAGACTGGAAATTTCATTATTTGATGCCAAAATCTGACTAAGATGAACCAATGATTCTGAATATATTCCCTCTGGCAAACAGTCTAAAGAATTATGGGAAATGTTTAGAATATGAAGAGAAACCAGACTTTCTACAGATGGAAACTCTGATAGCATGTTCATACCCACATTCAGACTTTGCAAGTCCGTCAGATTAGATATGTCAACCTCAAGATTGGTTAATTTGTTATTTGACAGATCCAAGTATTTTAGTTTGACCAATTTTGATAGTTCCTCTGGAACACTTGTGAGTTGGTTGTTGTGCAATACCAGGTTTGTTAGACTGACCAGATTGCCTAACCCACTTGTCAAAGATGACAGATTTGTTTTCGATATATCCAAAAAGTTTATCCAAGTCAAATTGTAAATTCCACTGTCTAAACCACTTTTATCAATTCTGTCACTAATGTCAGAGCCATGTAACGTCAATTCTTTCCGTTTTTCTGAAATTGCAACCTGCACTTCTGGCCACATGTTACTGTTGGCAGCCATGTTGATTATAATATCCGAAACGCCTCTGTCAATTTCCTTACTGAAAGATTTAGTCCGAGATGTATCAAATGTATTACCCGATACGTGGACCCTTCTGGAAATTCTGCAGATTTAGGAGTACCATTACATATCTGTTCAAACTAAGAGTTTATATAAAATTGCAGTTATTTTTTTTAGTTTAGACTAATTAGAGACGAAAGTTCACACCAGTGTTTTTGCTTGCAACAAATAATTCCTTTATTTGATTTGGCATTATTTAGAGTCAAACCTATGGAAGAGTTTTCGAGTCAAGTAAAAATATAATTACAATGTCGAATACATCCAGATGAGAATATAATAGCGTCAAATGGACTAAGTAAAAATATAATGGCGCCAAATATATGGAAGAATGTTAAGTAAAAATGATAGGCACTATCTCTAAATTTCAACTAAGCACCTCGAAGTTTGAAGATAGTTTTTGACATTTCAAGTTAATACCTCAATAATTTTTAGATATACACCGCAAGAAATTAATGTTGAAATTTCATAGTGCTATGGAATTTTTCGGTTATTATTTCCAAATTTCTACTTGACATCTAAAAATTTCGCCAACTTGTATATTGTTGACAAGTTTAATGTTTCTGTGTCCAGGATTGCCCTGGATACATTTGACGTCCCGTACTTCCATTTCCTTTCACTCAATTTTGATTACACAGGTGACGGATGTAGCTAGCTAAACAGGAGGTGCTTACCCTTCCGGAGCACCCGGCATCACTTCCCTGGTGGATGTTCTGGTGTTTAACCTAATTTGTTTTTACGTTGCCTCTGGATTGTGATTCAGGTATAGGTTAGTATGCAAGTCCCGAAAATCTTGATACACCGTGTCTCAGAATTTCAATTGACAAATTTTATCACTACTAGTAAATTCTAGTGTGCGAAAGTTTGTTACTTTTTCCAGTAAATGAAAGAATCTTGTCTGTGGCGTTAAACACTATTCTCACATATGTGACACGGAAATCCCGCGTTTTTACAATTTGTGGGATTTTCTTGTCTCGCCCTAGGGTTGAGACAGGATACACGCTGAATTTCCCGCGTAGTACTAGGCACCTGCTCTAGATTTATCGTTTGGAGGACTTAATAACACGAGAAAAGTTCCGAAGTCAACCAACAATATTTTCAACGTCACAATCACTTACACACGCTTAATTGATGGCGTCATAATTATTTTACGTAAGAACGTCAACAAAAATTGATTACGTCATTTTCAGCAGGCATGGGTGGTGACATGAAAACTGAACATTTGATGCAATTTTGTTTTACAAATCATGTTAAAATGTTGCAAATGTGTGAGAAAAAGAACCCTACACCAGTGACAGGGTAAGACAGAGATATCTCAAACGAGGATGAATATTTTCAATGTCTAAAGCTCGTTCTGGACAAGAAAATTGAGAAATTGTTGGATGACTTCGGAGCTTTTCTCAGCTTATTGAGTCCTCTCAACGATAAATCCAGAGCAGATATAACTGCGCGGGAAATTCGGTGTGTAGCCTGTCTCAACCCTAGGGTGAGACAAGGAAATCCCACATGGGTAAAAATGCGGGATTTCCATGTCACAGGTGTGAGAATATAAGAATCCATTATGAGTATCCATGTAGGATAGGGAAATCTCACCCGAGGGGTTGAACATTTCAGTCAGAGACGAGGCTTGCCGAGTCTCTGACCAGAAATGTTCAACCCCTCGGGTGAGATTTCCCTATCCTACATGGATAAACTCATAATGGATTATTTTTCTTCCATTTTAGTGCTAATATTTGGCTTCAAGTACGATAAACATAGACATCGACGCCATGTTTGTAAAATCTAACTTTGCAATTCGACATTCTACTTTAAAATAAATATGACCATTGGATAGATCGTACCGGATTTTGGTTTATACAATATGTATAAACTACAAAACAAAGTGGTTCATTAAAAAATTCAATATTTATCATTTAAAACGCACTCAAAGTTTCTAAATTTTGAAGAATTTGATGTCGTTTTCCCGCAAGATGACGTCATGTTCTCCACATGATGACGTCATGTAATTGTCTTTTGATTGTGACGTCACTAAAGGTCACGTGGCCATGTGAGATACGCGTATCTCACATAGGGAAAACCCCTATCTTACATGAGCAGATATGGAAGAAATCTTTGTCTTACCCTGTCACTGGTGTAAGATTCTATTATTACTCTACTCCGTTCTACAATTTCAAGTTAACATATAGAAATTTCAAATAAATATATCTAAATTACGTTTTTCAATTTCATATTCAATTATTTCATCTTTGAAATCAGACTCCAGTACGGATGTTCGTGTAAGAATGTTCTAAATGTTTGTTCGATCAAGAAAACAACAAAGAAAATAATAACGAGATAACTGTATTGCAGTATTCCAACGTGGATTTTATTGTCACAAATACCGGTAGTATCACGATCCTTGAAAAGGAATTTTACAAACACAAAAATTTGTTTCGACGAAATCCTATTGGAATTTTTGGATGCTGTTTTATAATGTTTATTACTGATTAATGCGATAAACTTTCATAGTTAAGGACGCTAAAACATTACAAAGATCATTCAAGTCAATCAAAATCAAACGCTGTGTCCTGAGAGAATTCGTGAAAATACAGGGACCGAAAAAGTCCATAACAACTGCCACTGAAATATTCTTGCGATTCAAATTTGCAGTAGATCGATAATCTGGTATAAAGTTTTACTGGCAACAGATCTAGAAGCACGGCTCATAAAACAAATGAACAACATGCACTTATTTATTGCTCCCAGTTTGATATCATCACCTTTCGTTCAATACACCCTATTGTTTTTATAAGTAATGTTTTTCTCATGAAAATCAAACGCGTTAAATGTTTCAGTCGGAAATACGTGCGCCAGTGAAGTGTGAAAATTGGTCGAAGGTATTCTTCTGGTTTTCTGCATTGACCACGATCACTTGGTCTCCAGCGTTCAGT
Organism: Anadara kagoshimensis; assembly: GCA_021292105.1. Lineage (NCBI taxonomy): Eukaryota > Metazoa > Mollusca > Bivalvia > Arcoida > Arcidae > Anadara > Anadara kagoshimensis. The sequence goes on along the minus strand of CM037874.1, from coordinate 9,815,547 downwards.
TGTAATATAGAGATTACAGAACCAGTCCCAAAGTTCGATCCCACAAAGGTCCGAGCCCTCCAATTGTTGTTCTGGAAGATGTATGCTGTTGCTAAGTTCGGCGAAGCACTGATCGTCAAACCGAATATATAGAGTCCTGCTTTTGGACATTTGAAGATCCCTGTTTTACTGTTGAAACCGTTACCAACATTAATGGTCACTTCCGGGAACTGTATGATCTTATTGCCGGAATACGTCACCCCTTTTATTGGCTGTGCGTTAAATCTGATTGTTCCTGGTTTTAACACGGTCGGAGGTATGTCTTGGATATCCGTATGCTGGAGGATAGAACTTGTCTCTAAACCTAAATGAAAAATAAAAAGTATAATTGAAATTATATATATATATTACACACGTAGCGGGTGTAGCTAGCTAAACAGGAGGTGCTTACCCTTCCGGAGCACCCGGCCTCTCACTTCCCTGTTGGAAGCTCACGTGTCTAACCTGATCTGTCAATTCAAAAGTTTTTACTTTGCTTCCGGATTGTGATTCGGACATGTTTTAGTATGTTTTGTTTTTTATTCAAGTTAATGTCGTAAAACCAGAACCATACAAACTATGCAACTGAATAAATTAACAGCTTGTCGTCGCTATATAACTGGTTATGTGGAACTACAGGCTCTCAGAACGTATTGTGTATTACAGTTGTTTGTTGTTCCCTTTCTTGTTTCATTTTAATTTCAAAATATGCTGAATTTTTCCGAGGGATCATGTAAACATGATGTTTGAATCCAGTTCTGCTGTGATTTCATTGTTTGGTAAAGTAAGAGTTATTTCTAAATGCACTCATTATTATTTTAGACTATTGTTGGGATGCATATATTTTGCGTCAGGATCACTGTAACTAGATCATTGAACATTAAATGCAATTAAATGACCATATAGTAGTATTCATTGATCTCAATATTTGTCTCTTTCCTTGCTTCATTTGTTTGGCTTTTTTCGTGTTCATAAGTTTATTTTAACCTTTTTTGTTTCCAATCTTTATCTATCATTTCAAAACATGTTTTGTTATCTAATTATGCGTTAATACAATACATCTTGTCTGCAATTAGAATGGTTGCGTTGGGGTCCCCTTTGTGACTACATCTTTACTTTGTATTACATAGAAGATATTTCTGATACCGAAGAGTGTTAATAAGTAAAAGTAATTATATGGAACTTCAGGAAGAATTCTTACTCTCAAATTTATCAAAAATGAAAACGCCGAGTTTGTGCGGCTTTTGGGCAAAATTCACCCCATTTCTCAATACACGACTTTAATTTGTTACATACAGTAAAATATTGAGCGCAATAAATCCCTGACTATCTAAAATAATAAGAAATGGAATTCACCACTGTACCACGTGATACCTCGAGTCAAACGTTTGTGCGGAACACTTATTTCCAATGGATATGGAATGACATAGGATGACTTTTTCCGTAAAAACGACGTTATTCCGGGAGTTTTTGACGTTAACGTTTTCCAAAACCTTCCACACAAACGTTAAGAGGTATTGATCACGTGGTACAGCGACAAACCCAATAGCAGATACAAACCTGTGATGACATTGGGTGGGTCACCCTTTTTGTGATAACCGTTTTGTCCAATGAAATCGACACCTCTATAAGACTGTCCGGGCATACTACCGATATTTCTCAAGCCGTCTATCACATTGATCTGGTTCTCATCATTTGTCAGATGCTCGTCAGGTTTCTGGAGTAGTTTAAAACTTGTTTTCAGTTTTTTATTTTCCTTCTGCAGTTTTGAGATAGACTTATGAAGGTATTTCTCGACTTTATCTCTCGACTGTTCTCTTTCTTCTAATAGTTTTACTTTATTTTCAAGTGCCACAAACCTCTCATGGATACCTAGATAGAAAAAAGAAATGTGTGAGAGTTGTACTTATAAATCATGTGCGGTTGGTTGATACGAGGAATAAAAATAAAACTAACCAATTAATAGGAGAGTTATAATAAATGTTAGCCAGATATACGTTCTGATCGTTCCAAACCTACAAAGTATAAACCTGCATAAAGAGTTTATTTGGCAAAGTCTTAGCTTGAATATTTTAAGCATGAAATCATCTCTCAGATGTTGCCAAATTACTCTCTCTCTCTTTCACACACACACACACACACACACACACACACACACACAGAGAGAGAGAGAGAGAGAGCATTTTAAGTATGAAATCAGCTGATCTCCTCTCTCTCTCTCTCTCTCTCTCTCTCTCTCTCTCTCTCACACACACACACACACACACACACACACACACACACACACACACACAGAGGTAGGTCGAGATCAAGATCAGCTGATTGAGAGAGAGAGAGCACTATAAGCATTAGATCAGCTTCACACACACACACACACACACACACACACACACACACACACCAATAAACACATATATAGATTACAGACAGGTGGCGTAAAACTATGCAAATACATGTACATGATACATTATCGACATAATGTAAATGTATACACATTTTTTAACTAAACACACACTATATAAGATCTTACCTTTGATAAGTTCCACTGATTCTAAGTCTGTTAACTTTTCTACATTAAGGTCTATATTGGTGTTTGGCTTCTTAAGAAGTTTTAAGTCACCCTCCGATTTCTTAGAAAGATTGTCATAAAATACATTAGGAAATTGAAGCCGTATTCCACTACAAACACAATGTAATGTAGATAGAACTAGAAAGAAAATAACCTCCATGTTGTTTCATATAAATCAGAATGCACAGCTTTTATATATCTTATATACACAAACACAGGTCAAGTAGTGCAATGCCTCACAGCTGCAAAAACTTGATATCAAAGTTGTAATTAAAGTACTGAAACCGCTGAAATCAGTAAGACTTTACACACTGGTATACAGTTCAACCTGCCTTAAAAGCCACCTCTATATAAGGGACATCTGCTTATAAAAGCCAGTAGAATTGTATTCCAATTGTTCTTTATTTATATTATTTGTACCTGTATATAAAGGTAACCTGTCCATAAAGGCCACTTTTACTGGTTCTCTTTGGTGGCCTTTATAGGCAGGGTTGACTGTACCTCTTAAATTATCGGAGCTTTTCATATCACTGGAAATTAATGAATATTTAAAGAGGGATTCACGTCCCAGTCATATTAGTTCCAATTAAATCTATACGGTACCAGCTACAGTGAAACTAAAGTTGTAATTAAAGTACTGAAACCACTGAAAACAGCATAGTATTCCTCTCCGATTCACATAGCTTTTTTATGACTGGTCACTAAACAGTGGCGGATTTAGGGGAGGGGTTGCGGGGGTTGCAACCCCCCCTTTGAAAAATTTAAACAGAGAGAGAGAGTGAGATATTGACTTATTAAAATTATTTTCTTGGCCCCCATCGGCCTTAGACCCATCGTATCTGGAAACTCGCGCCCTTGGCGCTCGCATCTAGCATTGATATAATTATCATCCCCCTTTAAAAAATCCTGTATAGTTCTCAACCCCCGCCCTTTCAAAAAATCCTGGATAGTTCTCAACCCCCCTTTCAAAAAATCCTGTATAGTTCTCAACCCCCCTTTTCAAAAAATCCTGGATCCGCCCCTGCTAAATGAATACGAATATGGAGATTTACACCCCAGTCACGTTTCACTTGAATCTTACGACACCAGCTGCAGCGAAACCATAGAAATTTATACCATTTTTAATGCGCTTCTTTGATTCATGATCAGGGGTTTAAGTTTTAAGATCTCAATCCATGGACCGAAAAGGCGTCAAATATACCATAATATGTTATACACCCACGCAATTGTAAAAGGTGACTACTAATAAATAGACTGACATCTAAGCTCAGCATGCAGAAACTGTAGCAAAGATATCTCAGCAATCACGATATACCGAGATAGGACTTGCTACGGTTACTGTATGTTGTGATAGCATGGACTAAGTGTTCAGTAATAACGAAACAGAACAAAAATGAAGTACAGTTTAATGTATAATTACAGAACACTTTAACGAAATATTGAAATTTTATTCCGGTAAACTACGTCCACTGCATGTATTACATAAGTCTAGATAGACGGATCTTTTTTTGATGACACAATGTGAGCGAGTCAGTATGTCTTATGGTCACAGCTAAGATTTGATGTACGTTTTCACCCTCCAAGCACCTTGTTTTTGTATGCTATAGGTCCTCTTGGATCTGACACTGAAATAAAGAAAATGCGTGCAATAAAAGTATCGTAAAGCAATGTACTTATATAGGCAAACAACATTAACCTGCCCTCTTGACTTTCCATAAGAAATATTCACAACATGACCCCCATACTTGATACATGGGTAGTGTTTGGATTCGCAATTGAAACATAAACAATGCATGGTTCTAACTTCCAATGTGGTAGACGAAATTAATACCTGTGTTCCCTAAACATAAATGTACTAGTTCACAATGTTTGAATGAAAGGCCAAGCAGACAATCATGTTGCAATTGTTTCACCTATAATCTTATTGTAAGGAGGGCAGAGAATATATTTACTTGCTTTATCTAAATGTAAATCAGCGAAAAACCAAACAAAACGTGTCTTCAAGACTTAGAATAGATTTAGTAATATGCTTCACTTGTGCTGTGTTCTACTTGATGCACATTCTGTTTGTACAAGACATAGCCAAACAACGTTGGTCCGACATTCATATAGAAGGATCCACCCAATACAAGGGTTGTGTTAGGATTCGCAGTTAATGGTGTTCATACATAAACTGTGTTCGTTTTAGTGTTTCTCATAAAAACGATGACAGTATAGATCAACTTTTGGCGGGCGTTGTGTTAAATGGCACAATGTTACTTAATGGTATTATTGTATCACCATGACCGCCGTACTTATTCTAAATCAATACATGTACTTACCCGGATGATCGCCTTCTGTTAAAAAAGAAACAAAAAATACCATTACTTATACAATGTATATCTATATTCACACACGGATGTTTGAAGCTCATTTAGCTGAAACCACTCGGTTAGTGAAAAAGTACTGTGTAGTAGTTAATGTTTTTTTAAATTTATTTCTTACCATTTGATGTGTATACAATAATTCCTAAAATTAATATTAGTAAGAAAAATCTTTTATATTTTATGTTTCTATAATTAAAATTCTAATACCATTTCAATAAAAACTATTCTTCTTGAACCACTTTGAACACTTTGACCCTAGAACACTAGATCTTTTAGAGTTTGTGTTACATGTATGTAACATTTTAGATAATTGTCTAAACTCTGCTTATATCATTTACATGGTTACATTATATATGGTGTAAATCTTTCAAATGTCATGTTGGATGAATGTGAACTACATTTTAAAACTCTCAATATAATATGAGTTGTGTGAAAATTAATTTGATTTTACGTAAAGACCCTTGTGTAATCATCCAAGTTTAAGCTAAAGCAACCAGGGAAACAACAGGTATCATTCAAAAGGATATGTTGACATAAACACTCGTGCTATCTAAAATTCGTGCACGAAAGGCTACATTTAAAACTTATGACAGACTTGAATTTTTCTATTGTCAACTGTCCTTTTTTATGCAGCAATATACCTGCTTCTCCTGCTTATGGTGTATTTGTTTCCCAATTAATACGCTATGGTAGAGCTTGTTCCCACTATGGGGACTTTGTACAACGAAGTAGGCTGCTTGCAAATAAATTGTTGACTCAGGGATATTGCAAGCCAAGGCTTACCAAGGCCCTTAAAAGTTTTATGGCCGTCATCACAATATTGTTGATAAGTTTGATGTCTCTGTGTCCAGGATTGCCTTGGATATATTTGACGTCTCATAGTTCCATGTTCCTTTCACACAATTTTGATTACACACGTAGCGGATGTAACTAGCTAAACAGGAGGTGCTTACCCTTCCGGAGCACCCGGCCTCACTCCCCTGGTTAAAGTTCATGTGTCTAACCTGACTTGTCAGTTCCAAAGTTTTTACTTTGCTTCTGGATTGTGATTCGGACATGGATTAGTATGTTTGTTTTTGATTATAATAAAAATACATAATACATACCTTGTTTTATTTCACCCAATACTTCATCTATAAAGGAGAAGATAATTAGCAATTAGTATCATAATCTTTTTTAGTAGAACTTTTCTTCTTTTTGTTTTCTTTTTTGTTTTTGTATTTTCTGGGTTTTTTTGTTCTTTGAAACGTGCAAGTGATGTTCTCTGTGCAAAAGAGACATAATCTTATCTATAAATACACAATATTTTTTCAAGACTTTATAAACGTGTTTAATAATTCTCTGTTTTATGCAAACTTTTGTCTTTGAGAATATAATGCTAATGCTGATATGCCTTCTTTCACCTTTTTTCTACCATTATCAATATATCGGGCATCATTTAGTAAGGCAAAAATTATATTTGTTATTAAACATTTTTAAATAACTACATAAACACGAAATTATTGCTTCATGACAAAGGAGAACCTTAACACTGGTTGTGCAGTCGCGCCTAAAACTTGAAAAAATCAGCATCAGATCCCATGTAACAAGACGACTTGTTCTTATTTTAAAATCCAATATAAACTGACCTAAAGGATCTGGAAACACCAGCTCACTCTCATCAAAATATCCTGGCGGCCATGGTCCACCTACAATAATTTTAAAAAAAAAATTCTGAGAATGAATTTAGTGCATAGTTGGTATATTGTTACTCATTATGAAATATTACTTTTTAAAAGTATAAATGATGCAAATTTGATCCGAGTATTTGGCAAGAGATGGGAGTTCAATATACGGACAAGCTGGCCATTTAATGAAAAGAGAACCAAAATTAGTTTAGAAAGCGATAGTTTATGGTGTTGGGTGGACATGACATCGTGGCATTAGCAAGAAGTTGGGACATACAATGTAGTCAGGAAGAGTTCGTTGTCGGGCAATTTGTAGTTTAGACAGAATAAAGATGAGCTGTTGGCATGTGAGATAAGAGTGCATATTTTTGTGAAGATTTAAGTACATCACACCTAGCAGTGATTGTGTAATATCAGTGAACTCGATAGTGGCAAAAATGACAAGAGTACAAGGAGGACATTAAACTAAACGAAAAACAAACAAAAAACCCAAAAAACTTCAGTGATTTGAACTTTTATCCAGATTTTGTTGTATACATGAATGCGACTGGTGTGACGGTTTTGTGAGTGTATAGAACTGGAGTATTGCGGGTATGTGAGAAGGTAGTTCTTAGTGTTATTGTCTATCTGCTTTCCTATTTTAAGCGCTGTGAAATTAAAAATAGTTCTTGTGGTTTTGTTTCGAAATTTAAGTGTTTTAAATTGGCCCGTGGTATGTGTTTTATTGAATACATTTAGTGATGTTCAAGGTTCTTGTTACTTAAGTGCATACTACTCTTATGTCGATGTTTTGTTCCCAGTGTTCGAATTATTAATTTTTGAAAATCAAGAATTATGTTAATTTTAGAATGGAGCATATGAAAATTATTGAAAAAAGGAAAACGTATCGGTCAATCATTTTCAGTTAGCTTTTAAAAAATAAATTACTAAAGTTTTAGAAAATGTATCTGTAATGATTTTTATAGACGTATACAGATTAAGGATCGTGACCCTTAATGGATATAGTGATATAGTTATACCTGGTTGTGTTTCTGGTGGTGATGGTGGTCCAATACGACTGGAATCTGGTGCAGGAGGTCTGATTATTACCGGGGAAGGTGGCCATAAATCATCGGGAACTTGAGGAGACTGTGGGGGTTGCTGAGGAAGTTCGTTATCGTTTGAATTCGGAGGACCATTAGGAAGACCTGAAATATGAAATGGACGGTAGAATGTTACATGTATGGTGTTAAACAATAGTCAAAGCAATCAGAACGCACCACAATACATTACACAGGTGGTGGGTGTAGCTAGCTAAACAGGGCGGTGCTTACCCTTTCGGAACATCCAGTCTCACCTCACTTTCCCTTTCACGTGTTTAAATTAATTTGCAGTTTTTCAAATGTTCAAATGTTATTTTGTGATTTGAACATGGACCGTCATGTTTGTTTTATTGAAACCACATAATTGTACATGTTTGCAAAACAGAAAACTGATTTGAACTATATAAAGCAGATTGGACGCCTTGTAGGACATAGTCTGAGGTTACACAGAGGGTCAGTAACCAGGTACCAGATTCACAACCATTCCGTAACTAATTAGAAACTTAAACTTTTATATAAATATGACGTTCTATAAGCGAAAAGGACCCTTAGAACAAACCGATTATAATGTAAAAAACAGCAAATGAATAAAATAAATAATTATTTTTAATAAATTAATGTTATTAATAATTATTTTTAATAAATTAATGTTATTAATAATTATTTTTAATAAATTAATGTTATTAAAACATAGCTTTGTGGTTTTTATGTTGTTTTTTTTTTAAATTTTTCACAAACTAATTGGGTGATTTCACTTTTATTATTATATTATCATTTTCGCATACTCCAATATCGGTCCTTCAAAAATATAACATTAAGTGAAATTCACAAATAGTTTACCTTTTGCTTATGGATGGTAATAAATATCATAAATAAAACCTTTAGACAAAACTACAATATATACGTCAAAAGCTTAGACTTTTCTTCAATATCTATTAACAAAATTATTCCAAAAAGTATAATAATAAATCTGGAGACAATTTTGATTACACAAGTAACAGATGTAGCTAGCTTTACAGGAGGCGTTTGCCTTTCCGGAGCACCCGGCCTCACTTCCATGAATGAAGTTCACGTGTTTAACCTAATTTTCAAATAAGTTTTTACTTTGCTTTGAGATTGTGTTTTGGACACGGTATAGTATTTTTTGGTTTTGATTATTTCAATACTTGTATAATCAAAACACAACGACAATTCAATGTTTATAACACATCGTACAAATAGAAAACATTACTTACTAATGTTGATGAGAGCTTTAGAACTGAATACTTATCTATATAAAGAAAACTTATACATACCTATTACATAAGACCAAACCTGGAATTAAAAATGTAACATAAACGAATGCTATACAAAAATACAGTAGTGAAATGCTATATAGACATAATAAAACATCATTGAGCACCTCATGTAAATATTTCCCTATATAAAGTTCCAGTATATAAACGTATACAATGTGCCTACAAATTAATTGTTGACTTGGGGACTAGGCTTATCAATACCCTCAATACTTTTATGTCCGTTATCACAATATTGGTGATAAGTACATGTATGAAAGTTCTGTATCCAAAATGATCCTTAATGTATTTGATGTTCTATAAGTCCTTGTTTCTTTCATCCTTAATTTTGATGTTACACGTTGCGGGTGTAGCTATCTAGACAAGTGTTTACCCCTACGGAGTACTAGGCCTTATTTCAAGTAGAAGTTCAAATGTATAACTTAAGCTGCCAGTTTTCAAAGTTTTTACCTCCCTCGTCTTTTCAGATTGTGATTTGGACAAGGGCGTGTATATTTTATAAATAGATAATTTTAATACATAGACATATAATTTTACAACAAATTTGAACTGAAGATTGTATATATGTGACTACTTCAAATTTTCATCTCGAAAAAACATAAACTCCTATAAATGTGAAATTATATAATTCGGGGAAGGGCTTAATGTTGAACAAACTGGACAGAATATAATTGGGAACTAAAGTACCAATATATTCAACACACATGTATTGTTTCTTATGTACTAATAAAAGGGAATTCTATTTATTTTCAATAGAGTAATAACAAACAATACATATTATTTGACGTCTCTTTATATTTTATATCGCCAAGTTTCTATATGAAAGAAAGAAAACTCAATTTAAATTTCGTTAAATTAGATCCTATTTGTTCCTTACAGATTTCAATAGGAAATTTAACATTTTATGTTATTTAATTTATACATCTATACCAATTTTGGGCCACGAATAAATGCACGTTTGTCATTTTTTCAAATTATATAAATAAGCATGTATTGGTAATTATTGTACGTAATCAAAAACAAACATACTAATCCATGTCCAAATCACAATCCATGAGCAAAGTAGAAACTTTGAAACTAAGTAACACGTGATTATGAGATGAGCTCGGGTGCTCTGGAAGGGTAACTGAGTTTTCATGGAAACTGATGACCATCGTTCTGGAAGTTTGAAATCAAGATTGTCTAAAAGAAATGCTACCGCTTCTGCAGGAACCATGGATAATTGAGTTAGCAAGTATACAGTTTCGATATTCTAAAATAGTCTCATGTTTTGTTCTTTTAACGGAGAGAGCATATCAACACTTTAATAAAAAATCATAAATTTTGTATAAATCATCTTCCAGCAAATAAGCATTGTACTATTAAGTGTTGTTTGTGAATACATATTCTCAGACTTATCTGCATAATTGTTGTTCTCAAAAAGTCCAGATTAATTGTGAAAAAGGGTAATTTCTGTTAAACCCAAATAATGATAATGTTATAATGGTACTTACCAATATGGAATAAATAAAGACTATCTCAGTTAGAAATTTCATGATGAAAACAAATATCAAAAATAAAATCTTTAGTTGTTAGTGATATACTTTTTAAGTCTAACTCTTATATAAGAATAATGTTTACAGCGAATTAACAACCAGCCTTACATGAATAACCAACACCTACTCCACTATATACAGCTTTGATTGGTTGATGTTAAATAATTTCCGACAATTAAATAGAAATACGTCTGAACATTGAAGAAATACAAGTACGTAATATTCCTATCAAAACAACACAACAAAATTAATTTTGTTTCAGAGAAAATTACATATTATACATAGCTACAGTGAAACTGGAAAGAAAAAAAAACAACATTGTTTTAAACCATCGAGTGATTTTATTTACTTCCTCATCATGGACCTGCTGACTGAAAATACTTTATTTTTGCTGAAATCTGTTTTTTATTACCGGAACAACCGGCATCACTTTCCCCGTTGAAGTTTACATGTTTAACTTAATTTGCCAGCTTCAAACTTTTTACTTTGCTTTTGGATTGTGATATGGACATGAATTGGTCTTTTTGTGGTTTATTCTCTAATATTTTAAATTTATGACTCACTGGTTGTAAATAAATGGAACGGTTGGTGTCCTATAAATTGTACCATAACAACATTAATGAGTATTTACTTCATTGCCAGTCTAATGTCGAGAATTTGTCTTTGTCTTAACGCGTCTTGTTTAGTTTGTACTGTTTCGTATGTTGTTTGCGTTAGTTGTTGCCCAATGCACAATTAAACTTTTGTTCAATTAATCAAATTACACCAAACTTATATATAGACGTCTAAAATGCTATATCGATGGTTTATGCTTATTTTAGAATATTTAATGCGTGATCCATCAAATGGAATTTGACAAATTGCATAAAGGTAATGTATCTATCAATCTTTAAAGACAAACATATCGGTCCATGTCCAAATGACAATTTCAAAAGTCAAACATGAACATATCGGTCGTCCATGTCCAAATGACAATCCCAAACATACCAATTCATGTCTAAATCACAATCCCAAAAGTCAAACATAAACATATCGGTCCATGTCAAATTGACAATTACAAAAGTCAAACACCAGTATGTGTCCAAATGGCAATCTCAAAACAGTTAAACACATTTTGAAGAGCCGCTGTATATATAATTGGTGTAGATATGGGAGGTTAATACAGGAAATTATTAACTGACATATAAACATCAGCATAATTACGGCCATTCACTCCTGTCATTGTAGGCATTTTGTACATAATGCGTATATAATAGGCCATTTATTGATAACAATCTTATATGCACAATGTTGCTGTACTTATCGTGCATATTATTAACAACCCATTTAAGGTAATGGACCACAATCCGATTTTATTAGTCACAAATAGGAGCAATTTGTCGGAAGATCGGGGACGCGAACCAAGTAACTATATGAAATGGGTTATTTTCGTGTCAATCACTTTTTATGTTTATTCTATCTACATAGTTTGTTGCCACACAACGAAAATATAAGTACTCTTTCTTTCCGGAACATATGATCTCTTTTCATGTGATACTGATATCCCTTTGTAATATGATTTTTGTTGTTTTTTTGATATTGGTCAATCTGTATGATTATGATAAACAATAAGACAGCATTTTATAATTGTCATCAAAAACAAAGATATCAATTCATATTAAAATTACAATCCAAAAATCAAAGTAAAAATATTGAAAACTGGCAAATTCAGTTGAACACGTGAACTTCCACCAGGGAAGTAAGGCCGGGTGCTCCAGATTGGTAAGCACCTCCTCTTTAGATAGCTACACACGTCACGTATGTAATCAAACTTGAATGAAAGGAACATGTAACTATTGGGTGTCAATATATCCAGGGCAATCCTGGACACAGAGACACGTCAAACTTATCATCAAATAACACCTGATTTATAAATATGCACATTTATGGACCACCATATGGGATGGTTGAGGGATCTCTCATAGAACATTAATCAAAGCAATGGACAACGACTTTTAACAGTGGCCGTCAAAAGTAAGGAATGTTATAATCAGTGGTCCAAATATATGCCTATTTCTAGACAAGATCTCACTCTTTTTATAGTAATGTAAATCATCATGTTAAAATTGATCCAGATGTAAATTATTTAAATATAGCCAAACCTGAGACCGATATATATGTCATGTGTCACTTTGTGATTATTTTCTACTGAATAAAGGACAAAAACTATTTAATCTTCCTTTCAAGCAGACATAAATTGCAGTAGTCAATATTAACTTGTTTTTTAATGTGACACGATAATTGAGTAAACGTGAAATTTATCCTCACTAATTAATTGTCTCTCGCCTGAAATCTGATGGATACCGTGAAGTCCTTAATTTGCGTGGTGTTAAAATTTTCGTTCTTACGTGGATACTCTGACCAATGGAATTACATGTCGAAAACTGTATAGACAAATGTATATTATATAAACAGCGAGCACAAATCACGGATTTATCACGTCACAATATGGTGTTTTTATTCCTCGTTTTTCAAACAAGATGAAATTAAATTTGAGTTTCCGTCCTTTCGTCTGAAACTATGACTATTGTACGAAAATTGGTGCAAAATATCAACATTCATAAAATATACGGATATCGTTATTCCGAGTTGATTTGCTTCTTGTCCTGGGAGTTATTTCCCTTCAGACATAAGTGGAAATCACAAAAGAAACTGCTTGCGACGGATCCTAATTCACTGAATGTGGTTTTTTTTGTAGATCCACGAAAATTTGACATCACGAAATAAACAATTTCTCAGAATTACTTGGTTTTCAGTGATAGAAGATGGCGCAGTCATGGTATAATCAAACCTGTGCAATATGCTAATTGCTTAATACTTAACACTTTGAAGTTTCTGTTGCTGAACTGACCCATAACTTTACGAGACTCCTGTCAGTTTTTAAATATTAAATGTACTAGTATTCCAAAGGAATGGATCAAAACATTGAGTTTGTAATTAATTTAAATTACTACTGATGAGGAATTTTATTCCGAGACGTCCAACTAGTGCTGAATAAATTAACACTAGTATAACATATAATTTAAATTATTGCCGACTATCTAAAACTAAACCAAACTTTGCCTGGTCGTAACACCATTTATTGTAATATGTTTTTCTATCGACCGTAAACTTTTTCTCCAGAGGTAATATCTTTTCCGCTAGTTTTCTTAAACTTTTGACTTTTTTCCGAATGAACTATATTAAGGTTAACGAGTTTGTAGAAGTGTTCCTCTACTATAATATTTGCTACATTCTTGTTTCTTGTTCTTAGTTTCATTAGCTAGTACGTGGATTTTGTTCAGCTTCTATAAGATTTTTCGGAAATCTTGCACACGTTTTCCTGAGTTTGAACTTTGTGCAATGAAACAAAAAAGTAATGTGCGCTTGGATTTTTTTCTTGGTCGTGTGTTAAACATACCCCTCCTTTAAATATTTCTCCACAAAATTCTAAATTTTAAAATGACTGAATTAAAATGTTCGGAAAAAAATCGTATATAATGTTAATAAAAAGAAAAAATAAATATACCAGTCTATGTATAAATCAAATTTCAATAATGTAAAATGTTTGAAACTGGATTTAGTCAAACATTAACTGGCAAATCAATCCATATCCAAATCACAATCTAAAAGCAAATTAAAAACTTTGAAACTGGCAAGCTAAGTTAAAACAGTTGGACTTCCACCAGGGAATTGCGAGTGCTCCGTAAGGTTAAGCACCTTTAATTTTTGGTAGATACACCCGCCATGTGTGAAATCAAAACTGAGAGTGAAAGAAACATGGAACTATGGGATGTCAAATATTAGTATGTTTGTTTTTGATATTTCCAATAAACATTAATTTATATTATTCTCTTTCAGTTGAAACATATTTTACTTTTGTTAAATGAGATGATATTTTAGAAACCTTCTTAAAAACACACTTCAGTAAAATCTAGCTAAACAGAAGGTGCTTACCTTTCTTGGGCACCCGGTCTTACATCCCTATTTGTAATTCACAGGTTTAACTAAACTTAACAGTTTTCAGTCTTACTTTTTGAATTGTGATCTTGAACTTGGATTCGTAATTTTGTGTTTGAGTTGTTGTGTCATGGTCTTTGCTGCATTGCTGTTTCTAAGTTATTTTCTTTAAATGTTTCATGATATTGACATAAAATGGACATCGCTAATTAAACCGAGTAAGAATCTTGACTGGGGAGTAAAACGCTATAATATCTCAATTCTACTTCTACTCCTTTACGTCAGAGGAAACCTCGTTATTTTTGTTGCAGTATTCCATTTGTAGTTCAATGACGACTCTGTCAATAATGTTAAGGAGCTACTGTGACGACTCTTTTCCAACTATCGCGCTCTTTGAAATTGTCTATACAATTAATTTACCATCGAAGAAGAAATGAAAGACCTAATGTATTCATGAAGGAACGAAAACTGGAAAAGGTATTCAAAATGGAGATAAATGAAATTGATTGTTCTGATTACAACCTGATGTATCGAGATCCACGAACAGGAACAGTTAACTTAATAATCAATCAAAAACAAACATACCAATCTATGTCCTTATTTCAACTCCAAAGGCAAAGTAAAAACTGAAATTCGCGAATTAAATCGTACTTCCACCAGGGAATTGAGACTGAATACTACGGATGGATAAGCACCTTCTGTTTAGCTAGCCACACTAGCAACGTTTAATAAAATTACAAACATGGCAATCCATGTCCCAATTATACTTTCAAATGCAAAATAAAAATAAAAACCACACATACAAACCCATGTCTAAAACACACTTAAACATGTTTACTTTCACCAGGAAGTGAGACAGGTGCTCTAGCATAATATGTTTAGTTACTAGGCTTGCAATATCCCTGCATTTTTTGTAAAAAGTATGCTTTGTTGTATAGCGTTTTCGTAGATCTAGTGGGTACAGGATTACCTCGATATATTTGACGTCCTATAAATGCATGTTCCTTTCACACAATTTTGATTACATACGTGGCGGTGTAGCTAGCTTAACAGGAGGTGCTTACCCTTCCGGAGTACCCGACATCACTTCCCTGGAGGATGTTCGCGTGTCTAACCTAACTTGTCAATTCCAAAGTATATACTTTGCTTCTGGATTGTGATTCGGACATGGATTAGTATGTTTGTTTTTGATTAATACTTGACAGGTAATTTTGAAACTTGGCAAGTACAATATATATATCAAAACTTGATGTAAGGATCTGGTTGCTGTCTGTTATACTTTTTGGTTTTATTGAATTGGTTACGTTTTAGACTTAATCTTCAAAATGTAAGCACTTATCCAAATAAAATATTAATACAAGTACAAGTTCAGAGCGAATTAATAAGTTATTTCCCTTGGATAGTTGAATTTAAGACATCATCGAAGCTCTGATTGCTAAGCGAAATGGTTAGTGAAAATTTAATATGTTAATATAATTGATATTAAACTACTGTTTGACATTAACTCCTTCTATTTGTCAAAAAAATGCGTGGGTGAACTTTTGAGAAGAGATTACAGTACTATTCCCAAAATGACAAAATACAGATATAAGGCTAACAACTAGTTAAGCCAACGAAGCTTTGGACAACCGGACCCTGGATGAGAAGGTTAGAGCTTGACAGGTGTTTAAATATAGCATGTTGATGTTGGAAAGTTTACGGAAGATAAGGAACTACAAAACAAACATGCCAATCCATATCTAATCCACAATTCCAAAGCAAACTTTGAAACTGAAAATAAACACATGAACTTCCACCAGAGAAGCGAGACCGGGTGCACCGGAAGGGTAAGCACCTCTGTTTAACTAGTTACATCCTTAGACAAGCATTATCATATAATACAGATAACTAACAATTATATTTCTGATAAGTATTATGTCGATGTATCCAAAAATTATTCCGAATATTCCCATAGTTTTTACTTTGCTTCTGGATTGTGATTCGGACATGGATTAGTATGTTTGTTTTTGACTCTACCATAGCGCATTAATTGTTGCCAATAAACAATTGTCATACAGCTTCATAGTTTAGCCATTCTTTGGTGTCATATTTGAGGTAAAACTCTGAATATGAAGCAGCAATTGAAGAATCAGTTAACTACATGAAAGTAACAATGTTTTTCTCTCTTTGTCAATTCTAGCTTTCTAATATGGTTCCAATCAAAACCAAACATACCCAACCATGTTCAATTCACATTTCATAAGCCAATGAAAAACATTGACGCTGACAAATCAAGTCAAACACATGATCTTCCACCAAGGAAGTGAGACCGGTGATCTGGAAGGGTAAGCTACTCCGGTTTGACTAGCTTCATCCGCTACGTGTACAACTGAAAATGAAAGGGGCGTAGAACTATGGGACGTCAACTATATCCAAGGTAATTTTTCATAGACATTACACTTAATGGCTATACATGCACATTAAAATAACAAGAAAACAGTATATTAATGCTGCTGGCTACTTTAATATTTACATATAAAAAGTTTTATAAAATATAACATCGATTCCTGTAAATGGAAACCTTTATGGTGAATCGCTATGTGTGTATACTACAATAGTTCATACACTGCGATGTATGTATAACAATAAAATTCAGCATGATCACATCAAACACACAATCACTTCTTTCAATCATATGTCTCTATGAACTATCACACAATATCCGTTTGTGACAACTGAATGGACAGCAACTGTACTTTTCTTAGTGCATCTGAAAATAGATAAACATTAATTAAGGTCACGTTGAAATCAATGTCAGACCAATTTATATAGGTTGGTTCTGACTATTACCAGTCGGACTTATAGATACAATAATTCTAAAATAGCTTCAACTTGAAGCATGGTGCAGCTTTCTAGGATGTTATACGCAAACAAATACATAAAATAAATAAATTGATTAATAGAATTAAATTAATGTTTTATTAAATTGTCTTTTGAAAGCATATGGACATAAATGTTGTTTGTTTATTTCTTCTATCTTCCTATGTTGGAGATAGAGATTTCCGCTTGAATAAACGATGGTAGAAATTTCTATCTTCACCTCCACGTGCCTATCTTCACCTCCTCGTGCGGCTTTCAGTGACGTCACAATCAAAGGACAATTGAATGACATCATATCGTGGAGACATGACGTCGTCTTGTGGATAATTGACACCCGAGTCTCCAAAATTTAGATATTTTCACTGCGTTTCAAATGTTTATTTTGGGAGATTAGAATAAATGGCTTTGTTTTCTAGTTTATACATTTGTATAAACCAAAATCATGTACATTCTGCCCGATGGTCATATTTATTTTTATGTACAACGTTAAATAACAAAGTTAGATTTACAAAGATGGCGTCGATGTCGATGTAACTGATACGTCAAGCCAAAAATTGTCATCAAAATGGAAGAAAAAGAATCAATCATGAGGGGTTGAATATTTCAGTCAGAGACGAGGCTTGCCGAGTCTCTGACAGAAATATTCAACCCCGAGGGTGAGATTTCCCTATCCTACATGGATACTCATGATAGATTCTATTAATCTACTTTTATAATGTTTATAATTTATTTTAAATTTGTATATTTTTGTACTTTATGTTGTGAAATGGTTGGTGGAGATTCTTCCCTTTAACAATTCTATAACCACATTATTTTGTCTTTTTGTCAATGCCTATTTGAAGTAGGGGTAGGCGGTGCGAATATGTTCGTCATTCCTTGACGACTCGTTTTTGTTTAGATATTATTATCTGTGTTTCGTATTGTACTGCTTCTTTTCGTAGTTGCTATGCTACTATGGGTATTAAGTATTAACAAGCTATCAAGACAACTTAAATTTCAAATAAAAATTTTCTTCTATATCTAGAATCATAAATTAATATGTAGAAGTTACAGAAGAAAATATTAAAACATATGCGTTGCTACAAATATAATGCTATGTTCTCTGAATACATATTACATACATACAATACATGTACTTTTTATTGTACAAAATGAATACATACCGTGACCTTTGGCTATGGCTTGGTTTATATTTGATTATTGTCTTCAATACAGATCTCGAAGTTCAGAAATTAATTCTCTAAGTCGGGTTCTTGGCTTTCCTTGACTTGCACGGCTTGCTTCAACTTTTTAATACAGAAAAGAAGGTACAGTTCTATACATACTCAACTGGACTTAAGTAATTAAATCATAAAGAGTTACTTCTGAATTCTTTACTTTAATTAACATACATTTATTTTTTGAAATGATTAAGACAGAAGGATCTAAATATGTTTGATGAACCCTGGCTAATACCTCATACCATCTAGTCGCTCGGTGAAATCTTAACTGAACCATTAAATGTAATGAATAATCCAAATATTTTCCAGGAAAACGGATCTTTATGACGTCATTAACATGTAAAAACAAAAGTGTTCCTATATTATGAAGCGGAATTTGAGTAAATTATTCAGCAATTATAGATAGATCTAGTTATTTCGATCTTGAAGCCATGGAATGTGTGGAGTTGCGACTAATTTGTATTCCAAAAAGTGGAATATTGTCATATTATTTGGCATATGGCACTTACATACTTTATCATAATTATCACTAAACTTGTTTAGCAGCATTTGGCGAGCGTTTGGAAATGAAACATCAGTAGTGCACAGACCACAATTGTAGAAGTCCAAGTATTTTAAGATGTTGAAAAGAAAAATAGGACCACAATCTAGTATTGACAAATTTAATAATAAATACATACCATCACATGCTTTGATAGCAAGTGCGTCCGATATAGAGGCAAGGGCTGAAAAATCATCCACCATAAATGAATGATAATCATCAGGATCCGTTGCTATGGCATCCAATTCATCAACCTCGATGTTTCTTCCAACCCCTACAAAAATTGTTACAATGCACGTTAAATCAAGGTTAAGGGTTTTAAAATATATTATTCTGCCACAACCTATATACGCTCGTTCCTTATCACGTAAAATAACGAAGGAATTGGTTGTAAGAATAACCAATGCATGTACCAAAAGTCTACAAATTCTCTTAAATCTAATAGTCTGCTTTATATAAGCGGTAATTTAATAAAAGAATTTTAATACATTTTCACAATTCAAAATAATTTTAACAATTCTGATTTTTAATAACAGCTGAGCCTGTCATTATTTTTCCTCGAGGGATTAAATGATGATTTATATTTTGTGTACATATTTGTTCATATTAAAAAGGAGTATGAACATATGAATGAAACCATGAGCTTATTATTTTCAACATTTATGAGAAATATATAACTAAAATACATCCTTTTCGATCTTATTTCTAAATGCATTTTCTTTTAATATTTACAATTTTAATGTATTAGTATATTAATTTATAAATTTATAAATTTTCAATAAAAAACCAAATTCGGAGTAATTCTTACCGATAGAAAACATAGTGATGCCCATTTTCTGTGCTTGGTCAGCATAAGCTACTGTTTTGCCTGGCTCTCTTGACCAGCCATCTGTGATGACAATTCCGACTTTAGGGATGTTCGGTCTGGCGCCAAATTCTGGTTTAAAAGAATGTTCCATCATCATATGTATTGCATCAGCAGTAAAGGTCAATCCACCGGTCCAATGCACCTGTTTGATGGCCTTATGAAGGGCTTGTTTATCCGGATTTTCACTCAAGTCAAACTGCACATGTGATCTGTTGGAGAATGTGATAAGACCGACTTGTGTAGCATCTGGTCCGATGTCAAATTTGTGTACGACTTCATATATGAACTCCCTCTGTTTCTCAAAATCGCGTTCTCCAATACTTGTCGATGCATCGGCGATGAAAACAATATCTGCTTGTTTCTGTCCACAAACTAAAATTGTTTACAACAAATAAACAATTTAGATAAAGCTGACCTTTTGTATCAAGTAAAAACTTCTTCTGACATGTTAAAATGACTTCAAATAAAGAATATAATTGATTGAAATTTATTTTGATTAAAATCATCGGTGTCGTGAAAAATATGCTTTACTTAAACTCTTGTTTCTAAAGTACCGTACTGGAGATAAGTCTCAGTCAAGTTAGGGATTGAAACCTTTTGGGTATAAATACAATAGCTCTCCATATATTAATAACGTATCAAGCAAACATTTAGCCAAACGTTGCTGCGAAGGCACTCCATCTCTTACTTTCTTTTTAAGCGCGATAAACAACGTAAATTTAAGTTCCCTTAAAGTTCCAATATTTCAAACTTAATATCTAAAACAGTTATCAACTCTAATAGCAGTATTACAATAGCAATGTCATACATTTTCTTTATAACCAATCCGATTTAATGCTAACAGGAAATGACAATCGTTTTATTTATGCATGTTTCTTTTTCCATTTAAACAAATTGGCTCTAGTGTTTCCTATCCAAATAATCGTGTATTATTTAACATCATAATCAGGCATTCTCCATAATTGTTAAATGGTGAATAAATTAAACTTACTCTTTTCGGCAGTCTCGTTTTTCTTCTTCTCTGTGTTGAAAAAAAATTAAAACACAATAGTTTCATCATCGACAATGTTTAAAATCTTAATTTAAAATCACTTTATAAACGTATTTTAATTTTGCAGCACTAGACGACAGTTTCGGAATAATATTCCTCATCAATAGTGCTAAGACTAAAACTGGAAATCCAAAATTGTTTTAGAAGTTCTACTTTGCGCACTTTACAAATTTAGAGACAGGTTTTGTCAGTACTCTTGAAATAAAACCTTAAGGCTTTTACATTCAATATTGAAGATATGATTGTTGTTGTTGGAGTATGGTAAAGTAGAAAAAAATATGTTGTACGCCCCATCAAGAACATTTCAGTTATATCAGTGCGAATAGTTCTATGTAGGTGGCAAAAACTTTATAATTTTCTAATACAAGGAGTTACTCCAGTGTAAATTGATTACTTATGGAGGAGGAGCATAGATCCGTAAGCACACTGTTAGAGTTCTATCAGATCACGAACTAGAAAACCCCAAAAAAAAAACTTTGAAATTATTTAAATAGATGCCATAAGTGACCATACTGTCGATATAAATGACTTCAGTTGCATGTTTTACAGACAAAAAGGATGAAAGTTTATAACATACCTTTACATACAGTGTATGCCAACAGTTCTTTAATTGTGGTCAAAGCTGCGAGGTTATCTACCTTAAACTTATACAAATGGTTGGGATCTGAAGCCAGAATATCAAGTTCTGGATCATATACCTCATCACCAACACCTAGAAATAAATCAAATTACACAGACAGCTTCACATCTTCTACCCAAGTTAATGTTCTCGTGATTTAATTTAACAAACTATAGTATGTATGTTTTTACATTTTTCATTGTTCGCCCTTAAACAAAAATATGTTCATTTCAATTGTGTCATAAGATACGAAGAAACGACTAAACATGGCACAGTTATTTTGTCAAGAATTGCATATATGCTAAATAGTGATATTGATAAGAAACAACCAGCTGGTATCTTTCTTTTGTGGTTTTCATTCTATATTTATTATTTTATATTTTTGGAAATATTGCAAGTCTTAAAATTGTATTTTTGGAACTATTAAATTCGATACTTTAAGGACAATACATGTATTTAATGAAATAAGGTAAAACCTTACCAATAGCAAATGAATATATCCCCTGTTCTTGAACTAATTGTGCTTCTTCTTTTGTTCTCCAAGGGTTGGTAGACCGCCCATCTGTAATAATAATGGCAATCTGGGCAACATTACCGCGGGCTCCATTACCAGGTGCAAAACTATTCTTCACCAATTTCAGCGCTTTATCTGTGAAAGTGTTTCCGCCTTTCCATCTGACACCAGTGACCGCTGCCTTTACATCATCTTTTGATGTGTACTGATTTAACCCGAACTCAACATGAGCTCCGTTGCTGAACCCTATCATTCCTATCCTTGATTCAGTTGCACCTTGGCCAACTTGGAAGAAATCGATCACCTCATTAACAAAGGTCAAGGCTTTGTCAAAATTAGCCTGGGATTTGAGACTTGATGACTCGTCCAAAACAAAGTATATATCAGCGGGTTTTCCCTGACAAGCTAAAAAGAAAATAAACCTCAAATTCTTTTTTCCTTTATGTATTCCATTATTAATAAACCTCTCCTTTTGTCACCAAATTCCTATGATACACCAATATTTGACTGGAAATTGCGGCAATGAATTGAGATGTTACTGCATTACATACAATGAGTCATTTTTAATAATTACACTTATTATTGTCAACAAAGAACTGATTGGTTGTATTGGTGACTTCTAACCGCAGAAAAAATGCAGTACAAGTATAATGTTATAAAATTAATGTAATTGGATTTTGAAATTCAAACGTTTGAGCCGACAAAAATCTTCACATATTTGGAAGCAAAAACAACACTGCATAGAAAATACAATGTAAATATTTGACGTTGAACGCACACCATATATGACGACAAAAATCACCCAGTAGTTCGGTTGAGCAAGTTAAAAGGTTAAGTTCTTGATATTTAACATTTGCATTATATGAACAATTACTCACTTTCATGAGGATCTTCCTTTGGTTGAGTAGGTGCTGAAACAGAGATACTATAATTATTTAAAGCAGACATGGATGGAGACATCTATAGAGCTTGAATTTTCCCTGGAATTTGTTCTGATTATTTATAAATTATTGAATATTATTTAAAAAGGTCAAATGTCCAAACAGAAAATAAGGAACCTCCATGTCAATTTATATTAAAAACCCAAAAGAATGAGTTCTAATAATGCTTTTTTAATACACGGTGACTTAAAAATACATGTATACGAATCATTCTTTAATTTACTCAATAACATAAAACAACGTCTGATGACTTTCAGAAAATGTTGTTTTTTGTGTTTTGGCGGCGGAAGGTTTAAAACAAAACTGGAATACAAAATGAACAGTAAATAGTAATAAAGTATCGATTAGGAATAAATTCTATTTACTTACCAGGTGGAGCTGGTGTTATAACTGGTGCAGGAGTAGAGGGTTCACCTGTATTATAAGAAATATCGTTGACAAAGTCATAAATAGTTTATAGAATTTAAATTCATATTTCGGACAATAAAACAAGTTTAACTGTTGATGGGTTTGGACAAGGTTCTGTTTTCGGAACCACAATAACATGCGTCTTTTTTTGATAAATATGCGTTCATGATTATACCTTGCAGTCTTTCAAATTCTATTTTGGGATCCGGCTTTAAACCGGGCTTTTCAGGAAGACTTCATATGCCATGTCCACGCCTGCTTAGTGTTTGGGACTAAACAATTATTATCATTATCGATGCGTCAGCTAGAGCGCCTTTGTATTATTCGCAAATAATTTTACAAATAGAAGAGAACGAAGTACACTTTAGACATGTATGTAAACTAACACTATATTATTAGTCTAGTAATTTTTAAAGATTGCCCTGATAAACGAAAGCAAGAAATAAAACTTTCACTTTGTTAGGAAATTTATCCACAATTTCAATAGTCTAACATAAACCTTTATGCTCATATCACAATCAAAAGAAAAGTAAAAACTTTGAAAACTGGCAAATTAAGTTAATCATGTGAACTTCTACCAGGGAAATGATGCCGGTTGGTCCGGAAAGATAAGGACCTCCTGTTTAGATAGCTTTACTAGCTACGTGTGAAATTATGATTAACAATGATAGGAACATGAAGCTATTGGACGTAAAATATATCCAGAATAACATTTGATACTGAAGTATGATATTTATCTACAATATTGTGATGACGATCGTAAAAATTTTAACGGTCTTAGCGTGTATAGGCTTCAATATCCCCGAGTGAAGAATTTGTTTGTAAGCAACACGCTTCGTTCTATAAAGTTTCAGTGTTGAATACAATCATAGCGAATTTCCTGTGAAACAAATATAGCATAAGCAGGAGCAGGTGGGAATATTGGGCTGATAAGACAATTCTATGCACAACGTTTGTTGTTCTTTGTAGAAACGCATTGAATGACTGGCATATGATGAAGCTCTGTGTTAGTATTATCGACAATACGGGGTCTCTTTGGTCCAGACTTACAGGTTAAAATATTATAAAATCATACCTTTGCATATATGGTAGGCGATGAAATTTCTGAACTCTACTTCATTCATTTCGGAGAAACTGGGTTTTATTTTCATAAACCTTTCGGCTGGAGAACTGGCAATCGCTTTCAACTCATTTTTGTCAATTCCTGGGCCAATTCCAATTGCAAAAATGAGTGTTCCATCTGCTTTGGCTAAATTGGCTTCGGTAATGGTCTGTTGTTTTCCTTCTGAGCCGGAAAGCGTATCATAACCTCCAGGGTTAGTACCACCATCTGTGAAAACTACTGCAATGTGTGGAACACCGGGTCTAGCGCCATTTCTAGGGTCAAACAAGACCTCTCTCATGTTCTGTAATGCCAGATAGGTACGGGTAGCACCTCCTTTTGAATATGCTATATTATCAACGGCTTCCAATACTTCTTCCTTTGTTGAAAACGAATTGAGAAAGAATCCAGGGAAGAGCTGGTGACTAAATGATACAGCAGAAAAACGAGCCTTGTCTGGTCCGACTTCAAACAAATCCACTATAGCATGTATGAATTCTCTTTGGAGCTTAAAATCGTCTACATAAATACTTCTTGAAGAATCTACTACAAACGCTACATCAACAGCTTTGTCACATGTGGCATCACCGGCTAAAATAACAGAATATATTTGTTATTATGAATTGGTAACAACTAATGCTACAAAGAACACAAATAATTACATATTATACCAGTTTTAATTTCACAGCACTAGACGGCCGTTTCGAATAAACAAGACGATGCGAAGAAAAGACCATTCATTATAAAATCACGACTTTAGACTAGCATTTGGGTAAATGTCCAGTGATATTGTCTTAGGACTTTCGTAGGGCCCTCAACTATTCCATTTTTTACAATCAGTATTTTATCAATAAGCATATTTTAAAATTAAAAAAGAGCGACAGCAACAATGAACTAACAACCCTTGCATTTATATATAATCCAAAATAAATAAGATAGAACATATAATATATTTATTTTTATTTCATTATTACTTTTTTGAAAAATATAAGTATGGTGATGTACGACAGAGAAGTATTGTGCTTCCAGGAACAAATATATTTGTAAAGCGTTAAAATGACAGAGTGCACAGTGTTACACGACATAATTAAATAGAAGCGACAAATACAGAATTTACATAAATGAATGTAAATAGAGAAATAAATAAAATTCGTCTTTTAAGAAACCTCTTATACCTGAAAGTATCGACATTTATGAACCCAAAAAACTATGCAAGTTTCTTTAAAAATAACATAATTGTGTTTGTAAGAAAATCATATGATAGTGAATGTTATTGATTGTGTAGTTTGAATGTATAGTATATTGTAACATGATAATGTCATATATCTCATGAATTTGGTTATTTACAACCACTTACGTTTGTTATCGGGTAGAGGGTGTCCCTCTCCGGGAACTGGGTATGGTCCAACGTCTCCAACAGCAACATCTAGATAGATAATATATTATATATATTGGAAAAACATTCAATTGGTAATAGCTACAGTATATAAAACGCAACACAAACTACTGAAAAATGAATCAAGACAAACATATATTAAGACATCCGATTATATATTTATTTTTTATCTTAATATTCATTGTCGTATCAACTTGTTCTATCCGAATTGATATTATATTTTAGTGAAATCGTAACTTGGTACATTAAGACGAGCTCATAAAGAGTTGTTTTTTGTTTTAAGGCCGATATCTCCTAAAACACCTTTGACCACGTACTATACTTTAATTTGATATCATTTTAGTGCTCTGGCCTGAGAATGTGCCGTGTTTGAAAACTACGCTTGGTGAAGTTATATCTTGCTTCGTTTTAAAATATACTTTGTCTTGGAAAATTGGTATCACTCCCTCTCTCTCCCTGTCTAAAACCAAATTATTTTAGGGAAAGCTACATTTAATTTTTTAGGTTCCATACAATACATTTTAATTAGTGTAAATACTTACCTAAAAGCTGAACTATCTGAAAACAGTAACAGATTGCAATGATAATTTGTCATTAATTATATAATCATTTGGATAGCATGCAAATAAAGTTATTTAAATGTGAATTTTAAGAGTGCACAATAAATCTTTCTTATGTATTCTGTTGAAACGAATCTTTCGTAAAATCGGCATCGAAAAAATGTTTCACAAACTTAAAATGCGATTGTATAGTTTCACACAATCGTCATCACAACAATGTTGATAAGTGATGTCTGTGCCAAGAATTACATTGAATGTATTTGACGTCTGATAGTTCCACGTTAGTTTCATTCTAAAATTTGATTTCACATATGGCGGATTTAGCTAGTCAAAGAGAGGGTAGCTTCTGGAGCACTATTCCTCGTTCATTAAGTTTTAATGTCACGTTCGTAATTTGGCAATTTTCAAAATGTATACTTTGCTTTGGCGTTGCGATTTGAACATGAATCAGTGAGTTTGTGGTTGAGTAGATACTGTAATGTCGTATTACATAAACCACGTCAGTAACAATAATATGGTATCTTCATGACAATAACTATCAATACAGAACATCAATATCTTGAAGATGAAGCAAAATCAAGGTTTCATATTTTGTCTTCTGATTGATACTTACCTATTCATGTATTTATCAAAAACAAACATACTAATTCATGTCCAAACACAATACAGAAGCAAAGTAAATATTTTGGAATCGACAAGTTCGGTTAGACACGTGAACTTACACCAGGGAAGTGAGGCCGAGTGTATTAATATGTTGTTGTTGTTTATCATGGTTATATTTGGTGTCAAGTAGTTCCAGGTTCCTTTCATTCTCAATTTTGATTTCAATTTAGGCGGGTGTGTCTAGCTATACATGATGTACTTATCTTTCCGGAGCTTCCAACTTCCCTGGTGGGGTACACATTGTTTACTTCGCTCGACAGTTTTCAAAGTTTTACTTTCTTTGCTTTGGGATTGTGATTTGACATGGACTGGTATGTTTATGTTTGACATTACACAATTTTGTCGGAAATATCCAAAATGGTCATGAACAAATTGTTTGTATGTTACATTGTCAAAGAAAGTACATGCATAGATACGGTGTAATAAGACCTGATACCAGACAAGTGATTGAAGAAAATGAAAATTTAAAACAACTCCAGGTAAAAACTGGGATGCTACCTATAAGTGCAAGCCTCTATGCCGCACTTGTAATAAGTGTCACTTGTGAAACCATTAGTCAACATTTTAGGTAGCACATCATATGCCAACGATAAACACTTACACTTTTTATGAAAAATCTGGAGTTTTATAAAAACATACATGTAATTTTAAATTGATAAAAATGGATTAAACAAAAAATATAAACTTACCAAAATAGCACAACTGACACTAGAGAATATCTCCATGGTGATGGTTCAGAACAGCTCTCTTGCGTAACTGTGGGTTTCAATGGCTTGGTGCTGATATTTATACCTCAATTTTCGGAACAAAAAAACCAACAATGGAATATGTGCACGATTACACATCGACATACGTAATTATTCTATTTCTATTCTGTTTTTTTTATTTTCTTTCATAATTATCTTAGATAATTGCTGTTACCATAGTAATTATAAAATAATTATATAAATGACAAGAAGAGACTTTGTCATAAATGTTAATTCAATGCATATTAGTGACATTAGCTATCCCTAAAATGTTTGTGGAAAAATGGTCAAAATGATTTAATTGCTCTATATTTATCGCTTCAGTTACCGGTCGTTCAGTGACATTGTATTTAAAAGGATTGGACAAAATGGTTGTTTTGTTACGACCTGCATTGTGGTGTAGAAAAAAATGTACACTACTGTTTGCACAAGCATGAAAATCATCGACAATAGCTAGAACAAACAAAATCGAGTCATATTCAAAACACAAATATACTAATCCCTGTCAAAATCATAATCCCAAAGCAAAGTAAAATGTTGAAACTAAAAATCTGGAAGGGTAGACACCTTCTGTTTAGCTACCTACATCCGCTATGTTGTACAATCAAAATGGCAAAAATGAAAGGATCATGGAACTATGTTGGATTATGTTGGATAATTGTGGTGATAATAAAAAACAAACATTCTAATCCATGTCCGAATCACAATCCAGAAGCAAAGTAAAAACTTGAACTGACAACTTAGGTTAGACACGTGAACTGCCACCAGGGAAGTGAGGCCGGGTGCTCCGGAAGGGTAAGCACCTCCTGTTTAGCTAGCTATACCCGCCACGTGCGTAATCAAAATTGTGTGAAATGAACATGGAACTATGAGACGTCAAATATATCCAAGGCAATCCTGGACACAGAGACATCAAACTTATCAACAATACTGTGATGACGGCCATAAAAAAATTGAACACCATTCATTATTAAAACTGGCAAATTAGGTCCAACACGTGATCTTCCACGAGGGAAGTGAAGTCAGGTGTTCCGGGAGGGTAAGCACCTCCTGTTAAGCTAGTTATACCCTCCATGTATGTAATGAAAATTAAGAATGAAAAGGAGTATGGAATTATGTCGGATTATTACAACCTGCATTGTGGTGTAGAAAGGAATGAACACCGTAATTGTAAGCATAGGAACCATGGAGAATACCTAGACTGCTAGAATCTCTAAAATACGTCATGTGTAATAAAAGTGTATAAAAATACTGGTAGATCTATATATAATTAATGTAATTTATGATAAATGTAGTTTGTAATAAAAACAGACATTCAAATTCATGTACAAATAACAATTTTAGAGCAAAGTAAAACTGAAAAGTGAAACTGGCAAATTTAAGTTTAACACATGAACTCAATCATCCAGGGAAGTGAAGCCGGGTGTTTCTGAAGGGTGAGCACCATCTGTTTAGCTGGTTAAATCCACTACGTGTGCACAGTAAGAAACATAAAACTATGTTGGGTTATTACAATCAGCATTGGGGTGTAGAAAGAAATGGACACCATCATTGTAAGTATGGGAACCATTGAGAATGCCTAGACTGCTGGAACCTCTAAAATAACGTCATGTGTAATAAAACTAGTACTGGTATTATATATATGCATATTATATTTGTGACTGAAATGATTCGAATCCAACTCGGCGCAGATCCCAATGTGTGAAATTTTGCTACTTGCGTAGCTTTCTTCGAGCACTCCTGCTTCCTCTGACGTACCAGACCAGCATCGTGAAAAAAATAACTGTGGTGTAAAACATAAGGTGTGCAAAACATCTTTGTCTTGAATACCTCTTTTCAATCTGGATACGTATCATATTGAACCCGCTTATTTTGTGACTACAGACCACTGTGGTTGTTCAGTGGGAAGTGTTCTGTCCGTAAATGAGGCAGAATTAGGTTCAATGAACTTCGTCTATCGCATTACTTAAGGTCAGGTGTTCCAGAAGGATAAACACCTCCTCTTTAGCTAGCTACACCACCAAGAGTGATATGGAAAAAAGCAAATAAAAGGAAAGTAGAGTTATGAGACATCAAAAATAACCCAGATAATTTAGGATTCAGAGACATCATGAATATTAATAATGATTATTACTTTTGCAATCACTGGGCACTTCATATGCCATTTAATACGATCTCTAGAGGAGATATATAAAAGAAAAGGTTTTATCAAAAACCATAAATGCGTTAGAAAGGCAAATAAAAATAAAAACAAACATATTTATTCATGTCAGATTCACAATCCAGACGCAAAGTAAAAACTTTGAAACTGGCAAGTTTGGTTAAACACGTGAACTTCCACCATGGAGTTGAAGCCGGGTGCTCCGGATGGGTAAGCACCTACTTATTAGCTAGCTACACCCACCACATGTGAAATCAAAATTGTGTGAAAGGAACATGGAAATATGGGACGTCTAATATACCAAGGGCAATCTTGGACATAGAGACATTAAAAGTATCAACAATATTGTGATGACGGCCATAAAACTTTTTGAGGGCCCTGATAAGCCTAGGTTTGCAATATCCCTGGGTCAACAATTTATTTGTAAGCAGCTTCATTTGTTGTATAAAGTTCCAATAGTGAAAGCAAGCGCCACCATACATATTATTTGGGAAACAAACACACCATAAGCAGGAGAAGCATGTATATTGCTGCATAGAAAAAGAAAGTTGACAACAGAAAAATTGAAGTCATCTTGGTTGTCATACAGTTTCAAGTATTGCCTTTCGTGGGTGTCATAATTGAGGTATAAGTCTAAATATGAAGCAGAAGATCATACTGTAAACCGTGTTTTTTTAGCGGCAGTTTTATTTTAGCGCAATTGGCGATAAGAGTGTCAGCGCTAAAATAAAACTGCCGCTAAAATTACAACAAAAAAGGTCGCTGTACATCGCTGATGTGACTATGAATGGGTATGGACGCACGTTAAATGGTTATATAGTCAATGTTAAAATAATAATAGTTCTGAATGACACTGGTATGGCTTCCATCAATATACCCACATATGATAAGTAATTAGGGATTAATTACCCAGACCCGGTAGACTGACCACCGACAAACGGATAAATTAGGGAACACTGACATAGCTGTTAATTACTGGCCATTGTATGTGATACGTACAATATGGCAAGTCTCCTGTTCAGGTTATTAATTTTAATTTACCAGTAGTTGGCTTCAAACATTAAAGTATTAACAATTATATCAACAAATTAAACCCGTTATGCGAAAATTGTTTATTTTTTCTGTGATGTCGGCAACATAATATAAATCCTAATTATTGACCTCTATAATGATCTAAGCGGCTGTTATCGGGGATACATCGACAGTGTGTCGAAACATTTGTATTTTAAAAAACAGTTGGTATTTAAATGAACAAGAGGCCCATGGGCCTGATACGCTCACCTGATAACTAATGGCTAGCTGATAGATTTAAAGACAACATAAATACTAAACCCCAATGACTTTTTTCTTTACATCATGATAACCGTTGTATCAATACCTACAACATTCTAGTATACATGCCTATACAAAAAGTTAATAGTTTCAAAGATAATTAACCATTCAGTATTGTTTCACATCTGTGACCTTGACCTTTAAACCCATGACCTTTTTCTATACATCAAAATGATTGTTGTATCCATACCTACAACATTCTAATATACATGCCTATAAAAAAAGTTTATAGTTTTCGAGATAATTAACCATCTTGGCATTGTTTCGCATCTGTGACCTTGACCTTTGAACCCATGACCTTTTTCTATACATCAAAATGATTGTTGTATCAATACTTGCAACATTCTAATATACATGCCTATACAAAAAGTTTATAGTTTTCGAGATAATTAACCATCTTGGCATTGTTTCGCATCTGTGACCTTGACCTTTGAACCCATGACCTTTTTCTATACATCAAAATGATTGTTGTATCAATACTTGCAACATTCTAATATACATGCCTATACAAAATGTTTATAGTTTTCGAGATAATTAACCATTTCAGTATTGTTTCACATCTGTGTCCTTGACCTTTGAACCCATGACCTTTTTCTATACATCAAAATGATCATTGTATCAATATCAACAACATTCTAATATACATGCCTATACAAAATGTTTATAGTTTTCGAGATAATTAACCATTTCGGTATTGTTTCGCATCTGTGACCTTGACCTTTGAACCCATGACCTTTTTCTATACATCAAAATGATCGTTGTATCAATACCTACAACATTCTAATATACATGCCTATACAAAAAGTTTATAGTTTTTGAGATAATTAACCATTTCTGTATTGTTTCGCATCTGTGACCTTGACCTTTGAACCCATGACCTTTTTCTATACATAAAAGCATTAAGTATTCTTAAGTTTTTTGTTAACCAGTGGAAAAAATTATTCTACAACTGTTGAATAAACCTAACACTGTTGCTAAAATATATTCAGTGTGATGAGTGCAGATATATGCCCCATTTTCTCAATCAATATCTAAAATTACCATAACTTTTAACTTAGTTCCATTTCAACTTGCATGGCTAGGGGTGTCTAGTTGCTTGTTATAAAGTACATACATGTGCATTGAATGTTTCATAGTAAACGACAGATGAATATTTCCAATAATAAAAGGTTATATATTTTGATTACAACAATAGCTGTATAGAATTGACATATCGCCGACCACGCCCACAATGTTCCGACACTGGCTGCCATCACAGTACCAAAGCAGCATCATGGCAACTAATAACGAACTAATGTCAGTGACGTCATTAAATGGCGCTGTTCAGGCCGAGTTTTCGTTCTTTTTTGCCTGTAAATCAAGCATCCGGCCATTTGACGGAACATTGTGGGCGTGGCCTGCGATACGTCTATTGGTCCATCAAATGTTTACAAACTTTTTTTCCTTCTGAACATGTGGTGATAATAAAAAATTCAAAAAGAACAACAATGTTGTTGTGCAGTATTATTTTATTTTTTAACAGTATACAAAAATTTGTTCTTCACATGATTACAATTATTATTTTATCACAAAAAAAAAGAATAAAAAGACCTTTGATTGTTCATGAAAACTTAAATGTTGTACTAAGATTGAAAGAGAAACCCTGATTTTATAATTACATAATTAGTAATTTACATAAATTGGTGTATATAATTTTAAGTGAATTTTCATTTCACAGAACAATTTTTCTCCTATCATTCCTACTCTTCCAAAACATGCTAAAGTTGATTGATTGTCTTAGGTCCCAGTCAGGAATATTTCACAAGACTATGTCACTTGCTATAGGTGAAGTTGCAAAACATTTTAAGTGCACTCAGGTAAGTCTGCAGGGAGGATTCTTTAATGTGCTATGCCTACTAATACACGATTAATTTTCTATCGTCCACTTCAAATGCATATAATTATATTATATATTTATCATGTTTATCTTCCATACATATGTACTCGCAAAACAAGTTAAATGCATTTTATTATTTAATGGCAGAAATTAAATAAGAAATAATTTAAAGAATTGAAAAAATAACCTTTCTCATATTACATAATTTCATGCTGCTCTGGAATGATAAATCATTCTCATATTACATAATTTCATGTTGCTGAGAAATGACAAATTTCTTTGATACCATTATTTACCCGATTTCTATGTT
Organism: Anadara kagoshimensis; assembly: GCA_021292105.1. Lineage (NCBI taxonomy): Eukaryota > Metazoa > Mollusca > Bivalvia > Arcoida > Arcidae > Anadara > Anadara kagoshimensis. The sequence continues at coordinate 9,781,870 of CM037874.1, read as the reverse complement.
AGTTTTTTAGTTAAAGTCTGTCCAGAGCCATTAAGCCCATCAGGCCGGAGCTTATCCCGGTTTCTGTGGCGTTAAGCGACTGAAAGTACAAGACTCTCCCCTGAATGGGACGCCGGTCCATCGCAGGGTTAACCCCCAGCATTTTTGCTGGTACTCATTTATTTTTCAGCTGAGTGAACTGGAACAACGTGAAATTAAGTGTCTTGCTCAAGGGCACAACACATCGCCCGGTCCAGGGATCGAACCCACGACCTTCGAATCATGAGTCCAACGCCTTAACCACTAGGCCACCCGATTTCTATACTGCATATTTTCTATTTTTTCCTTAGTATAGATTTGGTTTAAATTCAAAAGCTTTTATACAACAATTCAAAATACAATTTAATATCAAAATATCAATATATTTGGTAAATGCATTTATAAAATATTTACGAGAATTTAACAATGAGTATAGTTGGGACTGTTCAGGTCATGTCTGCTGAAAATAACCATCACGTCTGTCTCTTAAATTCTATAACTATAGAATATTAAACTTAAAATATAACTTTAATATACTCTTAAAAACAAACAAATAATGTTAACAGTAAAATGATAATTTTAACAAAACAAATATTTGAATATTTTACATATCTTTCATTAAATCTAAAACACACACACAAGCAGGTACACAGTTTCAATCTAAACACATTCTTAATCTCTATTTTTACATTTAAACAATCTTACATAAATGGACATTACTAAAACTGCCAATTTGTTATAGTTTACTACCAAGAACATAGTCATGGCCATGTCTAACATTATATTCATTCTTTATACTGTAAACCAGGAAATTAGAGCTTCAGTTTTATTTTTGTGTTTTTCTTCTCTGGCCTTCCTACTGAAATAATACTATGCCAAAATTAAGTACAAGTGGATTAAAATAAAACAGCACTCAAATAGTCCTTCTGGTAGGAAAAATCACTAAAATAAGTATGCACTAACAAAAAAGTGGTTAACAGTACTTTAATAATAATTTTTAAGTTCCATTAAGAATTGCCTTATTGGTTTTGTAATTAACAAATCTAAACAGCAAATTTACTCACAAAGAAAAAAAGTTCCACTTGACAAGCTTCCCTTGACAACTTGACTGGTCCTCTATATGATGTCACAGGAGTGTGAACCCTAAAACTGACTACTAACTTTTCAAGAAACTATTTGTCTAGCCTCCCTATCATAAAAAAATTTATTTGTTTGCCTGTCAATCCACTTACAAAATTACTGACAAATCCAGTTTTGTGACTAAACAGTCAATTTCTGGTCAGACATTAGCTATTTGTATGAAAACTGGATATTATTCTCACTCATTTCCATAATGGCACTCTTCATAAATAGACATGTAAGTGGGTAAATCCTTTCTGAGGAGAAGAATTTAGATTCTACATGAATGCAAACATCAAATTACTTTTCCTTTTACTTAATTGCTTTGAACTACTTCATCAATGTACACTAAAACAATTCACAAAAACATTTCTCCGTTTCTTTTGAAACTACTATAGTACACTTAAATAAGTTGTGCTTGCCCTAGAGACACTTAACTTAAATTCCACTGTCATTTCTTCACAAAGATTTTTCTCAACTTAAATCTTGCAAAAAAACCAAAAATAATTCTGCTAGTTTCTCAGATATTCATAAATTTAATCATTTTGAAAAACACTTCATTTTAAAATGTAGCTATGACATAACATTTAAAATATGTTATGGTACCCATAGTTAAAACATTATAAAATTTTTGTCTGATTTAGCTAAAGAAAATCTTAGTTAAGGAATGATTGGAAAACAGGAACCAGGCATCTGCTTATACAACTAAGAAAAGTCTTACATTCTTATTATCATACATGAACCTGTCTATATATTACTGGTTCCACTTGGTTTGACTGTATATCACAACCACTGATCCAATCAAAAGGTATACACATGCCCCTCACTGGTAAAAAAATATTCACATTTATCACAGAACTAATAAACCACATATCTTTTGTTCAAGTCCAGACTTCCATCTTCAATGTGTTGTTCTTGTTTGATCACAGATATGGCTAAAATTCCTGAAAATATTAAAATTGAAAATATATTGTCTGTGTAAGTTGATTACTTACAAAATTATTAAAGTACATGTTAAATATTAGCATTGTGCCTATTTCTGTCATCTTGCTTAATGTGTTTTAATCGCTACCATGATTTTACAATCTCGAAAAATCATGATAATTTTGGATCAATATATTCCAGACTAAATTTACAAGAAAATGCTTACTTATTTTGACAAGGAGCAGCAAAGATCAGAGGTCTATGGCTAGACAAACTGAGAAAACACAGTTAGAACACAGAACACAGAACCAACATAAAAGATATATCAAAAATAAAAATACTGATCCAGCACTGGCTTTGTCTGATGGACTTATGTCTTTATATTACATGTAATACTTTCTGACTAGCGTATAGGAGGTGCTTGCTCTTTCAAAACACCTAGCCTCACTTTTCTGGTAGAAGTTCATTTGTTTACCTAAATTTGTCAGTTTTCAAAGATTTTATTTTGTTTTTTTTTTAAATTGTGATTTGAACATGGACTGGTATATTTTCTATTAAATTTAATGGTGTTTTATAAACCAATCGAGATTTTTTCATCTATATCAAGCTGGTAAATTCTTGGGTGGTGAAGGAAACCAGAGTGCCTGAAAAAAACCACCTATATCCCAGCAAGCAAACCAACAAACTTTCTTGCACTAGGATCTGCCTGAGTGGGTTTGAAACCTACACAGTGAGAGGAACCGTGATCTGTATCACCCACTTAATAATCGACAGATAAGAGACATATAAACATGCCAACACCACCCCCACACCATCACAAACATTGCTTAGTATTTTTCCTAAGATTTGCTGTTGTGACCTTGACATTTTAACAATACACCTTTATCTTATATGCAACACATCACCTCATGTTGGACTACATTTGTTCCAAGTTTCCTCAAAATCAAACGATTAACATGGAAGCTATAAAGCAGACATGATATTGGGATGGAAAGGGGGATTCCTATACCCCTCCGAAGTTTAGAGGGTATATAATAAGTCAGTTGAAAAACTCTAGACTTCATAATTAACAAGAGGCCCATGGGCCTTAACGCTCACCTGAGGAAGAGTACATATCTTATGCAGAGGTTCAATGGCCAATGACATTAATAAAAGAGAATATCAAAATTTTCAGCAGTGAGGGCCAATAATATGCAAGTATTTTTGCAAGTTAATTATAATAATTATCATATAAGTATGCTATATATAACATATTTAAAGTCTAGCTACAATATATTATTTATAAACAGCTAAAACATCTGTATATTAAAATGTGCATTAGGCCAATACCTACAATATTCCAATATACATGCCTATACAAAGAGTTTATAGTTTTTGAGATAACTAACCATTTTAGTATTTGTTTGCATCTATGACCTTGACCTTTGAACCTATGACCTTCATTCATATATCAAAATGATTGTTGTGCAAATGCCTACAATATTCCAATATACATGCCTATACAAAAAGTTTATAGTTTTTGAGATAATTAGCCATTTAAATATTTGTTTGCAGCTATGACCTTGACCTTTGAACCTATGACCTTCATTCATATATCAAAATGATCGTTAGGCCAATACCTACAATATTCCAATATACATGCCTATACAAAAAGTTTATAGTTTTTGAGATAATTAACCATTTAAGTATTCGTTCACTTCTATGACCTTGACCTTTAAACCTATGACCTTCATTCATATATCAAAATGATCATTAGGCCAATGCCTACAATATTCCAATATACATGCCTATACAAAAAGTTTATAGTTTTTGAGATAATTAACCATTTAAGTATTCGTTCGCGTCTTTGACCTTGACTTTTGAACCTATGACCTTCATTCATATATCAAAATGATCGTTAGGCCAATACCTACAATACTCCAATATACATGCCTATACAAAAAGTTTATAGTTTTTGAGATAATTGACCATTTCAGTACTTGTTTACATCTGTGACCTTGACCTTTGAAACCATGACCTTCATTCATATATCGAAATGTCCATTGTGCCATTACCTACAATATTCTAATATATATGCTTATACAAAAAATTCATAGTTTTGCAGATAATTAACTATTTTGGTATTCTTGGACATCTGTGACCTTGACCTTTGAACCCATGAACCTGATCTATGTATCAAAATGATCGTCATGTCAATACCTACAAATAAATGAAAATCCTACGCCATTATCACAAGAAATGTTAAAAAAATAGCATTTTTTATCAAAGGTCAAAAACTGGGACATGACCTTGACCTTCGACCTTGACATCAATTGGAAGAAAATTGCAAGACAAGATCAACAGTGAAAACTCCATACAATTATCTTCAGCCGTTATGAAGTTATAACAATAAATGTCTCATTTTAAAAATTACATAATTTTACGCAAAAAACGCATAACCTATTTTTCGTCTAATTTTCATGAAAAACACAATTTTGATGTTCCCAGGTATGCTGAATCCAAATATCCAATCAAAATTTGCCTGCACCTTTTGGTTTCAGAGAAGAAGATTTTTTTGTCTTTTTGCTATTTTTAGTAACAGCGGCCATCTTGTTGGGCGTGGCCAAACCCCGAACACAATTTTGAAAGGCTGTTACCTAGGCATGATAATCACCAAGTTTCATCAAATATAGCCCAGTAGTTTTGGAGGAGAAGATTAAAATGTAAAGTTTATACACGACGGACGACGCACGACGCACGACGGACGACGCATGACGGACGACGGACGGTGATAGATTGCAATAGCTCATCTGAGCCTTTGGCTCAGGTGAGCTAAAAATTATCAATTCATCAAACAAATCAAGATAAACATGTATGACATTCAGTTTACCTACTTTGCATGGTGTGGTTTATTTCTTTGTGTTCTACAATTTCTACCCCAATAACAGTCTGGACGATTTCTTACATCTTCTACAAAATAAAATGATCTTATATATAAATTAAGTAATTGATTAATTTACCATATGATACATCAATAATTTATATGACCACAATGGTAGCTCAGCTGGTACAGAACTCACTTCGTATGCTGAAGGTTGTTGGTTTGAACCCCAGTGGAGCCTGACAAAGACTTAAAAATATGTGGCAGGTTAAAGCACTGAGAGCACTGCAAAAGTCCAAATTTCTGGCACTTCAACTATAGCTGGTGAGTCTTGATCTGTAAAATATTCTTAACTAGAATGCAAAACCCTATGCAATCAATCAACTTTATTTCTATGTTTTATTATCAATTAAATTCTGATGTTATGAAGTTATGAATGGGAAAAAAGTTATGTTAAAAGTATTGAATAAATAAAACAAACCAAATTTTTTACAATATCTCTTCCTTTTGTATAACTGATAAACTGAAAATTGCTCAAATATTAAATGTTAATTAACAAGTAATGATTTTTTTTAAAATATCCAAACTGATGACAAATATTTGGATTTATTATAATAATTAATCATTACATGTTATGTGAAGCGTGTGACTAATAATATTAAATAGACTTGATATTTCAGTGTAATCTTTATGTAAAAAAGTTTACATAATTCTTAGATATGGGATGGGGAGTAAAAACCACCACCAAATAGTACATTTCAGTGCATTTAAGCCCAATTAACAATATCAGATAATTATCATACTTGCATTATTCATCATTGAGTTAAGTGATTTATGGAGTTTGCCTTGATCTATATTCAGGACTAGTATATTTTAAGGAAAGGTTTACATTAAACTAGATCTATCAGCAAGCACTGACAAATGTCCCACAAAAATTCTAAGATATGAGGTTAGGCATGGTTCATAGCACATTTCCTTCTTTTAATGGTTAGTTGGTTATAATATTGTGTAATGTCACATCACCAGTTGTTCAAAGAAATTGTTAAAAAGTTTCATCTTATTTGCATAATTAATATAACATATGGTAGACAGAAAACTTGGGTTAACCCTTTAAATATTTTAAATGACCCCCCCCCCCCCTATCTACTATCTATGTTGAAAATTTAAACAAAATTATGTTGAAAATTTAAACAAAATATGAAGCTAATTGAATCCTTGAAAGCTTTTTTTTGCATATTTGCTATTTATAACAATGGAAGCTATTTTGAACGTTGAACATAGTTGCTTGATACAAACTTAATCTAGTCCACATAAGGACCTTCCATACCATATTGGATTTGAAGAGTCATGAGAAATTTTGTTTTCAATTCAAGTCACTTTGGGATCTTCTACACCAAATTTGATTTAAGTTTATTCATGCATGTCACATGATGCCACACACCCAACTGGCTATAGTCAGTTGAGTTAAAAATGGAAGTTGAGTGGATTCATACAGAGAAAAGTTAAAATATATAACTAGTCATGATTTTTCTTACTTATATTTAGGCAGTCAATTTTGGGATGGTAGAGGAAACCAGAGAAAACCAACTATGGTACCTTTGGCAAGTCAATTGACAATCTTTTCACACTAGAATCTGCCTGAGTGGGATTTGAAAGTAGAGAGTGAGATATGCTTTGACCAATAAGTATCCCACAGACAACTCAAACGCTATGGCCACTTCAAACAAAAATTATTAAACCGGTTTACTAATTTTTGTTTGGAGTGGCCATAAGGTTTGAGTTGTTGGTTAATCCAAGGAATTTTTCGTCAGACCAATGTAATATTTTTTATTGCATGCTAATACAAATTTATGAAAAAAAAATTTGGGCAATTATGTCACATTACTTCCACCATTATTTAAAATTTTAAACATAATTATAATAAATAGAGATCTTATTCCAGAGTATATTATTAGAATAAGAAATTCATTTTCAAAGTTAAATAAATGGCAAGTGAAATACACATTATCTCATGCATTTCAAACAAGAGGCCAATGGGCCTTAACACTCACCTGTGACCTTGACCTTTGAACCCATAACCCTCATTTATATATCAAAATGATCATTAGGCCAATACCTACAATATTCTAGCATACATGCCTATACAAAATATTTATAGTTTTCAAGATAATTAACCAATTCAGTATTTATTTGCATCTGTGACCTTGACCTTTGAACTCATGGCCTTTATTCATATACCAAATTATCATTAGACCAATACCTACAATATTCCAATATATATGACTATACAAGGAGTTTATAGTTTTTGAGATAATCAACCATTTCACCTTTGAACCCATGACCTTCATTCATATATCAAAATGACTGTTAGGCCAATACCTACAATTCTAATATGTACAGTTTCTATTTATAATTTACCATTTCATTACTTGTTTGCATCTGTGACTGTGACCTTGACCTTTGAACCCATGACCTTTATTAATATATCAAAATAACCAATGTGCCATTACCTACAATATTCTAATATGTATGCCTATACACAAAGTTAATAGTTTTGCAGATAATCAACTAAAATGGTAATAGTTGTGCATCTTTGACCTTGACCTTTGAACCCATGACCTTGATCTATGTATCAAAAGGATTGTCATGTCAATACCTACAATTAACTGAAACTCCCATGCCATTATCACCTGAAATGTTTAAAAAATAGCATTTTTTATCAAAGGTCAAAAACAGGGACATGACCTTGTCCTTTGACCTTGACATCTTTTGGAAGAAAATAGCAAGACAAGATCAACAGTGAAAACTCCATACAATTATCTTCAGCCGTTATTGAGTTATAAAAAAAATGTCTCATTTTCAAAATTACATAATTTTACGCAAAAAACGTGTAACCTATTTTCGTTCAATTTTCATGAAAAACACAATTTTAATGTTCCCAGGTATGCTGAATCCAAATATCTAATCAAAATTTGCCTGCACCTTTTAGTTTCAGAGAAGAAGAGTTTTTTGTCTTTTAGCTATTTTTAGTAACAGCGGCCATCTTGTTGGACATGGCCAAACCCCGAACACAATTTTTAAAGGCTGTTACCCAGGCATGATAATCACCAAGTTTCATCAAATTTGGCCAGTAGTTTTGGAGGAGAAGATTAAAATGTAAAGTTTACACACGACACACGACGGACAACGGACGGTGATAGATTGCAATAGCTCATCTGAGCATTTGGCTCAGGTGAGCTAAAAAAATTAATGAATAATCTTTTATAGAACAACCTCCTCCCTTGTACCAGATCTGATTTTCCTAGAAGCAACCCTTTTGCAACAAAGATATTTAGGAAACACAATATCTGATATGTTTGACATAACTAACCAAATTATTTTTAATTACCCATATAGTATCTAGAAATCGACCAAGACACATTTACATGATTGATTGAGTGTTACTGTACATGTTTTTACAATAAATTATGACCTTCTAACAAAATGAATTATTCATGAACAACAGGAATTCCTAATATATAACTTAATTAGTTAATGGAGATAATTGATGAAGTAATAAATTTTTATCTTTTTAATCTTTTTACTTATACATGCATATTTTACAATAATTAGTATAATAATTATGATTAGGTTCTTATTTCTGTAATTTTATGATTTTATTTATAGGTCAATTAAGGTCAAAATCCATCAGTGCCAAACTGAATATACAAGTAATAAAGAGAAAACTTTACTTTGGTATGTTTTTTGGGTTTTTTTTCACAAAGAATTTCCTGAAAGGGGAATCACTTAATTCAATATTCAATTTAACTCATCTAACAACATTACATTATCAAGTACCGACATACATTCAAATTCATATTCTAATTCATTAATCCGTACTTGATAAACACTTAATTGACAAAACATTGAAAGATGAGCCATTATTGACACAAATTTTACTTTTTTATCATTAAATTAGTATATTTTTTGAGAAAAACAGGTGATTATGAAATTATTATTTCTGCAAAACATGATCAAATTATAGACTACTCCTATTTGACCTAAAAACCTAGTCATTTAAATCTTAATCAAATAATCAGTAATTAAATTACCACATTCAGAATTATTGAGCACATAATTCAATGAACCGATAATAAAGTGAACCAACACCCTGTTATTTAATTGTGTTGTTAGAGTTTGTTGTTGGATCCTAACTGGATTCAATAGAGTCTTTCTACATAAATATCCTGATGACGCCGGGACTTCACCGGCGAAATTAGTCGATCAAAATAAAACCTCCACTTGCAGTCTGTTGATTGTTGAGTTTTTTCATATTATTTATTATTTATAATTCAATGAAATAATTTTACATTAAAATCAAAGGTAAATAATTTAAATATTTAAAATTTATAATTAATCAAAAAAAAAAAATTTGCTCAAAGACCTCATTTACAATCACTGTTACCTTGGATTTTCATAAATTATTGGTACCATCAGAAGCTGATAACATCAACATGAAAAAATTCATATTGAAGAAAAACTTTAAAAATTCCTGATTTCAAGGTTATTATACAAAATGGAATTTATTGCACAAAACATTATTATTTTTTATCATTTAATTAGAAAATAACAATCCTAATATTCCCTGCATCATAAAGTTATAGAATTACTATGGCGTCTAGACAACGTAATAATTATACAATTTATTGTGGTAAACACGGCAACTTATCTAGTAATAAAATCTACAACATGTCAAATAAAAGCAAAAATATGCATGGTTAACTAATTATATAGCTTTATAATTACACAATAATTAATGATATAAATCATTTTTTTAACAAAAGTTTGTACTGCAAACTAGAATGTGCCAAAATGACACTAATGCCCCTACCCCTGGATTTTTTTAAAGGGATACAATGTCTATGATATTGTTTGTATACTTGTAAAAGTAATTTTAACTTAAAATGTTCATTAGTTTGTGTGTAAACTTGCCAGGTAAATTAGCGCAAATATCATGGATCACCTTGAGTGTTATAATCATATATGATGGAATGACAGCATAGAGTAACACTGTATTGCCAAACCAATTGATGGTGGGGGCATAAATGCCGGTATATCAGCAAGGGTGACTGCTATAATGTTTATGTTGGCTTTGTGACACACCCCCTTTAACTTGGCTGACTTGCCAGGTGTCAGTATAATGAACCAGTGGTACTGCAACATCTACAACTGCTGTCTTGGTGAGCTAGCACCCTGGGTGTGTGTTCTAGTACATAGCAGACATACACACAATACCAACTGCCAGTCATAGACATATAGCCTAGTGTGCTTCAGCTAGACTCACAATGTGCCAAAACAAGCTTAAGGTGTCAATTATAGAATGAATGAATGAATGAACGAATGAATGAATGAATGAACGAACGGAGAAACGAACCAACAAATGAATGAAACAAACGATGAAATGAATGAGTGAGCAAATGAATAAATGGTTTCAAAAGTTTACAATTCCTTAGATTCTAGGTCTGTGACCTTCTTAGTTTTACATTGGGACCCTTAATATTTAAACTTTAAAAGTCTGATGAACCTGCTATTTTTTTTACCAGGGTAATTCTATTTTTCTATATGATAACATAATGACACATGGACCTTTAAATGATGATTCTGGACTTTCAAAACCTTATGTGGGACCTGCCAAAAATAAAGGCAAAAGGTCCCAGACTTTCCATTACAAAACATAATTCTGAGCCTCTGTGTATTCAAGAAAACAATGTTTGCTATTTCCGTACATCTACAGTACTTACCTGGTAGCTGGTCCTTGGCTATATTTTTTCTATATTGGTAAGCTAAATCTTTAAAATTTCTTAATGCACATGGATAACACATCACAAAATTAGATGATACCCTAAATCTACCAATATCTGAAATGTATAAATGAGAAGACTTGTGTATATTAAAAACAAACATACTAATCCATCATGTCCGAATCACAATCTAGAAGCAAAGTAAAAACTTTGGAACTGACAAGTCAGGTTAGACACATGAACTTCCACCAAGGAAGTGAGGCCAGGTGTTCCAGAAAGGTAGGCGCCTCCTGTTTAGCTAGCTTCACCCTCCAAATGTGTAATCAAAACTGTCTGAAAGGAACATGGGACGTTTCACAATTCCTACCTTGATCTGTGTATCATAAATGGCATTCCATAAGCAAAAGGAGTTCTTGGAACAATCCAATAGTAATGCAGGTAACACATTTTGAATGCAATAAATGAAGTCTGTGACAAAAACATGTTCATTTGTTATTTTACCATTTCTTCATAACTATTAGGGTGATTTCACTTTAACTATTTTTGTGTGATCCAATGTTGGTGCTTCAAAAATAAAAGAAAATCTAAAATCTCAATTCTTTTACCTTTTTCAATATGGATGGTCATATTTACTTTAATTATTACAAAAACTCTGCAGCACTAGATGGCCATTTCAGAATAAACTTCCTCATCAGTAGTGCTTGGACAGAAATTGTGGAAATCCATATAACCGTACTTTTAAGATTTTGAAATGAGAAAATAAAACCAAAATGTATATAACCTAATCAACCTAAAGCTATGTTTCAAATGATTCAGCATAGCATAGTTTTAATGTTAATTATTAAGAAGACAGTGTACAAGTAAAAGTAACACAGTTTTTCTCTATTTTTTCCTTGTGTGTGTGGGGGTGGGTTGGTTGGAGGGGGAGTTGCTGCAGTGAGCGGGGGTATAAAAAGTGTGACACATACCTGTATATATAATCTTGACTTCTATACTGTCATAAGATAGATACTATTGGTAAAGACAAAAATTTTCAACATGTAGGGACATCAGTGGTTGCGTAGTCTATAGGGCTGACTTATTGATCTAGGTTTAATTCTCACTACCAACAACATGAGCAATGGTCAATGAGAAATTAGCATAAGAAGATTTAATTAATTTTTTTGCCAAAAGTAATTATTGGTTGTCTTCAGGTACTCAGACTTACCTGCACAGGTGTAAACTCCAACATCAAGCTTGTTTAAACATTCCAGTAACATGTCTTTCACACTTAAATTCTTGCTATCTAGGTAATTCTGAAACAAACAACAGATGATCCAGTGTCTGAAATTTGGCTTGAATTCTAGTCCCAATTTTAATGGCACAGTCAAAATATAGTGTACAAGAGAATTTACCAAATAGTACAGGTCTGCCAGATAAATTACAAGTCTCTGGCCTTAAGACTGTTCTCATTTTGAACTCTGTATACATTTTCACATGTCTTGTCAATTATTTAAATTATTAACAAAATTGTTTTGGCAATAAATTCAGACAGAGATTTATAAAAGGTTAACAAATAATAAAATTTGAAAATTTAGACTAAACACTATATGTGGGGATAAGTAAGATGACAAGGTAATCTAGATGTATCATAAAATCATTTACTTACCATATATTCTTGCCCAAAACCCACCCTGGGGCATAACCTGCACCCCCCAGTACACCCTTAAAATCCTAGTTACATTTATAATTGCAGCAAATAACCCGCACCCAGATTCTGCTGTCAGGTAAGTAGATTTAGTAATGTCAGCAACATACTATAAATCTTATCCTCATTATTGACCTCTAATGACCTAAGCGGCTGTAATGGGAATAACACTGGTGGCTATCATCGACAATGTTTGTGTCAGATCATGTGTAATTAAATCAAAGTACAAAAAAATAATAAAAACAAAGTAGGTTAAAAATGTAATTTTATTTTATTAATTTTCATCATTATATTAAATGACCACCATGCTTAACATTATTTCTGATGAAGATTTGTGTTTAGTGCACATACACCTGGGGTTACTGTATATAGTCAATCCTGAGAGGTGACTAAGATGAACCATTTCATAACCCGCATCTCCATTCTCATTTTTTAATTTTTGGCTAAAAAATGTGGGTTTTAGGCGAGAATATATGGTAGTCAGTACTATATTGATACTTCAAGTTATTCTCAAAAATTGTCTACATTTCTCTTGAACTTTTCACATACCCCATAATAAAGTTAATGCTTCACTGACTGTATAAAACTACAGTGAAATATATACAAACATCTAGAGACCTGTCTCTTTACCAAGTTTGGCTGGAATTAGCCAAGTACCAGTTGTTTCTTTGTACAATAATAGGCCAGAAACAGACACATAAAAACCTGACCCACATCAAAATAAGTTAAAATTAACCCAGTAGTTTTGGATATTTGTATATTATTACATTAGAAGTGATGTGAGAGAGAGAGAGAGAGAGAGAGAGAAAAAAGAGCTGATGAGATGGTTAAAAGAGTTGAGTTGAGTAATGGTGTTTAATGTCCCAGTAAAGAATATTTCACTTATATCGAGACATCGCTAGGTATAGGCAAAGGTGCAGAAATTTTTCCTATGCGTTGTGCTGATGGTATTATATAGCAGGGTTTTTTATCATGTCACACCTTCCATGACACAAGACCTTGTTTATTTAAGTTCCAATCTGAAAGAATAATGACTTTCATTTCATAATGCAGAGTGTTTAGCGAAAGAACAGTCACTACCCACTTTCAAGTCTTAAGTCAGACCCAGTCAGGGTTCAAACCCATGACCGCCAATTTACAGAGCAGTAGATGGTTAAAAGAGAGAGAAAGAGTGAGAAAGCTGATGATTCCGTTGAGAGAGAGAGAGAGAGAGAGAGAGAGAGAGAGAGAGAGAGATCAAATAAAAATCTACCTTTAATATTTCAGATTCATATTGATTATCCAAAACTAAATTGTTTAAACTTTTTCTTCCAAAATTCATATCTAGAAATAAGAAAAATGTTGACATGAAATTAATTTACTACAGATTCATATCTTAGATACTTTTTGTAATTTTTAATATCTGAAACCAATACATTACCATAATTACATTTTTTATTCACTTTTTCAATAAAAAACATTAAATCATTCAAGAGCTTTGATATGTACATGTATATACTACATTAAGTATGTGTTGAAAATTCTGAAAATTAATTTGAATTGTTAAACATGAGGCCCATTGACCTTTACTGCTAAGAAAGAATCAATGCAATTTGTATTCTTTGTAAAACATGTATATGTAAAATGTTAATAAATTTTACAGATGATCTTCATTGCTAGTATAGACACTTCAAGGATAATACTCTTAAATGCATTTTCTTCGTAATAAAAAACAGTAAAATTTGCTATTTTATTTTACATTTCAGGGATTATTTTTTGTTTTGGTAGCCATGGCGATGCTGTGAAAAAATCTGCATAAAACAAGCCCATCTATGTTTCAATGAAATCTGTCCAGTCATTTCAGTGAAGTAAAAAATAGGTTTTAACCATCCACAAATACTGTGCTATGACATAAGCTCAAACAAACAAAAGAAACATTTTATATCAAAATTTTCAAGGTTCTTAAGTAATATAAAAGATCTTTCAGCTTGGATTCAAGACAGTTTCACACATTTTCCTTAAGTACCCTTTGGGAACTGCTGAATGTGTTGCGTTTCACAATATAAATTTACTATGTAGATACATTTACCTTTGAATTTGCCTATACATCCTGAACAATCAGCCTTTTTACATCCCCAGTATGCATGACAAAATGCCCTGTAACATACTGTACCTGTTTAAAAGAAATAATAATGAAATAATCTAAAACAAGATATTCAATTGATTTCCATTACAAATTTACAGAAACAATATGTACCAGTACATGCGCAAGCAATTCCTTATCCAAAATTTAAACAAATACTGTCATAATATCCACTGTAAATTAAAGTCCAATACTAACATTTTAGAAAATCACTTGATACAAGGTTGGCTCAGGAATCACACTGCCTATGACTGCCTTGGTTCCAATTCAGCTTGGGCAGATCCTAGTATGAGAAAGTTTGGCAGTTCCCTTGCTGAAGGTCAGAGGTTCTATCTTAGCACTCAGAATTCCTCAACCTTTTAAAAACTGACTTCCTCAATATAAGTGAAAGACATGGGTGTACCAGTAAATTGTCAGTCCTCTTGTCCTTTCAACAAGGACAGACCTCTTATGCCTGAAATCAATTGTTGTAATATCACAAGTGAAACTATACTGATGATCTCATACTTACACTGTTGTGGTGGAATATTTGTTGGATCAGCGTAATGCTGTGTTCTGCGATCTGGCATTGGCTGCATACAACACTGACATAAAACATGGTTCTGAGTGGGCATGCAAGTAAAATCTGGTGGCGTCGGCATTACCTTGACATCTGGATTAGCACTAGTTGATGGTTCACCTGTTAAATAGATTTAATTTTTTTTGAAGGGTGACGATTGTTACTGTTAAAACTTAGTCTCAATTACTGAATCAGAAATGATTAATAATAACAATCTTAAGTTATCCAAAGTATTGGATGAAACAGCTTTTTGTTTCTACTGCATAATTGTTCATAAAGTAGCTAGTTATTAAAACTTAATCCCTCTTATAAAATCATTTAAGCCCATCACTAAGAAACAAAACAATTACCATATGCTAATGTACAGGCATTCAAACCATACTGAACATTAAAGATTAGCAGTTATATAATGGGACATGACCAAGAGATAATTTCACTGGCATATATGAATCAGTCTTGGATTGTCAAGGTCACCCCAGATTTTTACCCTTTTAAAAACCATTTATTAGGGACACAAAACTGGGGACATTTGAAAAACCTGCCATTCTCACAGAAAAAATCACATGATCATATATCATGTTAAATTTCTAAATAAAAGATCAGTTGTGTAATAAATACTTATTTCAATTTGACTCTGACATACTGCACTATATGTAGCCATGAACACAGAATTAAAGAGTTATAAAGCTGTTATGAAATAAGAAGGGAACCTGTGGCTGCTAGAGATGACACCGAAACACACTAAGCAAAGTAAATCTTATTAATACCTTCACCAGATGTTGTAGCTTCTACAGTGCTGTCATCACTTCCTGTTCCAGTTTCTGCTCCACTTCCTAAAGTAGTAGCGCCATCTGTTGTTGTTGTTGCAGCAGCACCATCTGTTGTTGTTGTTTGGTTATTTGTTGCAGTTCCACCTATACCAAGAGCATTCTTCACTGTATTCAATGCTTAATATTTGAATAATATAATATACATGCACATGCAAACATTATATTTATTGAATAATATTAAAAAGAAGAAAGATTAAATTCATGACTGAGAAACTTCAAAACAGTAAATACAACAAAGAATGCTAAACAGTTATAGTAAATTATTAAAGAAACAGGCAAACATGACAATAAATGACACATAACTTGTGATCACTGATTATAAAACTCCTGACTCCTGACAGGCACTGGATTAATTAACCACTGAACTATCTGGAAATGGTATTTATGTAGTGCTAATAATAACTTCTATTGTCCTGCAAAGCAAACAGAACACAATAAAACACAAATATAATCAACATGCTTACACTGAATACATGGATAGTACGAAGGCAAATATTGGGCCAGACAGCTTCTCTAATAAAGTCTTTATAAAACAATATAATGGAGTTGCTTTATAACAAGGCTAAAATTAGAGTCTCAAGGGCTAATTATAAATGTGTTTTACTGTAATGCAAACTAGCATGTTCAGTTTGCTTTGCATGACAATGGAAGTTATAGCAATAAAAACACCATTTCCAGACATTCAATGATCATATTTACATTTTGCAATTTTTGAAAATTTTACTCTGATTTTTTAATCTTGAAATAACTTTAAAACACTTGTGTAATGCATGCATTTCCAACTGCATGAACAGCCAATCAAAGATTTCATGCATATAGGCATAAGCAAGAAATGAGTGACATTACATAAAGAAATGGTAATTATAATCCTATAATTACCATCTGGTCTCCAAAAGAGTTCAATACATTAAAACATCACAAATGTAAATATTTACAAAATTATGTCCAGTGGTGTGGTTAGTACCCCCCACAATATCACTTATTTCACATTCAATGTTTCATAAAAACACATTTAAACTTACTTTACTAAACAACAGACTAACAACCCATGTATATGTTATGCATAAAAGATTAATGAAGCAGAATTCTAAGATAGTGTCAATTTTTTGTGTTTCCACAATACATTTCATTAGTTTTTTTTTGTGTGTGAGATCAAACATTCTTGCTCTTGCTCTTAACATTCTCAATATTTCTTGAATATAGCTGTGTGATTTTTTTTGCCCGGAATTTATAATTTCATGATTGATAATAGATGTGAAAATCACATATATGTATATTTATTCAACAGTGACTCATGAATGACATGCACAGGTAAATGATAATCTCTTATTATCCATCACCACTATATTGTAATTACAAGCATTTTAAACAAAATATGATTAAAACTGCCGAATCATCAGAGCAATGATTTTTTTTAAATCTAAAATTCAACAAGTTTAAAACCGTACCATTTTGTATGATTCCTGTATTAGGTGTGTTGGTGGTGGTGGTTGGTGGTTCCATATAACCTGGACACTGTCTACATAAGGTTCTAGCAGCTCTGAAAATAAAATTACAGTAAAACAGGAATATAAAGAACAAGCTTAAACAGAATATAGCAAGTTTAAACAGAATACATAGATAGTACAAAGTCAAATATTGGGCTTGACCACTCCTCTATAGAAGTCTTTGTCACCCTTCAAAGAAATTTCTCGCATAGTGATTGGTTAACTTAACAGGGTACATAGAACTATGTTTGGAAATCTGCCGGGTTACATGAATGTACGCGACGTTTAGTGATAAAAGGGAAGTAACTCATACATCTCTGACGTCTAGTTACGGTAAACAAACATGGCAACAACGTACGCAAGTCACACAAAATACGAAATGGAAGTTAAAAATATCCAATTGGTAACACTTTGAAGGGTGACAAAAAACGTTATACAGGGCTTTGGCAGGTTACATGGCCCCATGTACCCTGTCAAAGATGAATGTACCCTTCGCCTGTGGCTTGGGATACATAAATCTTTGACAGGATACATGGGGCCATTTAACCTGCAAAAGCCCTGTATAACTTATAATATGTAACAACATAATGAAGTCTTTTCATAATCAAGTTAAAAGTAGAGTTCCAAGGGCTTTGTTCTAAACGTGTTCTACTGTATTTCTCATAATTTCATAAATAAAACAAATGTGATTTTGTTTGCCTCAAATCACTGCTGAATAAAGGTAGTTTCCCGATGGGAAAATTACTAAAAATTCCCAATATTCTTCCCTATAAATTCCAAAAACAACAGTTAAGACATACAATTGAATACACAACCAAACTGTCAACAAAGATGTAATAAATGGCTTCACTCACTTAAATATTTAATTTTGTTATAATAATGGCAATCTTTAAAATGGAGATCTCTTTGTACACATAAGTCATAATAAAGTTTTACTATATTTATTGTATTCCAAATTTTCTAATTTTTGTAGGTCATTAAAAATCTGCAAGTCTCCCAAATCCGTAAGCCAGAATTGTCTAGTGGTTTTATGTGTATGCTTACCGATCAAAGTGTCTCCTACTGCCTAGGTTTGAATTCCATTGGGACATATCCTAGTGTTTATCAGTATGTTTGATGAAGGTTGGTGGTTTTCACCAGACACTCTAGTTTCCTCCACAATCTCTGAATTGATTGCCTCAAAATCATCGAAAGGATATTGGGGCATGAAACACCATTACCCTACCCCCACCCCTAATACTCACAGAGAAAATATGACATAGATTCTTCTGCTCTTTATTCAGGTGAGTTAAGAATGAAAAAGAAATAGAATTCAGTCAATAAATCTAGTCTTGACGAACAATTATATGTTTTATATTCATTTTTAAAACTATTACCTATTGACACCAAAGAACGGAGTACCAAATCCAAATAACTGTGGTCCTACAACTGGAGCTGGGTATGGGTTATACACTACTGCTGGTCTGAAATGTATACAAAAATCCTTCATAAGGATACATCCACCTCAACATTGCAGTATGGCAACAAATTGAAAATTTAATTTGGCAGTTTAGCGTACATGCTCCTAATTGAATAATAGGAGAGTAGGCGTAACTTTTCAAAACTAAAAAAAAACCTCCTGACCATTGAATTGAAAAATATTTTCTTTTCATATTGTCAGTCACCTTCTTAAATCCTATATTGGTTAAGAATATCAATTATATTAATCAGCAGTGCTCAATTCAGGATATATGGCCCACTAAAGCCTTAATAATGGGGCCATTTGGCAAAGTAAGGGGCAAACGGCATGGCTCCCATGGCCCCTTCTAGAATGAACACTAACTTAGCAAACTTACACTGATGGTACATTGTTGTTATAACTGTCATCATCAGAAGACTCATAATCACTGCTATCAGTATAGTCACCTTCCTTCTTTTTACCTGGGTAAAGCTACAATAGAAAACAAAACTAAATTCACAATAAGGAAATAAGTTCAACAGGAGTTGCTGAAAGAACAACCTGGCTTGCATATACATACATTATAGACCTGCCGGAAATTTAACATTAAACAAAGAAAAGTGGTCAAAGTTCAACTACTGAGATATGGATAGCTAGTGGCTGGCATGCTGCTAAAAGATAGATAGCTATTTACATAAAAAAGCTGAGATTAAGCCAATGGAGGATGGAGATAAGATGGAAATAAGCTACTTATCCGGCACTTATTAATTAGCTTAGTGTTGAACTTTTGACAAGCCCTTAACAGTCGAGAAAAAAATCTTTGAACAAAATACTGAGCATATTGTATTTGTCAATCAAAAAGATTAAAAAAACTTAAGTACTGGGTTTTAATTCTAATACTGGCATTGACGCTAACACCAGAAGTATGATTAATTGATTGATTGGTTGATTAAATAGGAATTTACGTCCCAGTCAAAAATATTTCACATATATTGAGATGTCACCAGCTATATGTGAAGAAGCAATTTTTACCTCTAACTTGCAGTGTGCTCTGACAATTTGAGACAGCCAATTATACTTTGCAAGTTCATAAAGACATTGGAAAATTACCTTATTTCTTAAGAAGTAGTTGTGTCTAGATATTCTTCTGGCCATTCCTCACAGTCTCATTTAATTTTTCTTTTTGTGGACAACCATTTCTTTTAGACCAGAAACAGTCATGGTGGTAGCCAAATTGGTGACTTATAGCAAAGAAAAGGTCGCAAAATCAAAATTGTAAATGCCATAGTGCCAATTTTAATGGCGACTTTGAGCCCTGCATAATGACAGTAACAATGGTTTAAATCAGTGTTGTACTGTACATACCATATCTCTTGTTATCTTATTTTTGGCATTTAATTCCTTTAAGTCTTCTTCTGATCGCTTTTTATCTGAAATTATAATAAATGAGAATGTTAAGTGGAATGGAAGAAGAGTGAGTATTTGTGTTCTGCCCCAGCCATGTTTTTCAACTTATATCCAGGGGGCAGTTCAGGAAAGGTGGAGGAAACCAGAGTACCCAGAAGAAACCAATGATATTGCAAGTAAACTGAACTCCACACACTAGGACCTGTCCTGAGTGGAATTCAAACCAGGTGGCAAGAGGGGCTGTAATACGTAAACTGATGCATCATCAGACCAAATTGCCACAGAGGTTCCTTGAGTGGAATGAAGATGTGGAGTGGAATGGTATTTGTATACCCTTTGTAGGGTTCTGTCACATATACACAATTACATCAATCAGTTCTATGATAGTAGAAAAAAATGAGATGCAAGAGTGCTCAAGAAAACCAAATAAACCAATGACCTTTGTTTAACAAAATATAACTTTCTCACAATAGGATCACTGACCTTCTGTAACAAGTGTAAGCGAAATATTTCATTCATTTCCAGATGTCACCAGCTATAGGTGCAGTGGCAGATTTTTACCTTTGCAGTGCACTCAGGACTATGTGCAGGGAGGGTTCTTTTATCTGCCATACCTGCAGTGACAAGGGAGATTGGTTTTTAAGGTCTCTTCTGAAGGACCCATGACTTTCATTTCTAAATTGCCAGTACTTGGGGAAAGAACAGTCATGTATCAGTCCTTATATACAGGTTTTACTCTATTAACATATTGCTTCAAGTAATAACATACCTGGGTGTTCTTTCAAATAAGCTTCTATCAAGTTATTCACTATGTGGTTTTTATTTATTCTTTCAACTTTCATCCTACACTGTAATACACATGTACAAATAAAAATTAAATAATTAAATATTTAATTTTTAATGTCATGAGTACTGTAATTAGCATTTACATATCAAATCCATATGGCCATCATCACAATATTGTTGATAAGTATAACGTCTCTGTATCCAAAAGTACCCTGGATATATTTGATGTCCAATAGTTCCATGTTCCTTTCGCTATCAATTTTAATTACACATGTTGGCTTAGTTAGCTAGACAGTGGGTGCAAACCCTTCCACAGCACCTGGCCTCACTTTCCAGGTGGGAAGTACATGTGTGTTACATAATTTTTCAGTCTCAAAGTTTTTACTTTCCTTCAGGCTTGTGATTTGGACATTGATTAGTTTGTTTGTTTTTGATTAAAACACCAATACTTATTCAAAGAGTCAATCAGATTGGTAAAAAATTAATTAGTCTAGAGAAAATAAAACATGTAAACACTCAAGAAAAGGTAATACAACTTACATAAAATGTAATAATTCACTATGCTTTGAAAAAAAGATCTCTGAACAGAATGGAACAGAAAGAAAAGGAATGTAAGAAAACCAGCAAGGTACCATGCACATTTAATCAATTATAATCTTATTTATCAAAAGCCTTTGTTAATATCTGCTTTTAATAATTAAATCTGATGCTCATGTCTTGGATATGAAATAAAATGAACAATATATCTTCATTTTCTTATCTTGCTCAGTCTGTTTCAATCAGTTCTAGTTGTAAGACTCCTCTGTAGCGGCCACAGGTGAAATACTCTTTTTTCAAATTCTAGAGAGTATACGAGCATATTTATATATATCATATATACTTACCGATGGACATTCATTTGATCTGGGCATCCAATCAGAGTAACAGCCAGCACAGAAGGAATGCATACATGGCTGTAAACTACAAATAATAAAACATTCTGTGAAATATTATTAAAAATAAAGTTACTTCTAGTCTGTAAAAGTATGAGACCTCCCCTGACTCAAGGGTTAACGTAAACTTTGGATAAGTCAAACTATTTTTATTTCCCAGTGGAGTTTGAAATAATGAGATTCAACTGCATATTCAAACCTAATTTGTTTAGTCTGGAGACGTAAAAGAGCCTAAGCCCCCAAGTTAAGATTCACTGAATATTAATCTGTCTTTAGCATAAGGAGGATATCTGTTATTTAGTTTCATATAAGTGACCCTCATGATGGCAAAATTTTACAATAGTTAGTGCATTAAATGTACAGGAGATAAAAAAATCACCTATTAAAATTTCCATGATCAAAATCTAATGGCAATACCACTGACCTATGTCCACTGAAACATTATGTTTTTGTTTAAGGAGAGAGAGAGAGAGAGAGAGAGAGAGAGAGAGAGAGAGAGAGAGAGAGAGAAAGAGAGAGAGAGAGAGAGAGAAAAAGAGAGAGAGAGAGAGAGAGAGAGAGAGAGAGAGAGACAACGAGAGAGAGAGAGAGAGAGAGAGAGAGAGATTTTTACCTGATACAATCATGTAGCAATTCTTGACAGATAATACACAATAAAGCTTCTTCAATTTCATCTGAACCTTTGTTAGCTGCTTCTGATGTCTGATCTTTATTTTCTCCACTTGATGATGCCTTTCCTTTTTCTGACAAATCTTTACTTTCTTTAGTCATTTCCTCCATATCCTTTACTTTTGGTTTATTTTGGTCCTTTTTCAAGTTTCCAAATGATTCTGATTTTTCAGGTTTGATTTCACTTATTTCTGTCTTTTGTTTTTTATTTTCAGGTGGTGAATCTGTTTCATCATCCTATTAAACAAATTATTGAAATTGAAAAAAATATCTACAAACTCGTGCAATAAAACTTTTCACTATTAAGAGAGGAGTAGAGTGGAGTAATGATGTTTAAAGTCCTAGTCAAGAATCTTTCACTTATATCGAGACAGTCGGTTTTAGGATGGTGTAGAAAACCAGAGTGAGAGGAGGGAAAACCACCAACCTTTCGTAAGCAAACCAACAAACTTTTTTCAAAATTGGATCTGCCCTGAGTTAGGTTCAAACCTAAGTGGTTAAGTGGTGAGAGGCAATGTGATCTGTAGTCCTGACTAGGTTGGACCAAGACTTGAAACTACACTGTAGATAGAGACCATTCTTTCTTCAAACACTTGGAATTTAGAAACAAAACTCCTTCAGAAGAGACCTTTAAAACCAATGCACTGTGTCATGGTAGGCATGGCATGATAAAGGTTCCACCACTCATATTGCCTTGAATGCAAAAGGCAAAATTTTTTGTTATTTCACCTGTAGCTGGTGGCATCTCAATATAAGTGTAATATTCATGATATGAATCGTTTAAAATTACAATTCTAGTCTCTCACACATAAATGAACTGAATAAAGAACTTACAGCTGGTCTTTTCTGTCCACATCTTTCTGGACTACTGTCAATCATGTTAACTTCATCATCTGAAATAATGAAATGTACAGACATAAAATGTCAAGGTCATCAAATCAAAATTGTTATAAAGAATGAAAAAGCTTGGCACAATGTGTGAAAGAATAAAATGATGTTTAAATAGAAGTTAGGATTATTTCACTTACATCTAGACATTACCAGACAAATGAAATAAATGTTACCTTTGTCAAAAAAATTAATTTAATTTATATCTCGATTGACAATGATTGTCCTTGTTCATCAATGAACTCCAACTAGAAATGTAAGAGATAGGGAGCAAACCTGAAATACCCTGTCAAAATTTGAAGGTTTTACATGGTAGCCTTCACCCTTATTTTACATAACATACTATGGTTCTTAATATATTTCTTAATGCTGGTTTACATTTTCAATGAAATCCACATAAAAATGTTGGAAATAGGGAGTGGACACAAAATACACTGTAAAAATTCTAAGATTTGGTGACCTTGGCCTTTAACCTACACAAAGCAAGATGATTCATGACGCATCCTCCTATGATGGTTGACATTTGGTACAGGTTTAGTTGACAAAGTTTCAAGGGGTCATGGAGTATAATAAACCAACACATATGAAATCTGTTATATACATGTTCATGTATGTTGATTGACATTCTTTAAGTATTGTAAACAAATACCAGAGAGTTATTGCGACATATAGAACCTTAGTTAAAGACACTCACTTTAGGTGATGAATCGTTATTATGTTATTTTATTTATTTATTTATTTATAATTTTTTTTTATTTATTTGGATCAATTTCCATGACTGATTGAGCTAACAGTATTTTCAATTATTTCAATTAATCAAAACATTACTAAATTATGGGGCATTAAGAGTATATCATGAGTATATTGTGCTGTCAATCATGTTAAATACACAATACTTACCAACAAGTGTAGCATCAGCAATATCAGAACTATACTCCTGTGTAGCTTCTTCTCTTTGTAGTTCTTGCATATCTTGGTACATGTAACCAACATCTAAGATTTAAATAGATATAACATTTAACAAATATTTTGAATGACTGTACATCTACTGTCTATCAAATTTAAACTAAATTGGTCAATAAAAATGTGTATTGCATATATTTTTATTTTATATTTAATAGCACATGTAGTAACAGTGACAATCTTGAGTTATGGATTGAAATGCAAAAAATAATCTTTTATCAGCATCAACCAATGATCTTCTTTACCAAATCAAATTCTATTTGTCCCAGCAGTTTCAAAGGAGATTACAAAAAATCAGCTTAAAATAACGCATAATTTGTATAATCTGTGAAAACTTAGTAAATGAAAACATTACTTTGAAAACCTGTTACATATGTTAAATTACAATACACTTACTTTATATACAATAAAGTAAATATTCATTACATATATATGTGTATTTCTGTTTTTTTTGTTTATAGTAAAGGTGACCATCTATGAATTTGGATGGCCATGTTTGACAAAATTTTGGATCTGCATCAACCAAAGGCTTTCCTAATCAAAATTTATTTCTATTCTGCAAATCGGTGAGTGGAGAAGATCAATTTATGCTCAGGTTGGAGACATTGACATATAGATGGACACATGCTTCACCATGCCATAAGCTAAGCTGGCTATAACCATGATAACTACATGTAGCCAAATTATAAATCCCCTTACTTTTCTCAGCATCATTTTTCTTGTACACAACATAAAATTCATCTCCATGTTGAAGCTCTCTTTTCTACAACAAAACAATATATACAATTATCTACAGCTTATATTTATCGCCTTTAGTTTCATTTGTAGGACAAGACAGGTTCAACTTCTTTGTAGCTAATTATAGAAAGATATTCATGTCAGGTGTGTGGTGTGTCGTTTTGTCATATGTATTGAACAAACACAATACATACATAGTCATGCAATCCATTTATTACTGTTAAACATAATGGGAAATACATGTAAATCATCAGAAATATATATGTTTTTATTCAAACTCTATATATTTGTCAAAATAATTATTAAACAAGAGGCCCATGGGCCTTAACGCTCACCTGTGACCTTTGAACCCATGAGCTTTATTCAAATATCAAAATGATAATTAGGCCAATATTCTAATATACATCCTATACAAAAAGTTTATAGTTTTTGAGATAAATAATCATCTCAGTACTTGTTTGTATCTGTGATCTTGACATTTAAACTCATGCTCTTCATTCATATATCAAAATGACCACTGTGCCAGTACCAACAATATTCTAATATACATGCATATACAAAAAGTTAATAGTTTTCAAGATAATTAACCATTTAGATATTCTTTTGCATCTGTGACCTTGACCTTTGAACCTATGACCTTCATTCATATATCAAAATGATCATTAGGATAATACCTAAATAATCTAATATACATGCCTATACAAAAGGTTAATAGTTTTTGAGATAAATAATCATTTCAGAACTTGTTCACATCTGTGACCTTGACCTTTGAACCCATAACCTTCATTCATATATAAAAATGGTTGTAAGGCTAATACCTACAATATTCTAATATACATGCATATACAAAAACTTAACAGTTTTCAAGATAATTAACCATTCAGGTATTCATTCACATCTGTGACCTTGACCTTTGAACCCATGACCTTCATTCATATATCAAAATGATCGTTAGAATAATACCTAAAATATTCTAATATACATGCCTATACAAAAAGTCTATAGTTTTTGAGATAAATAATCATTTCAGTACTTGTTTACATCTGTGACCTTGACCTTTGAACTCATGACCTTTATTTATATATCAAAATGACCATTGGGCCATTACCTACAATATTCTAATATACATGCCTATACAAAAAGTTCATAGTTTTGCAGATAATTAACTATTTTGGTAAACTTGTACATCTGTGACCTTGACCTTTGAACCCATGACCTTAATCGATATATCAAAATGATCGTCATGTCAATACCTACAATTAACCAAAAATCCTACATCATTATCATCAGAAATGTTTAAAAAATAGCATTTTTTATCACGGGTCAAAAACTGGACCTTTGACCTTGACATCAATCAAAAGAATATCGCAAGACAAGATCAACAGTGAAAACTCCATACAAGTATCTTCAGCCATTATGAAGTTATAACAATAAATGTCTCATTTTAAAAATTACATAATTTTACGCAAAAAACGCGTAACCTATTTTTCGTCCAATTTTCGTCCAATTTTCATGCCTTTCGGCTCAGGTGAGCTAAAAATTTCATAACAACTTATAACAAAAAAGTTACCATTTTTAGCTGTCTACTAATAAACCTTTTGTATGACTTCACACAATGTTACAAGTCCAACTGAAAAGTTGCAGGTCTGACTGAAAAGTTACATGTCTGACTGTCACTACCTAATATAGCTACTGGTTTTACTAAATATGTCAAATATATCTGAGATATGAGGCAGCATCATGGGACCATGATAACTCATATCAGTGAAAGTATGCTGATATATAATGAATACTTACATCTCCTTTAGATAACTTTGTGTTCAGATTTAACAATGTACCATTTGTACTGCAATAGAGAGAAAAAAACACAATATACAAATGTTTGCAATCCCACGAGCAGAGCATGGGAAAGCATACAATATACCGTACTCACAAGGGGTTTCAAAGATTTACAACTTAAAATCATTCAAACAAGCATTGTTATATTGATTATGTTGATAAATAGTTGTGTGTCAGTAAGTAGTACTTTTATTTTAAACAAAGGGTAATAACTCTAGAATCCTTTCACAAAAAATCTTTAAACTTGGTTTCAGTTTAATTATTAAATAAATCAATGTAAAAGATAAATTCAAGAGTGAAATATGCTTCAAATTATTCTGAAGTTCACAAATAATTGTATATTATCCACTACGTGTGTATGTCTATTCATTATGTTTATAGACATCTTTCTAGAAAGTATTAATTTACAAATTTACATTTCTTGTTCCTTATGTATTCTTTAATTATCAACATATTTCACATAAATACATGTGTAACCATGTGGCTGATCACAAGTAATTTAGAAAGTGAACTCATGATTAATAGCATTTATGGAATAAAACCCAACCTGTGCTGCATGGTATGGCAAGATACTTACATTTGAATTACTACAGTTCACTCAAATGATAATGAACCCGTAAAAGATACCAGCTAGGAACTGACAAATGAATAAGTAGCAGCAAAACTGCTAGGGATTAACAATGTCATGAACTAGGGACCATTTAAGGGACAGTCTTGTACTCAATCACTTCACTTAAAGGAAACCAGGACAATGACCCGCTAAGGTTATAGGCTCAGAACAAACTTAAACATAAAACAAATACCGGTACATGACATTAACACATTTACCTGGAGTCATTTAGCCAAATTTTACCATCTTTATCCTTTTCTATATAACAATGTCTTGTGGATACCAACTTATTTTCTGACAAGCTTACATCACAATCTGTAAAAAATAATTAAACATTTACTCCAAGTTACTACTTTTGTGTTCATGCTTTTCTTCAAAACTGCAATTTAAAAACAGTGTGTTTTCCATTTTCAAACTCAGATACCAATATCAGTCAACTGGATAAGAGAAAAACAGAATTAATGCTGATGTTACTACTTTATTTAATTGACGTTACATGGATGTTACTGTTTAATTCATGTCTTGCATAGCACTAGTTTTCAAGGTTTTAAAAATGAAAATTAATGAATTTTGTATGATGCCATATCCTGTTCTGGCATATGCCTTTTGTCATAATTAACAATTACTAAAGCACATGCTATCTAAGTCAGAAAATAAAATGCAGACTTTTAAAATCCTAACAGGGATTTAATATGACAGCAGACAGCCAGAAGTACTGTGTTGTATTATACCAGTTATGGTACTTCCTGGATTTGTCCATTCATCTTTGGGTACAATCTGACAGTGAATAACTCTTTATTTCCATAGAAAATCAAATAAAATTGAATAATATTTGATATTGTTCACTTACTTGTACTTAGTTGTAACTGAAAATCTGTATGTTCAACTTGGTACAAGTGAGTGAACAATATCAAATACATTATTCAATTTTATTTGATTTTCTATGGAAATATACTGTAAAACACTTTATTTTCGCCGCATGATATTTTCGCGATATTTGTATCAAAGCCATTTCGCGGCATGAAATTTTTGCGATATCCCGTTGTGAGCCCGATCCCATCGTGAGCCACTCATGTAAAAGTCCATTCATAATTATTCGATCAAATTTATTTTCGAGCATATTATTTTCGCGATTATTTATGAACTCACGAATTACGAGAATATAACATGTTTTACAGTAATTATTCACTGTCACCAACAGACTGACTTGAACAGTAGTGCTATGCTAAGCATTAAAATATTTCAGTAATTTCCTTGAAAATTAATTTTACTATTGTTATCTGCATTTGATTTTGTTTCAAAGAATTTTACTTTGGCTGTTGGAGGTTAAGGAATGCACATCGTCAAAAATATATAAAATATCTGCCGTCGTCAACTTCCAAAGTTGTGGGAGTAGGGGTTCATTCTCTGACCCGTTTGTCTTACCAAGACCTCGTCCAATTGTGTACTTTTCTTTCACAAGTGGAATAGGAGAGCTTTCGATATCAGTAACGCTGACAAGTTGTGCCCATGCATCTTCTGTTTCACTTGTCATTTTGACTTGAGTCTTCCAAAGTAACAAGTTAACACTAAGTAGTCAAGTTGCTGCAAACTCAGCTTTTTGTTTACGACGGAAATGAACTTTTATTTCTAAACTACAAAATGGACAGGAATTTAAATATCCGGAGATGCCAAATTGTGTGGGCTTTTTTCTTTTCATTTAAATTATTTCAGTTTGTTGAATTTTGCATAATCAATGTCTATTTATTTACACAGCTGCGTGTAAATTAAATTACAAAACAATACGTCATTATCTATATTTTTCAAAGATGGTTGAAAAGTGCTCCGGTCAAAAGGAGGGAAATACATGAAAATGAGTCATGTGCTACACAATAAACAAAAGCTACAGGCATTCTGCAATGTCAACAAATAGGTCAACGATTTAATTCCTTGTTTACGAGAAGATTTACAACAGATGAAAATAAGAAAACTAAACTAGAAAAATTATGAAAACGTTGTATATTTTAGTCGTTTTCTTTTATCATTTATTTTTTGTGAATGGACAAATCAAAGTGAAAGTAGACCAGAATGAAGAAACACTGTATGGGCATTATGATAATATGCAACAGGTTGTTTTTCCTTTGAAGAAGGATAAATGGACAGAGACAAACGCATCGGATATTCGCCAGTTGAGGTCATTGCTAAAGAATGGGATTTTTGAGTTTCTGCAGATGTATTCTGAACCAAGAAATGCACTAAATTTCAATGTAACAATGGTTTGCCTTAATGATACATTGAAAATTATAAGTAATCCAAGTTCAGCATATTCTCAGAGAAGTAATTATATTTTTTAAATATTAAAATAAACTTTGTAATATAATATTGAATTGTAATTCTCTGGTTATCCCAGTTGGTAGAGCACTTGTCTATGGTGTAGGAGGTCTTGGGTTTGATCCTTGGTTTGACCCAGCATTTTGCTCCTTTCTTTTACAATTTGGTGGCCAGTGTGGCCCTGAGAAGTGGTGGACTGGCAATTCCAGGCCATATAGAGTCCATCCCAGGTATTTTTGGTGAGATTTTTAATTTGGGATCATGGGAAACTAAAAAAATAATGGGAATGTTATAGTGTAATTATTATTAACATACTAGTAGTATGCTTGGCAAATCCCACACATATAAATGGATTATCTTTATGCGTACATGAAATAGAAAAGGGAATATAATTGCAGCAGAATCAAGAACCTTCTTAATAGTAATGGGATGCTATATTGATTCATGTGATTGGGTTACCTGTCAGCTAGCCAGCCAGGTCTACCACTTTTTCCCCTTCCTGGAATTGAAAACACAAAAGTTCAAATCTGGAACCAACCTGTTGGTTATCCACTTCCCATGGTAGAATGGGACCCCAAATGTAGCAAAAAAAAAAAAAAAAAAAAAAAAAAGACAGTGTTCAAACCAACACTTAAACCTAAATAAAAGCTGCTCACTCACTCTAATGACTGAGCTTCCTAGCCACCTAATGAGCCTGGTCCACTACATATATATATATATATATTTCTCATACAATATCAGTATCTCTTTGAATCTTGTTTAACATGAATAATAATAATGATCATATGGAATCACATGCCACACTGATAAAAATGAGGTCATACCATGACATAGATGTTTTTTAACTGAGATAGTACGTTAGATTGATTGATTGAAATGGGTTTTATGTCCCAGTCAAAAATATTTCACTTATATCCAGACATCACCAGCTATAGAGAAAGTGGCAGAAAGTTTTACCTTTGCAGTGCACTTGAAGGCAATGTACAGGGAGGATTTTTTAACATGCCATATCTACCCTGACATGGGACATGGGTTTTTAGGGTCTTTTCTGAAGGATCCTGTCCTTTTAAATTCTAAACTCTGTGTGCTTGTGCAAGATCAGTCATTACCAATTTTAAAGTCATGGTTAGACCCTGACTTGGGTTCAAACCCACAACCTCCCACATATGGAACAAGCCTAGGATGGTAGATGCATGCATTACATCTGTGATTGCAGCTGATCAATCTATTGCAACCATCAGAAATATGGAATCAGTTATATTGGCGGACATGGCCAAGTGGAACTGTCACTGGCTTTTGAAGTCAAGGGTTGTGAGTTTAAACCTTACTCTGGAATCTTTTTTAGATGATGTTCATCTCCTTCCTATACTAGAGCTGTAAAAAGTTCAGCACTAGAGTAGTGTTTTTGGATTAGACTCAAAACCTCTGCCCTGTGTGTCTCTGTGTAAGCTAAAGACACCTCTGTAGAGTTTGAAAAAGGATAGACCACCAGTGGCTGTTACAGAGAATGCTTACAATTAGAAGCAATTCAAACAAACTGAGTAAGATCCTAAAGGTAAAAAAACAGCACTTGTAAATGTAAGATTAGAAGTGCTGAAAACCCTTTATTACATGCATAATGGCATATTGGTTTTTTCTTTACAGTGATTGATGCTGATTTTAAGATCCCTAGTGGTGTTTTTGATGGTAATATAAAATGGCTTGGTAGTTATGATGAATGTGTGTCTGATACAACACACCTCACACTACAAGGTCAGAGGTTTTCCAGTAAATACTGCTTGGTCTCATTCCTGGTTCCTGCTTTTCTAAATGCTGTAAGTAGCTTTAATTTTTTCAAAATACATGTACAAAGTTTTATAGAAATCAGAGGTTTTAAATTATGATTTGTAATGGAAGGTCCAGGACCTTTTGCCTTAATTTATTTTTGGCAGGTCCCATATAAAGTTTTAGAACTCGAATATCAACATTAAAGTTCCATATGCAATAATGTTATCATAAATAAAGAGCAGTATTGTCATGGTAAAAAAACTGCAGGTCTATCAGACTTACAGTATAAATATCAAGGGTCCAAATGTAAAATTAATAGGTTCTATACCTTGGTCCTGGTGAATTTTGAACCCCAGTAGAAATGTTAATTAACATTAGGCACTAGACTAAAGTGCACAACAGCTTTTTCATTCTTCAAATTAGATGTTTGACATTTCCTCAATATACACATCTGTCTTTGGTTTGACTTTAATACAAACAGGAAGCAACGAAAATGTGACCGACAACATGGTCACCACTGATCAAGTAAATGATATAACTGTACATTCAAACCCAGAAGTCGGATGTCTGGGGAAGTTTGGGCATTCTGTATATGAAATTATACACAAAAACTTAATACTTTTTAATGCTTTGTAAATTATATTGTTGCATAGCTCATTATTGGATTGAATTGAGACATTGTTGTTTAATGTGATTATGAAATAAATTTTGAACCATTTAATTGAATTTTTTCATATGACTGGTTAAATCTCATTATAAGTGAAATAATCTTGACTGTGATGTAAAATTACTTACTAACCTTAAGAACATTTTATGATTTTATGTTTATAGGAGATGTCACTTGGTACCTGTCTTCCAAGTACCTGTAATTCAAAGGATGCTAAAGGATTAATTAACACAGGTAACAATACAGTAGATAGTGTAGCTGTCTGGGTAGCTTAGTTGGTAGAACACTCGCCTATTGTATGGGAGTTCCTTGGCTTTATCCCCGGTCTGACCCTGCAATTTTTCGTTCCTGTTTAACCAGTAATTGTAAAGTTTTCAGAAAAATAAAACATACCTGTGGGTTTTTTTTAAAAGAAAAATTTTAAGGCTACTTTTATTAGACATTACCGGTAGGTATGTCAGTGTTTGTCATCCAGATTAAATTTTTAATCTCCATGAAGCGAAAGATTTAAAAATATATATTTAACGATTGTTCCTTTATCAAGGCCTGAATGTTTTTGAGAATGAAACTAATTTTTTCAAGGCCTTTTTTGTCAGTGCCTTAAAGCAACCTAGCCTACAGATAGATTGAATAGTGTTTTTGAAGTAAGGGAGATAACTCTGTGAAATATAGGAAGTCGAGATTTACTGTAATTGAGATAAGATTGTTACTTCATTCTAGTAAGTTACATTCTTTTGTAGTTACTTTTGCTGTATAATGTTTATCCAATATATAATTAACTCCATTCAGTTTGAGGAGAATGACATTTGTATTGACTATAGATGCAGTTGATCACATGACGATGGATGAATAAGGAGAGAGAGAGAGAGAGAGATCAATAAAACCCAAAATAAACATACTAATCCATGTCCAAATCATAATTCCAAAGCAAACGAAAAACTTTAAAACTGGCAAATTAAGTAAAACATGTGAACTTCCACCAGGAAAGTGAAGTTCTGGAAAAGTAGGCACCTCCTGTTTAGCTAGCTGAACCCACCATGTCTGTAATCAAAATTGAGAATGAAAGGAACATGGAACTCTGGGACATCAAATATATCCAGGTAATTGAACATGGGAACTCTGGGACATCAAATGGAACTATGGGAAATCAAATATATCCAGGGTAATTTTGGATATTGAGACATCATGCTTATCAACAATATTGTATACTTAATGAGGACCATAAAACTTTTTGAGGGCCTTGAAAAGGTTAGGCTTGCAATTTCTTCTCTTAAGATTTAACAATGTTCTACATAAATTCTGCTTCATATGAATAATGAAACATATCAGCAAGCATTGGTGCACAGTTTGTCCCCATCAGTATACAGACATTTTGTTGGAAAATTATGTATTCAACAAACAACAGATATGTTGGAACAATATAAAAAATTTTATATTATTATAAAGTCATTTTCAATGTTTCTGATATATCTACATGTGGATCGATTAATCTATTTGAATCTTCATGTGTAAAATATTCAAGATAATTATGGACCTAAGAATTGTTTTTTTTCAGTATTGTCCTTAGTAAATATCGAAGCATCTAAATCAGTATGTGTGGAAGATAAGCCATTAACTACAGGTGCTGTTGTTGCATTGTAAGTGTACTGTAGTATAAATTATACAGAGTTTTGTTATATTACACAGCCCCAAGTATCCTGATCTGCAGCTTCAAAACAGTTTCAATTTCATATTCCGCCTGACTTACCTTGTACCACTAAAAGCATTGTGTGCATTTATTTACACAGGCAGATTTCCAAACATAGTTCCATTTACCTCATCAAGTTAATCAATTGCGACAAATTTCTTTGAAGGGTGACAATTACATGTACATATATATGTTGTATATTAATTTGATTCATGCCAAGTTGAAAACTAAGTCTGAGCATGTGCATCGATGACCATCTCAATATAAATGAATGAATCTTGACAAGGGGCATAAAACACCATTTCACCACTTTATGTCATGATATAAGATTCAACATACAACATTGTTTGTTAAAAAAATTGATGGTTAAAACTACAAAATGTATGATGAACAATAACCTAGATATATAGGCAAATGGACACCAGCTTCACAATCATTCCATAACTGGTAAATTTTGGCCACATTTTATTGTAAAAAGTTATAACAAAATTAGAATATAGCTGTAATAAGCTTTGACTGATCTTCAAACTGACAGCTTAAATTTTTTTATTATCTAAAAATTAACTAAATTATTGCAGTATCAAATTTGCCAAAGGATGTCTTCGGTTTTTGTGGGCGATTGACCCACAGGAATATTCATGGTATGGCTTTAAGAGTTTACCTGTGTAAGGCCACTGTTATATAAAATAGTGTTTTCTGTCACTTAATCGGCGATAACGTTTACAGTTTAAATCCGTAGTAAAAATGGCTGTACAATTAATAAATACACTTTAAATCGAAAGTAAATTATTTTTATGATTTACCGATGCCCCAGCAGCATTTTCAACTCGTTGTTCCAGATTACAAACAAACCTACAGCCGTGACACTCTTGTTACATATAACAGTATACGACAACATGCACGTTGTTGAGACGGCATGTTATATACGAGACTTTCACTTTGTTTTGTCTTGTTATATACATGTAGTAGTATATAATAATATCGATGCTTATACAACTTGGTTAAACATTAACTTTTGACGAAAAAAGGTATTATAATTTATTCACTTATAATTTAGTTAAATAAAATTTAGTAGATAATGTGTTTTGATTAGGAAATATTTAAAAAAAAAAAAAAAAAACAAAAAAAAACCGTGCGATGTATGGGATTCGAACCCACACATTAAAAGAATAGCATTTCGTGATATCTTAGCAGTCCACATACTTTACCACTGAGCTACCGAAGCTTACGAACGCTTTGTATACGCTATAATATATGAGTGACGGACAAGGATAATAGTTTAATTTTTTAGCGTTTTTCAATTTTTCACCATGATGGCAGGCATGCCCATGGATAATCTTTAGGTCAGTGAAAACTAAATTAAATACCTGCATTTTAATGTCGGTTTTGTTCACGGGCAGGCCTGCCATCAGTATGAAATTGCAATATATATGCAGTCAAATGTATGGAAATAACCATTTTCGCTTTGAATCACCGTTTTCATGCACATATAGAAATACTTATCCGTTACCAGGGATATCTTTTTTGACACGACACTTTAGAACATGCTTTATTCTATAGATAGGAAGTACTTTAAACCAATATTTTATTAATGTAAATTTTGACATGCATGGAATTTTTCTATGGGTCATTTCCTTATATTTTCCGAAGACATCCTTTTAGATAAGAAAAATCTTAGTTGATAAATGATTGTGAAACCGGGACAAGTGGTGTTGTTTTGAGAGGATTTTCCCTAGCCTTGTCTTTCAGTACTTTATTACTTTGATTTCTCTTTGTTATATGACAATTTGTATCTCTCTTTTTTATAGGACAATCTGTATGGTATTATTTTTCCTGATTTTGACTGGTACAGTAGCAGACATTTTCTTTATGTATTTTGATGAGTATACTGCCAGGAAGTTAGCTGCCCTCAAGAAAAACAATGTCAATGGTGACGAGGAACAGTGTACAGAGAGAACTGGTTTATTATCTGGAACAAGTAACACATCTTATACAGAGAGTGTTCCTGTAGTTATCACTGAAGTGCCTAAAGGTGAGAACAGTATACAGAGAGAAAAGGTAACGCTCCCTTCTGTTAATGTTGGGAATTATAGAACTGAGCCTACGCTGGTAACAGTGTGAGATTAATTGAATCCTACACTGGTAACAGTGTAAGACAGAGATATCTCAAATGAGGATGAATATTTTCTTGTCCAGAACGAGCTATAGCAAGTTTGGACATTGAAAATATTCATCCGAGAGGTAGCTTAACCTTCTGTTAATGCTGGGATTTATAGAACTGGGCCTTCACTGGTAACAGTGTGATATAAATAAAATCTTACACCATCAACAGTGCAAGACAGAGATATCTCAAACGAGGATAAATATTTTCTTGTTCAGAACAAGCTTTAGCAAGTTTGGACATTGAAAATATTCATCCGAGTTTGAGATATCGGTACATAAACTTGATGGCTAACATCCAGCATGTCCACGGTAGGCGTTTTAACATTATGATCCTGTTATTGGAGCTTTGTTGAACATGTTTAAGAATGTCAAACACTAAATCATTGTACACTAGAAGGGGGTTTTACCGGAATAATTGCGAAAATCCGGAATAATCAGACCAAATCCGGAATAAACCAAATTGATCCGGAATAATCAGGTAAAGTCCGGAATAAACCGGTAAAATCCGGAATAATCAGACAAAATCCGGAAAAATCAGGCAAAATCCGGAATAATTGGACTATTTTGTTACGGTAATTTTTACGTAATCTAAAAATTACGGTAAGTGACTGATTATTCCGGAAAATGACCGATTATTACGGAAAAAGTCTTATTATTCTGGCATATGTCCAATTATTACGGGAAAATTTCTAAAAAATAATAATTTTTAAAAATTTTTTTACCGTAATAATTGGACATTTGCCGGAATAATTAGATTTTTAACGTAATAATCAGTCTTTTACCGGAATTATCAGACAAGTTACCGTAATAATCAGACATTTGCCGGAATTTTTAGAATCCGTAAAATTTACCGTAAAAATATTCTTATTATTCCGGATTTCGACCAATTATTCCGGATTTTGTCCGATTATTTCGGATTTGGTCTAAAAATTCCGGAATTGATCTAAACATTCCGGATTTTCGCAAAGATTACGGAAAGTGTCTTACTATTCCGGAATTTCGCAATTATTCCGGTAAAACCCCCTTCTAGTGGTACATGTTTGAATGAAGGATGTTATTGAGATTGGAGATCAGTCCTTGAGGACATTGTTTAGCCATTGGCTATTCTTATTTTCACCATGTACATGGTTTGAGAAACATGGATTTCACAGTTGGGGTTGACTTGGGGGACACTTTTGAAATGTCATCCCATTTCAGTAATAACTTGTTTTATCTCTTGCTTTTTCTTGCTCAATGATCTGCACATTTCAGGGTGTATGGTAAAATACACTGATCCTTCTACGTTTTTCAATGAGAGGGTAAGTATGTTTGTTTTTGATTCAACATCTGAAAAATATTTGGATATCTATATTTTTGGTAAGAGCATTACTGATGAGGAATTTTATTTCAAAATGGCCGTCTAGTGATACACAATATTAAAGGTTAAGGTATAAATACAAACATTCACATGTTCATGATTTGATTTTTATTTTTCAGTAAGCAGATGTAGGATTATCATGGCATTTTCCATTATAACAAATACCAGAAAATTGATGAACACTTCCACAGCTAGCAGTCCTCTGGCTTGTCTGAATGGAATGAGGGTTATAAGTATGTGGTGGGTCATAATAGGGCATACTTACGGCTTTGTTGTATCATTTTTAGGTAGGTATCAATATAAAGATTATCTGTAATAGGTTTTTTTGTGACATACCTGGTAGTAGAAACTCAGTATATGCAGTTGTTATAATTTAGTGATGAATGTTTGAAAGGTAAAATATAAGTTATTTTAATGATTTTTAGCTCACTTGAGCTGAAAGCTTGGATGAGCTATGGAGATGGTTTACTTTCCATCATCTACCATGCATCATCTGTCACCCATGCCATTAATTGTTGGTTTTCTATTAACGTTTGATATATTAATCATCTCCTTCAAAAGTATCTGCCAACATTTGATGAAACTTGGTTATTATCATGTCTGAGTGGAGGGTTTTCATATTAACACAAATAAAGAAACTGTGTCCTCTTGGGATGTCATAAAGGAGGAAAAGTGAAAATTTTGAAATATCTTGTACTTTGACCATAAAAGAGATGTACCTTAGATATTCCATGTATAATATTCTTTTGACACCTAACATGTGTAATTCTATATATGTGTGTGTTGATTGATTACTGTAAATGTATTTATTTTTGCTGTGTAATTATTTTCGCTTATTTCACAGTCAATTGTTTTGCACGAAAATTAATACCAAGCGAAAATAAAATTATGCTTTTTGTGCTATAGTGCATATTTCAAAAACACAAAAAATTTAAATACACGGATTTGTCTAAAATTCCTATACCGCGAAAACAAATATATGCGAAATTAAATATGTATACAGTATCTACCAGTATTTGAAATAAACATAAACA
The DNA here is from genome assembly GCA_021292105.1 of Anadara kagoshimensis. Taxonomy (NCBI): domain Eukaryota; kingdom Metazoa; phylum Mollusca; class Bivalvia; order Arcoida; family Arcidae; genus Anadara; species Anadara kagoshimensis. The sequence goes on along the minus strand of CM037874.1, from coordinate 9,743,229 downwards.
ATCATTGTGGGGTATCAAATGATATGCTGAACAGCCCTGCATTTCTACATGGTTAGGACATGGCTGTTTCAGTGCTATTTAATATTTTGGACATTGATTAACAAAACAAAATCAATTAGGTAAACAATCTGACGATAAATACATTTATGCTGTGTTTTTCGTTTTTGCAGATAATCCATTAGAGGCTTACAAAATAGTTCAGAGGTTTTCCTTCCAAGCAATCCTTAATGGCACATTTTCTGTTGATACATTCTTTTTTATGAGGTAAGTGTTGCCATAGTAACCATAATCAGAGTTTTCTCAACACAAGTTTTCTGTGTAATTTTCTTTTTGTGTAGAAGGAGGGAGGAATGATCTTTCTACCTAGTCAAGATACATGTAATTTCACTCGTATCAAAGTGGTTTGTTCTGGAATGGTTGAAGAAATCAGGGAAAACTGCCAACCTTCAATAAACTGACATTTTTTTCATTTCTGGAAATTTAATCAAAATTTAGATGTGTCTCTTGGACATCAAAATTTGTTTGCAGGTGGGAATTTTCTAGCTTACAATATGATATGTACCCCAAAATATTTGTACAGAATCATTCAGGAAATGTAAAACAAAGTTCATATGGATTGGAAAAATTTATTAAACTCAAATAATGACATGCTTGATAACACCATTGCAAGTATAAATTTTTGAAAAAAGAAAACAATACTGTTGCTATTAATGTTTTGTGATTCGTCAAATTTCCTGTACAAATACCTTTTCAATGTCATATATGCTAAGATTCTAAACAAAATACTGGAAAGGGGAAAATTACCGCAAAAATTTTACCCATGTGTACTATACAGGTTAATATATCATATTTAGAATATACACCAACTTATATTGCTTACGCGAAATTACAACCATGAGAAATGTCAAGTTTCAAAAATCATAAAATTTTCACCCCACGAAAATAATCCCCTTTACAAGTATTTGTTAAACATTATTGCCATACTCCTTTATAATGGTCTGGAAGAACAAATGGTGGTGATGAATCAATGTTTTACTGTATGTATAATACAGATATCTTGTCAATGAATGGTTTTATCTATCATTAGACTACTTTTTCTATCTGATTTGACAAAATACAAGTATTATCAAACATGCATGATACAGAATCTTGATACAACATTGGTGGTATAAATACACATGCACTTTTAGTCAAACTACTTATTTTGACATCATTGGGGAATCTCAGATTTGTCAAATGTACATAATGACATCATTACTACAGAACAAATGTTATCACAAAGTTCATTGTTCTTCTGTGGTAAAATATAATTTTTGCACATAAAGTGTTGTTTTATTATTTTAAATAACTTAGTCGGAAATGTTATATAAACATATCATATACAGACTGTGTATATAATATGTATTTTTTGTATTTCTGTGTTTGTTTTTACAGTGGTGTATTAGTGGTCTACAACTGTCTCAATATGATGAGAGATAATAATGGTAAAATGAAGTGGCTTATATTCTACATCCATAGATATTGGAGGTAAGGATTTGTGAACAGTATATATGCCAGACACCTATATATACCAGCTCTCTCAACAGTACATAATCTGAATTAGCAATTAAAAAAAATTAAATAATTATATAAATAAATAATCATTTGGAAACCAAATCTATTATATATAAAAATCAGCTATAAGAACCCAAAAAGAACATTAAAAGAGTTATCACTCTTTGAACCAAGGAAAGCCAAGGAACTATCGGTCTCTTGCTGAATTTAACGGAAATTCAACAGAAAGAACTCACTCTTTCCAGTAATTAATGCTTATATTAATCCAACAAATAACATTTGACTGTGAAAGTGACACTGTAGTCAATTTTGTTTTGGCACATACTTATTCTATTGATTTTACATACAAAAGTCTGGTTTGATTTTAACAAAGTTAGCAAACCAACTTTTTGTATACCCACTGAGTGACTATAGCAGAAAGGTCAGGTCAGACCACAAAATGCACAGAAATAAAACTGTCATTAAATTTTTTTGTTTTACAGTATTTGTGAGTTTTCATCTGAAATGATATACATGTATCCCCTATACAATAACTCCCAAAAAATTTAATTTGAGCCAATATGTTATGAATTCAAAAGAAATAACTTTGCTTATATAGATAAGTCTCTTTGTAAATTTAGAGTTGCTATATATACAGACCAACCTGCCTTAAAGGTCACCTCTATATAAAAGCCACCTGCCCATAAAGGCCATTAGAATTGTATCCAAATTGTTAATTATTCATATTATTTGAACTTGTATATAAAGGACACCATAAAGGCTACTTTTACTGGTTCCCTTTGGTGGCCTTTATAGACAGGTTTGACTGTACTTGCTGTAAAAACCACCCACCTTAGACAAGCCGACTGACAAACTTTTTAAAATAGGATTTCTTCTTAGTAGGATTAATTAGAATCTAGGTAGTGAAAATTGCTATGATCTGTTAGTGCATGCTTTTCAGCCACCAATATGACACATGCAGTCTGTCAAGCAACTCCTGATTTTTCTAATTTTTCCTGATTTGGAGCTCTTCCTGATTTTTTCCTGAATTTGTTAGATAAACTCCTTATATCTCCTGATTTTGAGTCTTATTCACACAAAAATAACCAACATAATAATTTGTTGTAAAGTTTAATATTAGTGTAAAACAAGTTTGCTGTGTAGGTAAGTAAGATTGAGTTGAGGCTATATTGCTGTTTAACATTCAAAATGTGACATTTCTTTCTATAAATGTCACATCATGTTGTCAGCTACATTAGCATGATTAGGGCATATAAGCTAAAGGTCTTACTTAGAGTGAATAATTTCTCCTGTATTTTTAGGTTGACACCAGCTTATGCCTTTGTCATTATGGTATTTGCCTCCTTGACTATGTACATGGGTAATGGTCCGTACTTTAGCTACTTCTATGATGCTAATGGACCCTTTATGTACCAGAGCGATGAATGCTCCAGAACATGGTGGGCCAATATGCTATATGTAAATAATTTCTATCCTAATTATGGAAATGTAGAGAAACAGGTATGATGATCTAAATGTACTTAATTTTATGGGGTTATTAAAGTTTTGCATTTTTAAGAAAATTTTGACCTTTTTGCAGGGTGTAATATTATAAAACTAGCTATAGTTTGAAAATAACAAAATATAATTTGCAGTGTGTAGGGCATGGCTCTGTCTTCAGATAATATGGATGTTTGCTATATATTTAATACAAATGTATGTTATTTTAAACATGGTACAAATTTTCATGTACAATTGAAATGAGGCAAAATCAGTTCATCTAGAAAAGAACTACGCATACAGTGATATATTACTTAAGAGGAATGTGTCTTGTAGAATTTTTGAATGTTGACAAAAATGGAGGATTCCACACTTCTGATTCAAGTGTTGAACTTAATTTGCTGGTTTTCATAGTTTTACTGTGCTTTTGGGATTATGATTTGAACATAGACCAGTAAGTTTGTGTTTTATTTTACTCATTCAGTTTTATTTGTGACATAGTGATAACAGATACTCTAGCATCATTACATGAATGATGTCCCCCAAACAAAATGTGTGTGTGTGGGGGGGGGGGTTACATTTACAGAAACTATTTAACAGATCTTTATGAACATTTACAGGAACAATTTTTAGGTGAAGTGGATGTGCCATTGGCTATTTATATTTTGATCATGCACATGATTGAGAAAATATGGAGTTTGGGATTTTGTTTGGGAGACAGTGACTGTTTGAATAAGTTGTAACAGTGTTGCATGGGTCTTGTTTTTGTTTGAGTGTCAGGATGTGAAAATTATACATTTAAATCATTTTAAAACTGAAGTGAAGTTTTTAAGGAATTTGGCAAAACGTCCAATTTCATATTCAATACTAACAAAGTGGGATGGAAAGATGTATTTATACTGCCTTATATAAACATTTAAATATAAATTTATATTTACCATAGTTATATGTTTAGTCATATCAAATTTTATCCATGGAATTGAAATATTGAAGTTTTTACAGTATATGAAAGAAATATCTTAACTTGCTGATCTTAACCTATGCAGTATAGTAGTTTTTGTTGAAAAATATTCTTTGAATTTCTCAAAATATAGGGTCAAAAATGTAAATATGTGGGGAAAATATATTTTTCTAGAAACTCCCTCTCCTATTTTAGCTGAAAAACTCTCAGCTGTTGCAAAATGATGTTTTCAACAATTTAGTTTATGACGATTTTTATTCTTCATTGATAGGAGCAGTTTTGAAGAAAGGGGGGGGGGGGGGTATTGAATTTAAAAGTCTATCCTTTTGTCAAAATACTTCTTGTCCTCAGTAATTCTCTAGAACAATAATTAAAGCACTATTTATGAAACTTGGTGCAAAGTGTCAACATTAATAGGAGATGTGATATCATTAACCTGATTTAGTTTGCTCATTTTCCTGGACATTTTTGGCCTTTTGACCTAAAAATTTAAAACAGGCAGGGTTATTCACTGAATTTGCTTATTTGTAATATTTTCATCTTGTTCATAGAGCTATTTATTCCTTTACAGTGTATGGGATGGTCATGGTATCTGGCCAATGACATGCAGTTTTACATATTTAGTCCAATCATAATCATTCTATTATACCGGTAAGTGAAATCTGTTTTCATCCATGTTTACCAGATTTATGACAAGTTTTATACTGATCTTTATGTAACTTTTCAGGCACTAGCTATCCATATTTCATGGTTTGGCAACAAAGCATCAACTCCTTTTCAGGAGATCAGTTTAAAGGTTTCGACAGGTCTGTACTGTATGTATAATAACATTGCTATAACAGGGATTGAGGTGTTGATATTTTGACATACATGTATATATTTTGCCATAGGGGAAAAAATTAAATGTCAGATATTTTTTCTACCTCATACTTGCTTACCCTGACAATTTTGGTGTAACTTGTATGATGTTTATTTTAAAATAACAAACTTTTAGATTGTCAGTTGAAACATACAACTAAAAAAATCCGATAATTTCCAGAAATTGTAATTGAAACCAGTCTGGTCCATGTACAAAATGAAATATTTATCAACTTTCTCTTATTCAATTTGAGTGAAGAACAGTGTTTAAAACTGTCTAAGAGAGCAAGACTGGGATCCAGTGTTGTACATAATGTTTAAAAGTAGCTTCTTTACACTGTGGTAATGAAAGTGACGGTCGTCAGAACCAATGAGATGTCTCATTATCACATTGAGCCAAGTTTATAAATGTTTCTTTCAATATAGAAAGCTTGTTCCTTCAGATATTGCAGTGGTTGCCTCCCTTTTATCAAAAAGCAAATAGTTGTCTTTATTATTTTATTTTGCTTTACACTAATCATACAAGATAAAGAAGGGAATGCATTGAAATTCTAGTCAAAAATTAACATCTTTCTGTCTGTTAATATTTAGTTGTGATGTTAACTAGTCCTTCCACAACTTTTAATGTATTTGTTATTGAGATGTTTATATATTGTAACATCCAGAGGCAGCTTGAATATTAAATGGAGTTATCCCTATTTCCACTTAGATTTGTTTTACACAATATGGGAATCTTGTGACCTTTACTAGTCTTACTGATTTTGGTGATAGGTGTATTATGTACTGCTTTGCACTAATCTTGTAAACCCTTGTTAAAGAAGAATGGGTATAATTGTAATGGGGTTTATCACTGTACCACATGATTCCTTGTAACATTTTTGCGGAACAGTTGTTTCCATTTTTAACAGAATTATATCAGTTCATGTTTTTCAATAATAAAAACAGCATTATTCTGGGAATTCACTTGTCGACATTGTCCAAAATGTCCTGTACAGACGTTATGGGGTGTTGATCACATGGTACGGCAGCAAACACTACCACTGTATTTATACTAAATAAGTAATACATTGTATCATATATTAACCCAACTTATGACATTATATTTGTGTTCTGTTCTACAGATAATGTAAATGATGTCCCATGTCACAGTATGCATGGTACTGTAAAAAATATCTGCTGTATAATGCCATCAGTGCAACGCACAGGCAAAATTTCGCAACATCTCGATATAAGTGAAATATTCTTGACTGGGAAATTAACCACCATTACACACTCACTCCTACAGATAAATATCTTATGATGTTATTTTGTTTTTATTCCAAAATTAGATGGAGAAAAGTTGGCACTGTTGTGATTGGTACACTAATACTTGCCTGTATATTTATCAGAATTATGATAGCTTATTTTTATGGAATTCAAATACCAGAGTAAGTATATTATATTGTGTTACATAAGGTTTTACAAAATATTATTTAAATCAGGTTTTTGATTTATGTGGAGCTATTGCTTTTATTTGTTTTTACTGGTCATGACAAATATACTGTTTTCCAGTCATTTTGAAAGGAAAACATTATACCATATGCAATTGTAAGAGAGAGAGAGAGAGAGAGAAGATGCAGGACTGGACTCATGACTGAGCAGGGACCTTCTGAATTATACATAAGCAAGTGCTCTACAAACTGAGCTAACCATACTGCTTAGCATTCTTCTCATTATTCTTGAGTTGCCAATGGTCCCACACATCAAAAATCTAATCGAAATTGCCTCCAAATTAAATGGACTTTATCGTTATGCCAGTTTAACACTTTTGAGGGCCACACTTGTCACCAAACTGTAACAGGAGAATGTATGTAAAATATTGCTTGGTTAGAACAAGGATCAAACTCTGGACCTCCTACACTATGCATGAGTACTTCATCACCTGAGCTACCAAGGTATTAAAGATTACAATGTTCATGAATTTTATAGATTCCTATCCATTATCAATGAAAGAAGGAGATGTTAAATTTTAGCTTGCTTCTTGATATACACTTCTTTTGTGGAGTAATTATCCAAAACTAAAACATGCAAAGCATCAATATTAATAGATGCACATACCATTAACCAGAGTTAGACTGCCTATATTCCTTGAAGTTATGGCCCTTTGAATATAAGTGCAAATCACAAAAACGTACGTACTGGCAGGAGATCCTATTTCATACTTCTTAAATTTATTTAATGGATCAAAATGCTCAAATTGTTCTATCAGCAGGAAAGTCAGACACACTTTAAAGGTCACCGGTCACCAAAAACCGAATTTTTTGTAGTACTATTTTCCAAAAGATTACATCATAAAAAGTCGATTTAGCCACAAAAAAACATGTTTTAATCATTTCTGCTCTTTTCTACAGCGTAAATTTAAGTCCTGAAACTGTTAAAAAACGGTATTATCTCCCTTTGGTAGTAAAAGGACACAAAACCGGAAGTGACGCAGAAGGTGTTATACCAGCTATTTAGTAAATAAAGCTTGTATACTGAACTGCATTTATTACCCAGATTTATCGGAAATAACTTCTAGTATTTTATATATATTTATTTATTTTTTAGCATAGGGTATTTCAGTTTCTTTCAGCAGAAAAAAATAAATAAAAAATAAACATAATGATAAGAAATAAATAAAGAACAAAACGATATTTCATATGTGTGTTTGCTCTAAGTATTAAATACTATTTACTAATACTTTTACAAAACATAATTTTACATTATTTATTTATTTATTTTTTATCTATTTATCACAACGAATTAATAAAAAGAACACACATTTTTGTTTTTTATTTAAAATATTATTCATATTTATTTTCATTAATATTTAATATCTTTCTAAATATCCTTATATCTCTTTTAAATTTTTTATTTATTTATTCATCACAACAAATAATAAAAGAACCCAAATTTCCGTTTTTTATTTAAAATATTGTTAACATTAATTTTTATTGATATTTAATATCATTTTAATTATCTTTACATATCTCTTATTAATTAATTAATTAATTAATTAAGTTATTTATTTATTTATTTATTTATTTATTTATTTTTATCTATTTATCATAAGGAATAATAAAAAGGACCCATTTTTTTGTTTTTTTATTTGAAAACAATCTTTCTTCTCTCTAGTACAGCTATATTATTACCTCAAATTGATTTTAATTCATATTTGTTTTAGAAATTGTCCCATTTTTAATTCCTTTTTAGATTAAAATCAAAGATTTATTATTATTATTATTATTTACCCATGTATTGAATAAAAAAACACGTTTTCGGGTAGAATCTGAGTCCAAGACCTGTAGTTTTTTGTTCAACGAAAATATCAAAATAAAGGTTTAAAAAATAACTTCTTATTGTCTTTCAAATAAAATATTTCATCTCAGTATTACTTAAATATGAAAACAATTTCAATTCAATAGCTTCCTATTCTTATTTGCAGTAAGTTTAATCATCATCATCATCATCATCATCATCATAAAATAAAAAATAAATAAAAATTTTCATATAATAACTTTATTACACTTGATTTTAATGGGATGAAAAGAACGTCATCCAAATGTGATACCAGTGGGATTATGCTTGACTAACTAAGGACTCAAAACTCGAGTGAAACTTTCTTTCATTTATTCACAATAAATTAATATCGTTCAAAATGTGATTTACACCTCCTCACATACTAGTAATTAAGAGATTATCAATACGCTACATTGGGAAACATCCTGTTTAGAAGTAGACATTTACCACCTGTAATTAACAGAGTTTACCTTACAATATGCAACATTAATTGACACGTGCGTATATCTATATGATATAACCGGTAAATGTTATTTGTCAATTTTTGCTGGATTCTGAAAATCGAACACATTAAAGTTAAATTAGATTAGTTAATTTGAACAAGACATATGTCTCTGTTTAAACGTGTGAATTGGTGAACTAATTGAATAACGGAATTAAACTAATTTTGAAAATCCAAATTGTTTAAAATGTATATATTTGACTGAATTCATTCATAATAATTTAAATTGTCTTCAATGATTATACCGCTCTTATTTTCCTGACTTATCTCGTAATGTTTAATCTGAATACATTCAAAACAATTTCAAAGCTGCATGAAGGACTTGTGTAAATCTGGCTTTAATGTGTTTTTTTTGTAGAAAAAAAACATGTTAATGGGTCATTGTGATTTTATTATATCCAAACTTTACAAAATATATCATTTTGACTTGATATCAAACTTTAAAACCATGCAAAACACCACACAAACCCACATGTAATATATGGATACATATATAGGTAATGTGTCTTTCCTCAGCAGCTTAACACCATGTACGTCATCAATTAGGTCGCCGGAAAGTTACGAGCGGTGTCGGAAACTACCGAGTATTAGCAGTTCGTTTAGGTAAGGTTTTAGTGTATTACAGGTAAATGTAAGGCGTGGGAAACTGTCAGACACATCAATACTGACTATTCTAACCATAGGAATGCAAAATACAAAATTGATAAATTTGGTGACCGGTGACCTTTAATGTTTAATACTTTCTTTTTTTATTCGCGAATGATCTTGATCATTCTCGAATTTAGCTGTTACATGCAGATTTCTCAACCCGAATATTCTTCCGTTACAGATAATCAACTCTCTCTCGTATGTAGGTTCAAAGTTGAAATAAAGGTAGATAACTCAAATTTTGAATGCAGGTTATGGACGTTTCGCCCCAATATTAATATTTTCCGCCCCAACTATATTCTCCGCTTTATCATACCTGCCAACCCTCCCGATCAGGGATTGAGATTAACGGGCGCCCAGTTTTTCGCTCTGGGCGATAAATGTATCATACACAGGTCGCCCAGGGCTGCCAGGTGGCGATTAGAATTTTCAGTTCGGTTAATTTGACATTCCGATCCGTTTACCGATTTCCTGTTTATATTTCTGACTGGCGACAATAATAGTAAAATTGAAAAATGGGTATCATATAGTTAACAAGTGTAAATGGACCGGTGTTCCGACCGGAATTCAAATACGGTGCCATTTCGTTTCCTTTTCTGATATTTATGTATAAAATGATACTTCCGGCTTTCTGCCAGGAGCATCGACTCCAAAGGCTAAACAAGGACTTGCGGAAAAACGAAAGTACTATCAAGAGTATGATAAGTCCAAACGCATCGGAGCATATAAAAAAGCCACGGGAAGATGGCAGGCCTTGGTTGTATGATACGCAGGACGGAATGAAGTGTGCCGATTGTGTAGAGTTCGACAGGAAAAAAATCTGTATTTACCGAGGGTTGCACTAGTTATAAACTTGACAGTGTAAATAAACATGACATTTCTGAATCTCACAAACAGGCCCAAGCCTTTAGTAATGCAAAACAAGTTCCTGCTAATAAATCAAAATCTGCCAAAATTATACAGTCATTGACATTGGCAGTACCTATAGATCAACATTTTCTGCAAAACCATTCGTCAATGTAATTGCAGATGTTGAATATCGAAAAGTAAAGCAAGGGATAGAATAATCCAAATGTATATGCCTGATATATTCAGATCAACCATCACTCTTGACAGTTCATTGTATGGCTCATCGAAAAGTTAAGCTCAATCCCTGCTGATGTGAGGAGTCTCCCCATATTAAGACAAAAATTTTGGAATTTTGTGCTATCATACTGCTTTTCCCGTTTTTCAAAGCATTTTGTGAAGTCATCCTTAAAAAATTATAAATTGATTAGAGTGAAATCTGGGATAGCGATCACTTTGTAGAGTGGTCATCTGTCAACTACATTTTTATCATGTACAGAACCTTTGTAGAGGGGTCACCTGTCAAACCCAGTCAGCGGGGATCCTAACGGCCACCCGATTGAAAAAATTGTTGTTTACAAGATTTACTAAAATTATGCTGGTCTCGGGAATAAAAAGTCTTCCAAAAATTATCGAATTCTTAAAACACAACTCTGGTGATATAAATAATAATAAAATAATAGTTAATTTTTTCAAGTTATTAATTTATCTAACAAATATCCTCAATTATGACATGAAAGATATCAGAAGCTTATTAGCTCACCTGAGCCAAAGGCTCAGATGAACAATTGTCATCTATCTTCATCCGTCTTGTATAAACTTTTTAGCTCACCTGAGCCAAAGGCTCAGATGTGCAATTGCCATCTATCTTTGTCCGATGTGCGTCATGTAATAACTTTTCACATTTTTTATCAATTCCTCCAAAACTACAGAGCCAAATTGGATGATATTTGACAGTAATGGTCAAGTAAGGGGTTTTCAGATTTGCACAAATGCAAGGATTATGTCCCCTTGGGGCCCCATAAAGGGGAAATTTGTGAAAATCTTTAAAAATCATCTGCTCTGAACCTACAAGAGATATAACTTAGATATTTCATGTAAAACACTATGGGCACCTAGTTTTAGATTTGCACATATTGTAGCTTTAGGGGCCAAAATGAGATAATGGCAAGTTACTTGAGGGGGAAATTGCAAAATTAATGTATTTGTCAATATATTTGAAAACTATAAGCTTTTTGTATGGGCATCATCATCATGTGTATTGGAATACTGTAGGCATTTGCACAACGGTCATTTTGATATATGAATAGAGGTCATAAGTTCAAAGGTCAAGGTCATAGATGTAAACGAATACTGAAATGGTTAATTATCTCAAAAACTTTGAACTCTTTGTGTAGGCATGTATATTAGAATATTGTAGGCATTTGCCTTACGGTCATTTCCATATATGAACGAAGGTCATAGGTTCAAAGGTCAAGGTCATAGATGCAAACAAATACTGAAATGGTGAATTATCTCAAAAATGATAAACTTTCTCTATAGGCATGTATATCAGAATGTTATAGGCATTTACACAATGTTCATTTTGATATATGAATGTAGGTCATAGGTCTAATGGTCAAGGTTATAGATGCAAATGAATACTGAAATGATTAATTGTCTTAAAAACTATAAACTTTTTGTATAGGCATATATGTTAAAATATTGTAGGTATTGGCCTAACGATCATTTTGATATATGAATGAAGGACATGAGTTTAAAAGTCAAGGTCACTGATGCAAACAAATACTGACATGGTTAATTATCTCAAAAACTATAAACTTTTTGTATAGGCTTCTAAATTGTAGGTATTGACCTAATATTCATTGCGATATTTAGATTAAGGTCATGGGTTCAAATTTTTCTTTACCTTTTTAGTTGTTTATAAACAATATATTGTAGCTAGATTTCAGATATATTATATGTAGCACTCTTATGACTAGTTATGTTATAATACATTTGCAAAAAATCCTTGCATATAATTGGCCCTTACTGCTGAAAATTTATTTGGACATTCTCTTTAATTAATGTCAATGACCATTGAACCTCTGCATGAGATATGTACTCAGCTGCATGTGAGCATTAAGGCTCATGGACCTCTTGTTTAATATTAGGGTCTCCATGACGATGGAAGTAACTTTGACCATCCTTGATGGTTCCATACATGCATTTATTCGGATTGAACTATTTCCTACATGAATCCTTAATATTGGTCCAATGTGTGAATATTAAAACAGCCCCATGCTCATAGTCTGCACATTGCACACTACATGAACCCGCTATGTTGTGTTGGGAGCAATGCAAGGTGAACATAACAACCTCCTTTCAGTTACCTGACAACTTCATATACCTGACACTACATTGATGGAGACACTGAACTCCCTGTCTTTCTAATCTTTCGCGAATTTTAGTACTTTCAGTACTTTGATTTCCCTTATGTTTCTAAAGCGCTCAGAAGGCCACTTTACGTATTCACGATGCATATGCAGAGAATGATCTGGTTTACAACAAGCCATACACAAGAATGTCGATGTATTTACTCGGAATGTAAATCAAAAAAGTACATACTGGCAGGAGATCCTATTTCATTGAATTTACTTGTCACTTCTTAAATATATTTAATGAATAAAATGCTCAAATTGTTCTATCAGCAAGAAAGTCAGATACATTTTATTGTTTAATACTTAATTCATTTTTAGCTCACCTGACCAAAGGTCATGTGAGCTTATGGTATGGTGCAGCGTGTGTATGTGCGTGCGTGCGTGTGTGCGTGCGTGCGTCGTTAACACACATTTTCGACTTCTCCTCTGAAAGTACTTGGCAGATTTCAACGAGACTTGGTCAGAAGCATGTCTGGGTCGGTGCAATTCAGATTTGTTCGTGGCGTTGCCATGGCTACCATAACTAGGTCAAGGTGACCTAGGGGTGCAAAAATCTTAAAAAATCTTCTTCTCCGAAAGTATTGTTTGGAGAAAAAATCTGTTGTGATATTTGGCTTCTCTAGAGTCTTAAGCCTGTAGTTTGTTCATTTTGTGAAATTCGGTCGAAAAATGGGTTACGCGTTTTTGCGTTTAATTTTGAAAAAATCGTAACATCGCTTCAAATTGTTATAACTTCACTACTTGACCAGATAATGACATGGGGTTTTCAGTTTTGACTTCTTGTTAGTATCTTCAAAGTGAGGTCAAGGTCAATTGTGAAGGTCGTGACCTAATTTTTTTTACCTCTGATTATAATTATTATCTCGAAAACTATAAACTTTTTGTATAGTCATGTATATTAGAATGTTGTAGGTATTGATACAACGATCATTTTGATGTATAGAAAAAGGTCATGGGTTCAAAGGTCAAGGTCACAGATGCGAAACAATACCGAAATGGTTAATTATCTCGAAAACTATAAACTTTTTGTATAGGCATGTATATTAGAATGTTGTAGGTATTGATACAACGATCATTTTGATGTATAGAAAAAGGTCATGGGTTCAAAGGTCAAGGTCACAGATGCGAAACAACACCGAAATGGTTAATTATCTCGAAAACTATAAACTTTTTGTATAGGCATGTATATTAGAATGTTGTAGGTATTGATACAACGATCATTTCGATGTATAGAAAAAGGTCATGGGTTCAAAGGTCAAGGTCACAGATGCGAATCAATACTGAAATGGTTAATTATCTCGAAAACTATAAACTTTTTGTATAGGCATTTATATTAGAATGTTGTAGATATTGATACAATGATCATTTTGTTGTATAGAAAAAGGTCATGGGTTCAAAGGTCAAGGTCACAGATGCGAAACAATACAGAAATGGTTAATTATCTCGAAAACTATAAACTTTTTGTATAGGCATTTATATTAGAATGTTGTAGGTATTGATACAACAATCATTTTGATGTATAGAAAAAGGTCATGGGTTCAAAGGTCAAGGTCAGAGATGCGAAACAACATCGAAATGTTTAATTATCTCGAAAACTATAAACTTTTTGTATAGGCATGTATATTAGAATGTTGTATGTATTGATACAACAATCATTTTGATGTATAGTAAACGGTCATGGGTTCAAAGGTCAAGGTCACAGATGCGAATCAATACTGAAATTGTTAATTATCTCGAAAACTATAAACTTTTTGTATAGGCATGTATATTAGAATGTTGTAGGTATTGATACGAAGATCATTTTGATGTATAGAAAAAGGTCATGGATTCAAAGGTCAAGGTCACAGATGCAAATCAATACTGAAATGGTTAATTATCTCGAAAACTATAAACTTTTTGTATAGGCATGTATATTAGAATGTTGTAGGTATTGATACAATGATCATTTTGATGTAAAGAAAAAAGTCATTTGGGTTTAGTATTTAAGTTTACTTTAAATCTATCAGCTAGCCTGCCATTAGTTATCAGGTGAGCGTATAAGGCCCATGGGCCTCTTGTTCTTATGTTTCTAAAGCGCCCAGAAGGCCACTTTACGTATTCACGATGCATATGCAGAGAATGATCTAGTTTACAACAAGCCATACACAAGAATGTCAACGTATTTAGTTGGAATGTTGGTCGGTTGGTTCCTCCATCAGAAAAGATGCAGACTTCGAATGCGAAAGGTAACTTATTTATCATATACTGTCACACCTATTACTGGTACTATGCCTGGTTCATGTGGTTACAGTGATGCTTCTAAAATAGCAGATGAGTTGAGTCAAGGTGTTTAACCTCTAAGTCAAGAATATTTCACTTATATCGAGATGTTGCCAGTTATAGGCAAAGGTGCAGAAATTTTGAGCTGATGGCACTATACAGCAGGGTTCTTTATCGTGCCAAGCCCACGTGGCACAGGACCTTGTTTTATTTTAATTTCCCATCTGAAATAACCATGACTTTCATTTCATAATGCCTAATGTCACTACCTACTTTCAAATCTTTGGTCAGATGCAGTCGGGGCTCAAACCCACTACCTCCCACTTACAGAGCAAGCACTCTATCAACTGAGCTACTGCAGTGGTTACTTCTAAGATAGGAATAATTTGTGTATACGTCTTATTCCATTTGGAGAAAAACTTAAATGATAAGATACTGTAAACATATTTATTTTCACAGTGACTAATTTTCGCTTAATTCGCTGTCATTTGTTTTTTGTGAAAATTAATACCAAGTGAAAAATATATTATGCATATTTTGTTTTAGTGCATATTTCAAAAACTATGTTGATATGTCTTAATTTCCTATACAACGAAAATAAATTCATCCAAAATTAAATATGTTTACATTAATAACCAAGCTACATGTACATATGTACTGTGGACTTACAAGTGGGAATATGATCATGATGATCCGTTTTGGACCATAATGTAGTCATGTCAATTGTTTTATTGACTGAATTTTCATACTGATCTATTTTGATCTAGTTTTCGAATGGTTGCACAGTATTGGTGTAAAAATTGTAATATAATGAATTGTTGTAAATTAACTGTCATATGAAACTACAAATTTTGTCAGCAAATTGTATTCTTCAAAATGTTTTTAAGACCTTTGAGTCATTAGCTTAGCTATGAATTATTTGTTTCAAGCAATAATGATCAACCTTTAGGGTAATTAATAATGTTCAAGAATTATCATTTATTCTGTGATTGTTAAAAATATGAGTAAAATTATTTTTCATTAAAAAAATGTGTAATTTTTTTCCAGCTAATAGCTCTAATTGGATGGTGTGTTGCTGTTGCCATAGGGATGGCAGTTGTTTATGGACTGTATGACTATTATCAAGTTCCACCAAAAAAGGCTACATTGGGTTTAAGTGTATTTTATGTATCAATGAGTCGCTTTTCCTGGGGTGTTGCTCTAGCTTGGGTCACTGTTGCTTGTGCGACTGGTTATGGAGGTAAGATAACATAATGATAATAATATGGTACACCATCCTGTTACCTGATCTAAAGTCTTGTGGTGAATTTAAATTAAAATTAACAGAAATGTTCCTTGACCCAGGCGCCTCTGTGACCAAGAGGTCTAAAGGGTGTGCTAATGGACCTTACTGGCTATCAAAGTCTACAGTCCAATCATGCTTGGTCAGATCCTGAAGTGAGGAAGTTTGTCGGTTCACATGGTGGCAGTTTTCTTTGGGCACTCCAATTTCCTCTATCATCCCTTAACTGACTGCCTAGATCCTGACCATAGGTTGAAAAAATTACAATTACTCCATTCCACCCCTAGACCCAAGCCCTTTCAAGATTTCAAAGTTTGTTGACCTTAACAATATTAATCTATATTTAAGGTCTAGCTACCAAAAAATAAAATTTTGAACCAAAATGTTTTAAGATTTTAACACTTTTGAATCAGCAAGAGTCTAATGTATTAACCATGTTTGTGGAGTAGCTTGTCTTGACATTCATTCATGATTACAGTGATCTTAATTTGATGACACTTACACACCTACTGTCATCCAATAATACAAATATAAAAGAATATTGGACACCAAAAACAAACATATCCAAATCAAAATCACAATTCCAAAGAAAAGTAAAAAATATTGAAACTGACACATTAAGTTAAACCAGGGAAATGAGGCTGGGTGTTCCAGAAGGCGAAGCACCTCCAGTCCTGTTTAGCTAACTTCACCTGCCATGTGTGAAGTCAACATTGAGAATAAAAGGAACATGGGACTATGTCATGTCAATTATATCTGTGATAATTTTGGATACGGAGACATCAAATATATCAACACTATTGTGATACTTCTTATGAAATATGAGTTGACACAAAGCAAAAGTTCAGATTTAAAATTCCAATTTAAGATGTTTAATTTGTGTTTTAGGTCCAGTAAACCATATTTTATCCTGGAAGATTTGGGCTCCTCTTGGACGTCTGACATATTGTGCTTATTTAGTACATCCGGTTATCTTGTTTTTGTATACATTAGGATTGACCACACCATTTCATTATACAGATTGGACAATGGTTGGTATATTATTTATTTATTTATTTATTTATTTATTTATTTATTTATTTATCATATTTTTATATGTTCAGTAAAACCTTGCTAAATTGAGTGGGGTATATACATGTAGGAATCTTTTGTGTCTGTCCATGTAAAATTGTGTCCAGACCATATCTCAAAATTCCTTTGGATGATTGTCATAAAACTATAGACATGAATAATCTTCATGCTTCAAAGGTGTGTCATGACCTTGAACCAAGGACATATTGGAAAGGTCACAGGAAAACAAAATCTGGGGATTTTTCCTCTGCAATAGTGTTATGTTGTTGTTTTGATGGATTTGTGTGTTATTTGTCAAAGATGATGGAATAGCATTTCGTTTCTATCACTTCACCTATAGCTGGTGACATCTCAATATAAGTGAAATATTCTTGACTGGGACATAAAAATCAATCAATCATATTTTGGTGATTTTTTTTTACAAAAATATTGCATGTTAAACTTTCCTGTATTTTGATACTATTTCAAACTGTAACATTGCATGAGTGACACAGATTTTTATCCCCATATAGCCTGTTTTTTATTATATAAAGTATACATCTACAGTTGACTCTCGTTATCTCGAACTCGACGGGGAAATGCAAAAAGTTTGACTTATCCGGAGTTCGAGATAACCGATGTTAAAAACGGCAACAAAAGGGAAGTAACTCGTACACGCCTACCAGAAGTCTCTTCCGGTTTTATCTTGTCAAACTGTATTATTTCATTTTCTCCTATATCGTATGTATTCAAACATGCTATATAAAAACTGCATTATTTATGATTTGTATTTATAATTGAGAATGTAGTATATAAAAAAATCAGGAGATTATCTGTTACTTGTTATTAGCCGACAAATAGTGGAGTCCGATTTGGTCTCCATACCGGTTTCGCTTTGTTTACTCTAATCACCCCAAGCTTCTGATTGTATTGAGTAATGTTCACATTACACGCTTTCGGAAGCCATGTTCAGCTTGGCAGTAATTATAACACCTGCTAATCTCCTTGATGGTTTAATTGCTTATGCAAGGGATAATAATTAAGGGCTTAAGGAAATTGGGAGGTCAGTGCAATCTTGGAATTTTAAAATCAACACGAGGCCGACAGTCAAATATTTTATTTATGTCGTTTTTTCTACCAAAAAATTTGTAGGCGCTGACAAATTTGATTTCTCAAATTTTTTTGTTCGAGTGAACAAATTTAATTTTCCTAAATTTTTTGTTCGAGTTAACAAATTTAATTTTCCTAAATTTTTTGTTCGAGTTAACGAGTGTAATTTTCCTAGGATTTTCATTCAAGGGGACGAAAATATTGTTCGACATATCCGATAATTCGAGATATCCGAGTTCGAGATAACCGGAGTGATTTTGGTTTAATAAAGAACAACTCTGTTTGGACTTTTTAAAAAAGTTCGAGATATCCGGTAGTTCGAGATATCCGAGTTCGAGATAACGAGATTCAACTGTATTTTTATTTATTTCAGATTCACCTATTTCTGGCAAATCTAGTTGTGTCCTATGCTGTAGCATATGTTGTATCAATGGCTGTAGAAGCACCAATGCTGGGATTAGAAAAACTAGTGTTTAAACGTTAAAAACACACACACATACACATGACAAGACTCACCGACAGTCATAAATGTTGTTATGAATTTTACAGTAAGATAAATTAGTTCCATGACAATTAACTGTTTTTTACAAGATAAAGAACAATTCAGATGTAGTTACTGTAATACATTTTTCTTTTTAACATTAATATGTGATGTTTTCCTTATGATTTTAAAAACCACTGCGGTAGCTCAGTTGGTAGAGTGCTCGCTCCATAAGTGGGAGGTCATGGGTTTGAACCCAGACTGGGTCTGACCCAAGACTTAAAAGTGGTAAGTGACTGTTCTTTTGCAAAGCACTCAGCATTACGAAATGAAAGTCACGGTTCTTTCAGATGGGAACTTAAAATAAACGAGGTCCTGTGTCATGGTAGGCTTGGCACACTAAAGAACCCTGCTGTATAATTCCATCAGCACAATGCACAGGCAAAATTTCTGCATCTTTGCCTATAGCTGGCAATGTCTTGATATAAGTGAAATATTATTGACTAGGATGTTAAACACCATTACTCAACTCAACTCATATGATTTTAAAAGGGAGCAAAATTTGGTGTTTATCATATCCACTTCTTTTCCTAGAGTTATGTAGTTGATGATTTTTTGTAAAACTGTTCAGACCTAATTGTTTATAGTAAGAACATCATCTGTGTACATGTATTTTTATGTAAAAAAGAAATCCTTAACAATAATCATTTTTGTTATAAACGTATCCTGTGTTTAAACTTATGTAGTGTTTTTGATATTTTTTTTTATTGAGGACTGATTTCTATGTAAAGAATCTGACTGACCAATGAAAAGCAATCTCTTATTTTAACCTAAATTACAACCATTTGGTATATAGATCTATATTTTTACACATTTTAATCTTTTTGATATTTTATAACAAGATTGGAAATTAAGCATTATGAGCTGCTTCCATATTAATTTTAATTGATTAAGTTTTTACAAGTGAAAAAATCTGTTTAATTTGTCATATTATTGAATACCAAATCATCATAAGTTACAGATATCTATTTATTATTACATTACAGAATTTATATACCATTATTAGCTCACTTGGCAAAGTCAAGTTGAGCTTATGGCATGGTAAAGCATGTGTGCATGCTAGCATTAATGAGTAAAGCTTCTCCTCTGAAATGACCGGTACAATTTAAACAAAAATTGGTGTAGAAGGTCTTTAGGTGGTAAAGATTAAAAATTATTTCTGATATGTTTGTCCAAAATCCAAATTTAATGGCCATTACAGTCTTATTTATTTATGTATTGATTTTGTTGAAATTTTAAACATAGGAAAAAGACTTGTGATATAAAACATATGGGACAGTTTTTTCCCATTAAATGTTAAGTTTGCATAATATTTTAGTAACTTTATTCTCTAAAAACAGTATTTAGCTAACTCAAACAAAATTTGGTTTGGAAGATTCTTTGGTTGTAAAGATTAAACTTTTATCCAACATGTTCTTCAAAAATCTAAGGTGACTGCTGTTACTATAAATATCACAAAGTTAAAAATAGCCATTATAAGTTTATTTATTTACCAATTTTGTTTAGAATAAATAGGCCATCCAATGGAACCTATAAAAGTGCCCTTTGTAGGCAGGTGGCCTTTATATACATCTTCAAATAACATGAACTGTTGCCATTTTACTGGCTTTTAAAGCAGGTCGCAGCTAAATAAAGATGACCTTTGAGGCAAGTTTTACTATATAAAAAAGATGTATGTACATAGTGTTGTGTAACTTCATTAGAATTCCTTTTATGTGTGGCCAGTATTCTTGAGCATATTATAATGTTATAAGCCTGAGAACAATGTCTGTCTCCATTTATAACCAAACCCTTTGATAATGCTAAAATTCAAATGTTATATTAAGCTTTAACTGTATACTTCAACCAGTCTTTTAATAATTTTTGTTGAAAATCTGGTTCATGACATTATTAACCATTGTTTGTATTCACTTTTTAAAAAAAGACATTTTGTTCATGTTGTTATAGTATTTCTATGACTTGTCCCATTTATTAAGAAATCAGTTGTACTTGCACTTGTACTTACTTTTTTCAAATTTTATGATGTGTTTTAACGCATATTTCATTGTATCAAGTGCTAATCTGGTACTAAAACTATTGATGTTACATACTGAGTACGTTTATGTCAATAGGATTTCTGAATCTGATAACTTCATCTTTTTGATTATCACTGTACATTGGTGCCTTTTTAAGACATTGACAATTGCATGTTGATAATGCTGTTGAATTAGTAAATGGTTTGTTGAGATAAATTGGGCATTGTGGAGCATTCCTCTGGTTTTAATTGATACAATCATGCATACATGTTTTGTCATCTGGGCTCTGTTTCTTTATCAATTCTTAACTCAAGATTTTCCTTAACTTAAATCTAGTAAATTTCAAATCCTATTGATTTTGTTAATTCTAAAGATATTCAGAAATTTAGTGTCATTTTGAAAGTTACCTCAAGTGAGCTTAAACATTTGTATAAATTTAGTTTTGTCAAAAATATTTATTAGTAATTTCCAAAATTTGCCAGATTTAAGTTGAGAAAAATCTTAGTTAAGAAATAATTGTGGAACTTTGTTATATATATATTTTGTAATGCACTCTATTACAGTAATAGGTACATTATCTCATAAGCAGGTGCTTGTATATACACACATATTTAAACAGAATCTCGGTGTTTTTATAAATGATTTTGTTATTTTTGCATTAAACTTGATTATGGTAATAAATATATGTTTTATCTAATTTTATATTTGTAATTTTAAATTATGAATAATATGGAATATGGAATGAGATTTTAAGATTTGTTTTTTAAAAAAATTGTAAATATGGGTAAAAGAAAAATAAAATTAAAAGTTCAAGTAGAATAAAAGATAACCTAATTCCATTAAGTTATCAGGCATGAAAATCTGTATTCTAATCTTATAGGAGAGAGAAAGAGAGAGAGAGAGCAGCCAATCTTGTCAGTTTTGTAAACATCACATAATGAATTCAGTATTGTAAAATATCAGGTTAAATGAACAAATGTTTAATCTTGTATGTGTGACAAGGAAAATATAATCTTTGAGATTGTTTTTGTTGTGAACATTGCTTATAATATTAAACTTGTGATTATATTGTTCAAAAGTTTCTAAATTCCTGTTTATATCCTGTTGTTTTATGGTATTTGATGTCACATCAGACATAATTTTAAGAAATGTTGTCACCCCCAGTGCAGGGGACAAAAGGGGTAATTGCCATTGTGTATTTATTTGGTTCAATATCATCAATATTTAGCTTGCTGGATAAAAATCATCAGGAGAACTATTTTTGTTCCCTTATACATCTTGCACTATCTGTCTTGTTTATACATTGTTGTGAAGGGTTTGGTTCATAAGCATATTTTTAACTGTTTCTTATCAAATTGTTGGTCCCGAGTTAGCAGTGGTGTCTGAGGACATGTGCTATATTATTTTAATTGTCTATCATTATCTTTTATAAATTAGATCTTTATCACACACACACACACACACACCACATGCACATACACCTATTTTATGTGTAAATATCCATCTAAACTCTTTTTATAATACCTCTATACTTTGGCACCATACATACCTCCACATACCAGTATTTTGAAGTCTCAAAATCCATTTCATCTATGTAATTATTGTATGTTTTTAGTTCCCCTTGTGATATTGCCTGTTGTCTTTTGTCATATTGCCTATTGCCTGTGGTCTTTTGTCATATTGCCTATTGCCTGTTGTCTTTGTCATATTGCCTGTTATCTTCTTCATATAAAGTTCTCCTAGAGCAAAAGTTTGTGATTTTTTGAAGTTCCACTGCATGTACAAGTTGTTTTAAAATATCTGTTCTATTTTAATATTTCATTTTTTATGAATATTCAAGTCATCCATGTGGCATAGTATCATATATACCTATGTAAAATAAACATTCCATACTTTAAATTTTATATATATATATGTTGGTTTAGAAGCCACCAGATGACTACTCTTAGCTTTATATAGACATGCCACTACAAATAGTTGACTTATATTTATAGCAAGTTTTCTTGTTTTATTGTTATTTTTCAAAACATAATATATCTTTTTAAGGTATTTTATAATTGTTTTAATATATATATATATATTATAGTGTCACAAGTCATATAAACATAAAATAAATACATTGTATACAATCAATATAGAACATATGACTTTCAGCCGTAAAAGACTTATGAGACACTTTTAACTATATACACATGATACATGTGATAAGACGTATATACACCTGTTAAATTAAAAATATATACATATGATAAGAGAAATCTATATACCTATTAAATACCAGTATAGAAATTATATAAATCTTTTACTTATCTTTATAAGATATTTTTATAACAGGGGTTAGAGGTCAGCACATTGTATATGATTAATTGACTGACCCATGGACAAGCAATATTGACCGTATTGTACTGGTTATTATCATTTTAGCATTATTTTTGCCAGTAATCTTGCATATATGTTTACATTAATTTAATATTTAATTGACACTTTTGTAGATTTTACATTTTCTAGCGGTTTACTGTTGTAATATCACTAATTCAGCTTCAAACAATCACTCACTCACTAGCATAGCCGTTTAAAACATATATAAAACCAGTCTATAAAGGCCACCCAGGGGAACCAGTAAAAGTGGCTTTAATGGGCAGGTGATCTTCATATACAGGTTCAAATAATATGAATAAAGAACAATTGGGATACAACTCTACTGGCTTTTATAAGCAGGTGGTTCTTTTTAGAGATGGCCTTTAAGGCAGGTTGGACTGTGTTGACCTCTCATTCCTGTTATAATTGTATATATATCATTTACTGTCTAATGCATAAATACATTTTAATTTCTATTCTGCATAATAGTATCTATTTTTGACATAAATTCTTTTTTAAGTACTTTGTAATACTTTTTAACTCAATATTGCACTTTCTTACCAAAATACAAATGTTGGACAATAATGTTTATAATCATTTGACATTTTTCCTATATTTTCTGTATCATAATTTGAACTTTTTCAAATTGTTTTTGTACTCTTGTTTATATTTTGAAAAAGTATGTTCTGGTACAATTTCTGTATGTTCTGGTACAATTTTCAACATAATTAGATTGTTAACCTTTTCAAATGTTTGCGATATTTAAAATGTGTTCACTTTGTCATTTAGAACAGAGACTAATGTAAAGTTGAGAGAAAATATGCAAGTTAGAGATCTTTCTGGAAAAAATTCTTAGCATAATGTGTTACAAAAATATGGATAAAATTATTAATCAAAAAGATGTCTTTAGCATTAGAGTTTAAGCTGAATCATAAAAGATTAAATAAAACTCAAAAAGTTTTATGGCCATCATCATAGTATTGTTGATAAGTTTGATGTCTCTGTGTCCAGGATTGCCCTAGATATATTTGACGTCCCATAGTTTCATGTTCCTTTCACTCAATTTTGATTACACACGTGGTGGGTGTAGCTAGCTAAACAGGTGGTGCCTACCCTTCTGAAGCACCCAGCCTCACTTCCCTGGTGGAAGTTCACGTGTCTTACCTTACTTGTCAGTTCCAAAGTTTTTACTTTGCTTCTGGATTGTGATTGGGACATGGATTAGTATGTTTGTTTTTCATTTACAGCTCTTAAATATTTTATGAACACAACCGCATTGTAAATACTGGTAAGATAGAAATTATAAAGAAAACGCAAAAGGCAACCACAGACTTTATTAGATCTATATACAGCTTTCTGTAAATGGGCGGCGCCTGATAATTTGTAAAATCTGTAAACAATTCTGTTTCTAACTGTTAATTTAAAATGGTTCTGAATGAATTCAGCTAAACATGTTTTAAGAATTGTGGACTATGGAAAGTACAGGAAAAATGTCAAAAACCACAAGCATCATACAATGTGCTTCTGTCAAACATCGGCATATGCCATTCCGCTGCTATGGTATATACAGTATTAATATTTTTATAAATCTGATTGAGTTTAAAATATATAATGAGGAATGGAAAGCTTAAGATTTATATTCTTATATTCCTATTCAAGATTTATGTTTTAAGCAGTGGCTGTTGTTTAATCAATAAAGATAATGTTTTATTAGATCTCTTGTTAGTTTTTACTTATCTTAACACATAAACAGTCAAATGTGTTGGAAAAACAACAACATTACCAACCTTTGCATATCAATCTCAAATGCGTCATGTAGAACTCAAACACTTACCACTTATGCTCAGGTGAGCTAACAAACACGAACACATTTGTGAAAGTTGAAAAAGTTAACTAATACTATAGCGAGGTGTTTTAAAAACAGAGCACAAGAAACTGTTCGAGAAAGAATGGTTTAAAATAGTAAAATATGTCTACATTTTTACTTTTATAATAAAAAACAAACATACCAATTTATTTCCAAATCAACACCCAAAGCAGAATAAAAATTTGAAAATTGGCAAATTAGGTTAAGCACTTTAATTTCCACGGAGGAAGTGGGCCCGTGTTCACCAGAAGGGTAAGCCCTCCTGTTTAGCTAGCTATACCCGCCAAGAAAAAAACAAAACCTTTTGAAGGCCTAAATAATTCTAGGCTTGCAATACTTCTGTGTTTACAATTCATTTGTAAGCAACTTGCTTCGTTGTATAAAGTTCCTGTTTTGGGAACAAGCTCTACCATAGTGTATCAACTGTCAAATAAATACACCGTAAGCAGGTATATTGGTGCATAGAAAAGTTGACAATAGATAAATTTAAGTCATCACGTTTGTCATACGTTCTTTCCTGTTTATCATAATTGAGGTTAATATGAAACAGAACTTTAGTTGTATCTTATATCTAAAGCTCATTGGGATAGATGGCATTCACATGGTCTCCAAATTTAGGATTAATAAAGAGATAGAACGTCAAATATATTTTTTATTTTTAGTTGGGTGATTTAGCGACAGTCTTTTCCCAAGACTTAACAAGGTTCTGTGTAAATTCTGTTTCGTACTAATAAATAAATCAGCAAGCAATAGTGCACAGTTTTGCGAAATGGTTATCGATTCTTTTTTAGGGAAAATTTTATTACCAAACACAACAAATATGTCTATCAAAATCTATAACATTTTGTTGATGGTATCTTCAGTATATTTTTGTTTGGGATCCGTTTGGTGCTTGACATATATTCCCTTGTTTGGATTTTTTTCTTTACGTTTAGAATACAAGTAAAAAAATCCTCTTTTAGTTTCGTACCGAAATTCTCAAGAACTCCGCGATAAATGATAAAGAGGGTTTTGAAAAATATTGAGCGCAATTTACTGTTCTCCGTAATAATAAAATTAGGTGAATTTTATACAGGCAGTATTGTTGTAAAGTATGATGTCTGTTTATCCAAAATTATCCTTCATATCTTTTAATGTTGCTCCTAATCTCAGTTTTGATGCACACGTGGTAGGTACCTAGATAATTGAAGTTCATCTGTTTAAATAAATTTCCGATTTTTCAAAGTTTTGTTTTTGGGATTGTGGTTTTGTCATTGACCAGAATATTTGTGCTAGATCTTTAATGAGTGTGCAAAAGTAAACTTGAGTTCAAATAAGTGCTGTGCATGTTCCTGCAGTCTAGCGAAATAGTTAAGTATGTTTTTCAGATACCAATCGTTAAAAATACGGAGCCTCTTTAGTACCACAGAATTGTAGGTGTTGAAATATTGAAATCAACTTTGCTGTGTTACTAAAGGAGTTCCGTATTTCAAAATTTTATTATATTTGTAGAATATTGCCATATAATTTGCTCTATGTCGATTGTTATACATGTGTAGGATTTGTCGGATTTTTTACAGAAAAAAAATTCAAAATTCTGCACTTGACAATTTGCAGACTAATGCATATTTCTTTTAATAATCTAAATGAATAACATATGATTATATACGAGAAAGGTTAAAAACGTGTAATATTTTATCCAAGTGAAATATCACGCCCGCCTACGTGGTTATAACGGTATAAAACAAAATGTCGAAATAATCAACTTTTATTTCTGTTAAATGACGATTATAGAAAATGTATACATTATATCATATTACACAATTAGTATATGACATCTATCATTGTAACTTATATATATAATTGTATAATGTTACGGACAATGAACAATTAATCACACAGTACAAAAAAACCTCATAGATACTGTACTTTATTGACTTCAGTTTCATAATCATTCCCTAACTAAGATTTCCTTAAGTTAAATTCAGCATATTTTTACGACTAAATGCAAATTTTAGAAGCTAGAAGCAATCTTCAATATGACACCTTAATTTTACGAATATCTTCAACACTAACAAAATTATTTAGATTTCAAATTAGCCAAACTTAAGTTAAGGAAACTGAAGCCTAAAAGTACAAATATCTGTATTCTATGCACTGAGGTTAAAATGGAGACAATTGGAAACTATTTCAGATGTCATGTGCTAATTTTTGAATTCTTTATTTTATAAATAATGAAAAAGGATTATGAGAATGAAACTATAAATCTTTTTTTGATAAAACATTGGAATACAGATTCTAAAAACTTAAACCCCTGATGAATACCTTGAAAATTAAAAAAATAAAACAAACAAAACTCAAACTTCAGATTGATTTGTCCTAGTTTTTTGGTTACATTCTACATTATCAGAGGTGGTACAGAATGTTTATATACATATGGTACATATTACATATTGTGATAATAAATACAATGAATTATCATTATTATTATTATTATTATTAATATTATTATTATAAAATTAATGCACAGGAATACGCTTTATTGACACAGGCATATTATAAACCCAGTCTTATCAAAACCCTTTAAAAGTTTTATGATTGTAATCACAGTAATGTAGTGTGTATAATGTCTATGACCATGGATACATTTGACGCCCCATACTTCCATGTTCCTATAATTCTCATCTTTACACGTGACGGGTGTAACTAGCTAATCAGGAGGTGCAATTCACGTGTTCAAGTTAATTTGTTAGTTTTCAAATTTTGTACTTTTCTTTTGAATTGTGGTTTGGACATGGATTGGCATGTTTGTTTTTAGTCATTCCTTTTCCAGAAAACTGAAATAAAATTGCTTATTCTTGTTTTAAAGTGTGTCAGCATAACAACACCATTATGTTTCACTCATTTTTTTATATTGCACACTTTATCACGTAATGTTGTCGTGACGTTGTCTGGTACACAGATGGCGCAAATGACTACGCATTCACTATTGTTATATATGTATTTTGATGAAATACTGGTCGGATGTAACTGAAATGTATCTTGCTATATAAACTCGAGTTTGTGAGTGTAAATGTCGAGTCAACGAGAGGCAATAATTCAAAATATCAGTTCAAAAACCTAGATTATTGTTCAGCCTGGAATATTAATAATACATTATTTTACACAGTGTTGCACATATAAAACTGTAATGTCGTTTTTATTTGATCTATTACCGTATTATAATAGCTGTGTGAATTTTGCAAGGTTATGTTTGATGTATTGCCTTATTATACACGTACTATAGTTTATGATTGTCATCCATCCCTTATACATCATCATAACTTTTTTCACACTGTTGGGTCCTAGATATTAAGTTCTGCTACAAAACGAACACGTTGTTGTCTGTTTTATCTGGGTTAAATGGGAAATTTAAAAAAACGCCCAAAGAACCAAAGATTTTTGCAGTTTAAAAAATCGTAAACGGATAATCCTGTGAATATTTAAAACAAATGCTCCCACACAATACTATAAATTTTGATGATTTTAGGTAATTTTTTTGTAAACCCGTATCTTATAAAAATCGTTTTTGGCAAGTGACATCAAGGAATTGAATTATTTGAGCCCCAATTTAAAAATAGTTTCATTCATGATTTTAATGCATCGAATTATCCCTCCTCTCTATAACTGTTTTCCCCGTATGGGGCAGATTTATAATGTCAGGTTAAGACTTTAATGTAGCTCTTTAAAAATTTTATTTGTTTTACAAAAACTTGCTTGATAGTCCTTATTGTTTTTGTGGTCTTATCAAAAGTTCAGAACAATATCACTTTTTAGCAATTATAGAACAAATGTATTTTACTGCCCTCCCTTTTATGTTGATATAGATACATTATTGTATGGTAACTTGAACTTAAATTATAAAGAAAATAAGAATGTTTACCTATCTTTTCAAAAATTTATATTAAATGGTAACCGTTTTTCTGATTATTATTATCTTATTATCATAAACACAAAATAATAATATTTACATATCAAAAACAAACATACTAATCCATGTCCGAATCACAATCCAGAAGCAAAATAAAAACTTTGGAACTGACAAGTTAGGTTAGACACGTGAACTTCAACCAGGGAAGTGCGACCGGCTGCTCCGGAAGGGTAAGCACCTCCTGTTTAGCTAGCTACACCCGCCACGTGTGTAATCAAAATTGTGTGAAAGGAACATGGAACTATGAGACGTCAAATGTATCCAGGGCAATCCTGGACACAGAGACATTGAAGTCATCACGTTTGTCATAAAGTTTATGGAAATTTTTACATGTATAGTATTTCTTTTAAATTGTCTGCATTGAGAGACTGATTTATATTAGAGCTTGCTCATGTTTCAGAATCTCATTTGTCTGTAGATTTCATTTATTAATTTATGTGTAATTTATAAAAATGAATATTGTTTATACTAAACAAATCTGTAACATGATTATGTGTATAGTTTTCTAATGCAGCTATGGGTTTTGTTGTTTGTTGTTGTTGCTGATTTTTGTTGTTGTCAAGTGCAACTACACTCTTCATTTCCTTCAAGTAAAACGGTAAAATAGGGAGAATTCCCAAATTTTTATTATTGACTCGTTTTTTTTACCGTTGTTGTTTTTGGTGTGTTGATTTTGGTTGCTGCCAAGTACAACTACACTTTTCATTTCCTTCCAGCGATACAGAAAAAGGTTGGCATTTTCCATATTATTATTAATATTGAGTCGTGTTTCTGCTATGTTACCAAGTGTAGCTACACTCCTTTACATGTATTTCCTTCCAAACAAAAGGCAAATGGGAACATTTCCCATATCATTATTGACTCGTGTTTTTGCTGTTGTTTGTTCATGTTTTTTCGTATGGTTGTTGCCAAGTGCAAGTGTAGCTACATTCATTTACAAGTACCCCTTTACAGACATGTTATTACTGATTCGTGTTTTGCTGTTTCTTGTTCTTGTTGTGTTGGCTTTGGTTGTTGCCAAGTGTAGCTATAGTTTCTTGCATTTCCTTCTAGCCAAAAGCCAAATTGGGGAATTTCCCATATTATTATTGATTCGCGTTTTTGCTGTTGTTTGTTCTTGCTGTGTTCGATTTAGTTGTTGCCAACCACAGCTACACTCTTTTTACAAGTATTTCCTTCCAAACAAAAGGCAAATGGAGACATTTCTCATATTATTACTGATTCGTTCTATGTGGTTTGTTGTTGTCGTGTTGGTTGTGTCATTGCCAAGTGCAGCTGCACTCTCCTTTATTCGTATTTCCTTCTAGACAAGAGTCAAAGGGAAGGGGGTTTCATATATTCAAACTTTTTGAACGTTTTTGCTTTGACTTATTCGTTGTGTTGTCTTTGGTTGTTGTCAAGGGTAGCTACACTCTGTTTTACTGGTTTCATCTAGCCAAAAGGCAAAAGGGGCAATTGACTCTTGTGTTTTTTGTGTTTTGCCGTGATTTATTCTTCTTGTTGTTGCTTAGTGCAGCTTTATTTCCTTATATTTCTCACTACCCAAGAGACATAAGTGGGGCATTATTATATCATTATTGATTCGTGTTTTATTTGTTGTTTGTTCTTGTACTTGCTTAAGTTGTTAGCAAGAGCAGCTACACTCTCCTTAATTAGTTCATTCTAGACGATAGATAAAGAGTACATTGTCTATATTATTATAGACTCGTGTTTTCTAATTTTTTTTTCTTTTTGCTGTGATTTGACTTGTTCTTTGTCGTGTTGGTTTTGGTAGTTTCCAAGTACAGCACACTCTTCTTTACTCGAAGCAAAATAGACACATTTTATATATTATTGCCTTTTTGATGTTGTTTGTTTTTGTTGTGTTGGCTTTGGTTGTTGGCAAGTTTAGCTACACTCTCCTGTATTTTCTTCTTGATAAGAGGCAAAGGAGTTTTTTCCGATGTTATTTGTTTTTGTTCGGGCTTGTTATATAGAAAAAAAAAAAAAAAAAAAAAAAAAAAAAAAAAAGGGGACATTTTTAATCACTCGTGGATTTTGCTATTGCTATGGCTTGTTCTCTTTTTGTGTTGGCTTTGTTTGTTGCAAAGTGCAATTACAATATACAATAATTGCCCTCTAGGTATGTGGACATCCAGAATTGTCACCCGATGTTGTTTGTTTTTGTTGTGTTGGCTTTGGTTGTTGGCAAGTTTAGCTACACTCTCCTGTATTTTCTTCTTGATAAGAGGCAAAGGAGTTTTTTCCGATGTTATTTGTTTTTGTTCGGGCTTGTTATATAGAAAAAAAAAAAAAAAAAAAAAAAAAGGGGACATTTTTAATCACTCGGGATTTTGCTATTGCTATGGCTTGTTCTCTTGTTGTGTTGGCTTTGTTTGTTGCAAAGTGCAATTACAATATACAATAATTGCCCTCTAGGTATGTGGACATCCAGAATTGTCACCCGACAGAAGGGTTGTCACCCGAGGGCATCGAGGGCTACACAGTTCTGTTGTACGAGTTATTTCCCTTGTACCGGGTTATCACCGGGTGATAATAGTATTATCACATGGCTGTGAGAGGTTGTCACACGCTGACAGTAATTCTGTGGGAAACATCTCATTTATTACATGTCATGTGATTGGAAAACATCCAATGAAAAGTGTTTTAATATATGTGAGGTATAATAATCTGCTATATTTCCTACTAGCCAAGAAGCCATTAATACTGTCTCGTGTTTTTGCTATTTCTTGTTCTTGTTGGGTTAGGTTTGGTTGATGTTAAGGGGAGCTGCACTGTAATTTCCCTCTAGAAAAGGACAAAAAGGGAATATTTTCCATATTATTATTGGCTAATGTTTTATGCTGGTTCGGCAACCTCGACTACTCGTGATCAATATAGTTTTTTATAATTAGTACAATCATTAAAGCAGAAATTATCTCAATTTACTAACTAAATAACAAATATTAATTACCGTCATAATAAATAAATCTAGCAATTTTTTGTAATTTCATAATCAAAAGTGTTTATTTTCGTGCTAATTACATCGTAATTGCTATGTAAAGTTTGTATAAAAGAAGGCCTTACCGTGTCCACATGTCACAGACAAACTGACAAGATGAAGCTCTGTCTAAGCATTCTCCTGCTCCATGTAAGTACATTATACTATATCATTTATTATAATAGTATTTATAAGGTTTTACGACTTATTTATATATAGACAACTGGATTTAGAAGCATGTTGGATGGTGGTAACCCTGCCAGCTCATGTCCAGTTAAAAGCTGTGTTAAAGTTGGGTTTTTAAATTTTGGATTATACATGTATATAACGTACATGTATTTCTATAAAGATTTTTCTGGCATTTTTGCTGATTATGCAAAATACCTATTCCAAGCCAATTTTTTGGAATTCTCTGTAACGGCTAGCTTGATTAGAACTAGAGTTCGTATCAAAGATAGGTTGATTGATTAACTGATTTATTGAATGTAAGAGCTTTACGTCTCATTAAGAACATCTCTATCACCAGATGTAGGTAATGTTGCAGAAATGTTTACCTTTGCGATGCACGAAAGACAATGTGTAGAGAATTGTTCTGTACATAACGTGCCGCGCCACGACACGGGCGATCTGTTATTTTTAGGTTTCTACCGAAAAACAACACGTTTTTCACTCTAAATACCGAGTGCTTGATGAAAGAACAGTCACTTTTTCAATTAAACTCGCAAATGTTTACTTTTCATTTTCAACGGCACCACGCATTGCCATTTTAGAATAATACCGATATTTCCTTTAAAATTGGTTGCATGCTTGCTGGTCTATGGTTTGTTGTTGTGGGAAAATTTTCATTTTAATGAGCGGTTGGTCATAAGTATGCTTGATGTGAAGTTGTATCAAAATTTGCTCGGTGTAACTAATCAGCAAACTGGTCAATGGTGCTCAACTGAAACTAATCTCATGTAATTGTAAAACTGACAAAAATGTTAAAATTACGAAAACTCTCTAAATGATTTTAAGTATATCGAAGAAAGTTTATTGTGAATAAAAATGCACACGAATAAATTCAACAATGTGATACTGTGCATGCTACTCATGATTATTTATCCGGCTCAGACACGAGCAACTCCATCCTGACATGCGCATGCCGCAGATGGTAATACTGGATTGTGATTGATAGAACTTCAGTTTATAGCTCGAAGTGTCATCTATCAGAGAGAAGATAAAAATATTCAATAACACACATACCATCGCGGAGTGACTGAATTATTTAAAACAGTATTGTATAAGTAGTGTTTTTGTTACTTTACAATAACTTTGTCTTATTTTGATTTCAGGTAGGAACACTGGCGTTAGGTAAACTCTCTCTCTCTCTCTCTCTCTCTTATTCTCTCTCTCTCTCTCTCTCTCTGTGTGCTTTGCAATGCCATTACATAGCAAACAATTTCTTTTTTAAATCCGATCTAAATAAGATATTGCGTTCACTCATACATAGAATTTACACTTTTCTATGAAGCGATTATGATGCATGATTTGTAAGAATTTTGTATTTTCTGACCATGGCCATATTGTACATGTACAAATCTTTCTAAGGCAAGGTCTTAAAATTTCAGAATAAACTTGTATAATTATAATGCAAAAACGTATTTCTGTTGTTTTTATAAAATAATTCCAGTCGGCTGGAAAGTGAGAATGAGATAATGTTCGGTGTAGGACATGATGATTGTTAGTTATTATGGTCATTACCAAACGGTGCCCAAATTACCAAATGCTTAAAATTTATTCCCCGGGCACCTGTCTCCATACCAACTAACACAAACACGGACTGTTATTGTGAAGTACATAGATGTGCAAGAAGTATACGTATTCGAGCACTTTGTAAAATTCCTCTTTAATTCAAATAAAACCATATGTTATTAAAAAGAATTCTCAAAAATTTATTTTTAGTCAATTTCCATGAATTTTTCACTGTTAAATGTAAATTTTGATAAAATATTTCTTACAAATATTTAAAAAAGGGAATGTTGTTGTTTTTTTATAGATAAACATTTCAAATTCAACAGAAAATTTCTAAAATTGAAATCTACTACTAGTATTTAATCAGTTATGGCAGTTAAAAATTGACCATGTCGTTTACCTATGTTTTCTTGAATGGTACAATAATTTTGAAAATTATTGTAAGAAACTACAACGCATTTTACATTTAACGGTAAAAATGTCATAGAAATTGGCCAAGAAATAAGTTTTTGAGAATTTAAAAAAATATGCATATGAAACAAAGAAGGATTTTACTAAGTGCCCAAATACTTTAAGTACGTCTCTGTAATTATTGTCATAATATGTATGTGATTATTAATCTTAGGTCGCCAAGTTCTCGTCCCAAACAGATGCCTGCCGGAATACAGAAGTAAGTTTCACAACATTAGCATTAACAACATCACCTCCAACACCACCGCAAACAAACTTTAGTCCACCACAACCACAACAACAATAACAACAACCCGACATAAACAAAAATGTCAGCATCAAAAGTGGTAGTGATAATAACGCCACCACCAGCAGCCCTATACAACCGTGACAACAACAACAACAACAACGATGGCATAGATGATAATGCTTATAACGTACTCAACAAAAATATCAAACGATAAGATAACATTCAATCAATTGAATTTGCTGGTGGTTGTTGCCCCGAATATATCACAAACTCAGTAGGCAATAATTGTATATTATTGACAGAAATATACTATTGTCTTAATTTGCTGCTAGTTACAATTTGAAATTCCTTAAAAACTGAAGTGTACTCCCTCATGCAAAGTGTTTCCTCAGGTAAATTTGGTAAAATAGATTTTGGTCATTTTGAATAACTTTTCAACATTTTGGTAAAAAATTTGTTTCACAATTTTGGTCCAAAAGCTACTGATGAGGAATTGTATTCCGAAACGGCCGTCTAGTGCTGAAAGATTATAACTGGTATATGTAATTTACAGCATTAACGCAAAAAGTAACAAAATAGCAACCAGCAGCACAAGTTACTAACAGCAACAACAAATATGTATCTGATTTTATTTGAATTGCAGTAAATATAAATTATTCAGAAAGATCCATGACAGTCGGCAATACATTGCTCTTGTCCAAAATGGTTAATAACTGCCAATTACGCCCCTCTTCTGGCGTGTGGGGCATCAACGAAGTCTTTCCAATTTTGTCTGTCATTTGCAAGTTTTTGTAGACTGTTCTATGATTGGTGTAAATCCTTCATTTCTGCTTCCACAGTGCGCATCCATGTTATCTTTGGTCTTCCTGTACGCCTTTTACCCTGAGATGTCCAGTGTATGTCAGTTTTGGTTATTATGTGATTCTTTTCTTTTTGTCCAATCCATCTCCATCGTCTTTTCTTGATTGTTGTAAATAAATCTTCTGACTGGCATCTTCTAAGAAGCTCATCATTTGAGTTTCATTAGACCAAAGTCGAGAGTATGTAATTACAATATGTATTTATAGTGATCAACAGTCTTGTTTAGTTATCTCTGTATTCACTGCTATTGTGTCACATGTTTGTTTACATTGGTTTATGCCAAGTACGTGTTTTTCTCATCAGTAAAATACATGTACATTACATTATGTATATTTATTTTAGTTTACCCAGGCTCCAGTTTCACAATCGTTCCTTTACTAAGATTTCCCTAAACTAAAATCTGACAAATAAGAAATATAAATAACGTGTTTAGTCTTCAAAATATTCAGTATATTAAGGTGTCATTTTGAACATTTTGAAGATTGTCAAAATTGTCTAAATTTAAGTTAAGGAATGATTGTGAATCTGGGACAAGGACTGACTATAAATGCAACTATAAGGATAATCTGTATATTTACCTATTCCGTTTAGTATTTGGTTGGGTGGGTATGTAATAAGCGTTATTTCTGCCGTCATGTTCGTTTTATCTTTTTATCTAGGAGATACAGATCCGTTACCCAGTGGATGTGAAGCTTATGAAAATCTAGGTAATAATGAAGTATTTACTGTTGAAAGTAAATTGCGACACAAAAAACTATAAAAACTGTGAGCTACCAAGAGAGAGTTTCGGTTCTTGATCCCATTAGACATATGCTATTATAATGATAAAGAAATTGACAAATTTGTTTTACAACTTTAAAATATGTTTCCTATTTTCCTGTTTTAAAAGTTAGAGATTTTTTAATCACGTGATACAGTATGATTATGAAAGGACGTTTCTTGCGAGTTTTAAATCAGCGCCAAAAATACTTTGACATTATAAGCTACAAGTACATATAGTATATTTAGCTAGTTCGGCTCTGCTGTTCATTTCATTTGATTAAAAACTTTTCCAGAAAAAATTCTCAAAAGGGAAACATAAGGGCTTGATAATGACTTAATTGCAGAAACGTTGAAAGATGACTGATAATTGAGCATTTATTTATTTCATCATATTTTATATATTAAAGTACATGTTTATTTGCTACCGATAGTTTTGTTATATTCAGAAAGCTTGACATTTGACTATACCTTCAGTATATAACGGATGTATATATAATCTAGATTGTAGGAGACAGGCTGATGTAGCCTTTGTACTAGACGCATCACGAAGCATTGGGAAGACTGCTTTTGGGAAAGAGAAACAATTCTTTCAGAAAATTCTAGAAGCCTTTCAAGTCGGTCCCGACTTTAGTAAATTTGCAGCTATCACGTTTAGCGACAAAACTAAGCTAGAATTCAACCTTAACGAATACAACGACAGGACATCTCTCTCAGATGCTGTAAACAACATTGATTATGCTGATGGACCTGCCACACTCATGTATGATGCTCTGCAATATACTCGTGAAAATTTGTTCACCATTGCTAATGGAGGCAGGCCCGGAGTTCAAGATGTGGTCATACTTGTAACAGACGGAGAGACACAGAATCCTAAAATGACTAAGTCTGAAGGTTTACAAAGGACACAAGAACAAGCTGAATTACTGAAGAATAGCGGTGCCTTTATTGTTACGATCGGCGTCGGACCTTATATCAACGAAAATGAATTGACAGCTATTGCGTCTGGACCAGAATATTATTTAAAAGTTAGCTCTTATGAAGAATTAAACGAAGATGCTATTGTAAAGAAAGTTACTAATATAACTTGTAAAGGTAACTCTCTCTCTATGTTTCTCTCTCTCTCTCTCTCTCTCTCTCTCTCTCTCTCTCTCTCTCTGTTGCAATATTGCTTATTCTAAAAACTAAACACGTTAAATACAGATATGAACTAAGACTTCCGTTCGTATTAGCTCTGATGATTTGTATTACATTACTAGTATACGTATTTGTATGAAGTAAACCAGTATTTGATATTTCACAGTAAAAGAAAGATTGTAAAAAATCCAAATAATGAATACGACATCGTGTAACCAACCGGTCTTTCCACTTCCCATATAGATGTTAAACTGGAATAATTATTCACAGTAAAGGCCTGTCTAAAATATTAACACAGCGTGACCTACGAAAAGGAACGGAGTGGTCTAGTATAGATATCTAGCCAATGCCGAGAGGCTATTACCATCTGCAGAAGCTCTTTTATTGTGCTACTATAACAAGTGACTTAGATGAGATGTCAATTCGGTACTTATCCGTTAGCTTCTCGTTCAACTTTCGACAGATCTGTATTTCGGAAGATATGTACAATATACAACTAATAACTACAATACGCGTCTGGTTTTTTTTCAGAATTACCTTTATGTCCAAACAACAAACTAGCGAAATATATGCAGGCACATGAAGGCGAGTATATATATGAGGCCATGCTAATTTTATCTTTGTTAAGCGTTCACTTGTGGTTGGGTTTTTGGTCTTCAAACGTGAAAAAAACATATTTTATCGAATTTATTATGTTTTTGTTTCATTTTTTGGGAAAATGTCAACAGGTTTAAGACTTTGTTTATTTATTATACATTATTATTTCAATCTTTTTAAATTTGCAATTTTGGTTCTCCCCATGTTTTGTTTCACTTAGTAGCATTTGTCAATGCTATATGTTCATTTTTAGACTGTTTAATAAATGTCAAGTTCCATAATGACATAAGAGGTTCGTTATTTTAATTATATTTGCTTCGAGTTTTTACCTGATAGGAAGGTAGGTTATTGAACATCTAGTGGATGCTTAACAAAGAAAAAACTGGCATGGCCATAGATATAATATAGATTGTTTGTAGTATGTGTTGTTATCGTTCTTAATACTTTTCATGGACCAGAATCATTGCTTAAATTATATATAGTGTAGATGTAGTTCACAATACATAGTACATGTAATTGAAACCACAAGCAAAATGAAAATGAAAAAATGTCCTGAATGGAAATTATAACGATGTTATTATTGATGTTTAATTGTATGTACAAAAAATATCAAAGGACGTTTGTTTCAATTTTAGTTTTTGTCTCACGAGTTCCTAAACATACTGCGTATTTATAATTATAAACCCAAACATACAACGTAAGACAGCAACTATTTATTCGTTAAAAAGTATGATGTCCCTATATCTAAAAATACCCTGGATTTATTTGATGGTCCAAAGTTTTATTACACGCGTGACGGGTGTAGCTAGCTAAACATAAGTTGCTTACCCTTTCGGAGCACCGGCCTCTCTTCCCTGGCGAAAGTTCTCTTGTTTTACCTAATATGTAAGCTTCAAATTTTTTATTTTCCTGTTTGGTAATGGTTTTGACATGGAAGGATCCGTATCATTGTTTTGGATTTGATCTAGCCCAAGTGTCACAATTAAACCTTTGGCATTTTTGTAATGCATTTGGAAGTACCAATAAATATTTTGTCAAACTAAATGCAAATTTTATAAGCTCGATTAGGTCCTTAAA
Source organism: Anadara kagoshimensis (assembly GCA_021292105.1). Lineage (NCBI taxonomy): Eukaryota > Metazoa > Mollusca > Bivalvia > Arcoida > Arcidae > Anadara > Anadara kagoshimensis. The sequence goes on along the minus strand of CM037874.1, from coordinate 9,704,370 downwards.
TCCCATTAAAATTATGCAAAATTCTTTCAGGATTACGGTAAGGAGGATAAAAATGTTAAACTAAGGGCAAAAGGTTCCAGTATCGTTTTTTAATTTTTCTTCGAGGAGGAAATTTTGGTTATTTTTAATGTAGTTTAAATAACATATTATACCAGTTTTAATTTCACAGCACTAGACGGCCGTTTCGGAATACAATTCCTCATCAGTAGTGCTTGGACCAAAATTATGACCAAAATTATTTAAGATGTTGAAAAATGATTTTTACGACAAAAATAGAATATCAATGTCGATACTCATAATATCATTTCCTGCTGAATGCCTTGAAAACTAACAAAATGTTTTGATGAAGCATGTTCGATTGAACTGAGGACAAACTAGAAATGATTGCGACACTGGGACCAGGCAGGGATCATTCATTTACTTAATTTTGTAAACAAAAATCTGACGAATTAAGCTCTATTTTCATAATCAATCTAAATTCAGTAATTTTTGGCAACCTTTTTTGATGCCACGAAGGAATTTTTTTCAGAACTAAATGCAAATGTAACAAGCTAGACATGCTCTTCAAAATGACACCTTAAGCCCCTGAATACCTTAACATTCAGCGAAATAATTAAGATTTCAAATTTTCAAAATTTTCAGATTTAAGTTCAGGGAAATCTTAGTTAAAGAATGATTGTGAAACCGGGACCAGGTACCTTTATAATTTTGATAATTTTTAAGGTATTCGGGAATTTAAAATATCAAGTTAACGATAACTTCATGCTTTGAACATTTGTTTTCCGTTTTGTCAAAATTGTTTATTCTAAGGTCCAAAACGATTACCAAAATTTCTAAATTTAAGTTAAAAAACTCTTAGTCAAGAAATGACGTGAAACTGGGGCCACGTATGTGTTGGAGTGTTCTTTAGTTCACATGCTCCGTAAGGACAACGTCTAAATTTTCATTTTCCAAACTATATCAGACATTGTATTTGTTCTTATTTTATTAAATTGTAGACTTGTCCAATAAAAAATCAAATATGAAATATGTAATAATTATGTAATTTTTACAGGTAGAGTGAGACGAGAATCACCACCAATTTGGCCTCCACCACTCCCTATCAAAGAAGGTATAATAGAACACTTATCTACTCGCCTCATAAGTTTCTACTTTTCTGCGCAAAATGATTTTATAATAACATATAAATCTTGACTTTTTGTGCTGAATAGGATTTTTTTACTTTCTTGAATATCTATCTATCTAATAAATATCATAATTAATATAGAAAAAACGCCACTTTTAATTTTGCATTCTGTTTACAACCCATATTCATAAAAATGTAGAAACTAGATTGCTACTTTCTATAAATATCCGTAACTACTGGTATGTGCTGCTTTTAAAAACAAATCCCTAAAATAACACTTTATACTACAGATAAATATTTACAATTGCAATATCTTTGCCTCAATAAAGTATTTGACATAAACTCATAGAGACCATGCTCCAGGCACTGACGTGATGACGTCAGATGTCCATTGCTCTCGTTGACTGACAGGAGCTGACCCATTTTATGAAAAGGTGCTTAACAGCGCATTTCCAAATTGTTTTCAAATTAACATGGAGACGTGAGACGGCAATAAAATAAATTTTCATAAATATTGTAAATATAAGAAATCAGGTCAATGTCTTTATGAACTTACAAAATATAATTGGCTGTCTCAAGTTTTTGCACAAAAGGCGAATAGAGACAGCCTATTGTACTTTGTAAGTTCATGAAGACATTGGAAAATTACCTTATTTTTTTAATCAAAATCGATATCTCTTTAGCATCCGATCAAGATAGAAGCTGCTTCAAATTAATTGTTGACACAGGGATATTGAAAACCTTGGCTTATCTAGGCCCACAAAAAGAGTTTTAGAACCCAAGTATTGCAGAGCATTTTATGATAATAATACGATAAAAACTACCGACAGCATGATTTTTCATCGCAATATATTTCGAATACACAGGAGTACTGTGTATTCGAAATATATTGCGATATGAAAAAATCATGCTGTCGGTAGTTTCATAACCGTCATCACAGTATTGTTGATAAGTATGTCATTATTCCATGCACCATTATTCAGGCGAATTGCCTGCTTTGAACACTCTAATTTTTTCAAAGTAAACTCTGTGTCCAAAATTAGCCTGGATATCTTTGACGTTCCATAGTTCCGTGTTCCTAATTCTCAATATTTATTACACACATGGCAAGTGTGTTTTTAGCTAAGCAGGAGGTGCTTACCTTTCCGAAGCACCAGACTTCATTTTACAGATGTATTTAAAATAATATGCCAGTTTTCAAAATTTTAACGTTGCCTATTGGATTTTATTTCGATATGGCATTTGCTTTCGATTGCCCAAAATAACTGTAAACCAATCTATTACACTTTGTGATATGTTAACCGTATTTTTTTATAATCACACACTTTTGTATTTTCAGTTTGTAAAGGAATACCCGTAGATTTACTTTTTATATTGGACCAGTCTACAAGTTTAGGTACAGAAAGTTTCAGGAAAGAGCTCGACTTTGTCAATGACGTTATAGCAAATATTGACTCAAATTTACTAGGTGTTTCCGTCATGAAGTTCAGTGATGAAGCTAGTATTGAAATTAGATTCGGTCAGTTCCAATCCCGGAAAGAATTAACGCAGGCAATATCTAACATTGCCTATGGTGGTGGAAACACATACACACATAAAGCCCTGTCTTTGATGTTATTAGAAGGATTTTCAGCCCAAAATGGTGCCAGACCTGGAATTGATCGAATCGGTGTTATCGTTACGGACGGAGGCTCTACTGACCCATCAAGGACTAAGACCATGGCTGCAGAGGTACAGAAAGCTGGCATCCAAATGTTTGCAATAGGTAACAATTTTCAAAAAAATATCAGAAGATTCGTATGATATCTTAAATTTATAGAAAACATTATATCTAGATTTAAATACTGAAATCTAAGTAAGAAGGTTGTAGTTTAGGTGAAAACTGGAAACAAATAAGATAAAAAACTTGAAAATGCCAATTGTACAAGCTCTTAGGTATTTAACTTTACGGTAAAACCTGTATATAACGGTCACCAAGGGACCTAAGAAATATGGACTTTGTAGACAGGTAATTACAAAAAAACATACGATGTTTATATAAAGGTGGTTGGCAAACAGGATTTATCTCATGACACATTTTAGAACCTTGTTACTGAAATAAGTATAATGTTTGCTATCCATAAGTGCCTATCCAAAGTCAGGATTCTTATCATAAATTGTCTTGCATCTTATTGCCTTATTTTATTTGTTGTGTGTGTGTGTGTGTGTGTGTGTGTGTGTGTGTGTGTGTGTGGTTTCGATTGCATTGAAAATAGACTATTGTTTCTCAGTTATTACTTATGTATTTCATTATCTAAGGAGTCGGTCCAGAATTTGCTACAAATGAGAGAAACAACAAAGAAGAATTAAACATAATCGGTTCCGATCCGGATGAGAATTTCGTATTCACCGTAGATGACGCAGATGGTCTAGCTACTTTACATAAAGAAATATCAAGAAAAGTATGTGAGGACAAATGCAAAGGCAAGTAAACTTTTTTGTTTTTAACATGTAAGGTTATTTTGTTAAAATTTAGTCTTCAGTCTTGTAAAGCACACAAGGGCACACGTGTTTCAATGTAACGTAAACTAAACAAAACAAATTGGTACATTATATAAAACATAGGAGAAAGGGATATTGCAAAAAGTTTGACCCAGTGTAAAAGGTATAAAAAATAAATTTTTTCTACACGTTACATGACTAAATTAAAAGAACAAAAAGAAATTATTCACTTGTCATTCTTTTACAAAAACGGTTATCCTTGATGCAGAGAGCACTGAACAGGGACTCGTGTCAAGCATCATACAGAAAAACACACTGACTATGCCAAACTGTTAAAGTTTTTAGTAGATTTTTTTCTTTGGTGATATAATGTATTAGCAAACGATCGGTATAGCACATAACACTTTTGCCCCATTGCTTGCTGATTTGTTTTTTATTCGTTATAAAGCAGTAAATATACAAAAACTCCTTAAATCGGTCGCCAAATCATTCATCTCCGCATAAAGATACATAAATAACGTTCTATCTACTACTAGTCTAAATTTGGAGACTATGTGAATGTCATCTATCCTAGTGAGCTTGTAATATTAGACACAACTGATTTCTTCAAGTTCTGCTTCATTTTTAGACGTATATTTAAATTATGAAGCCCACGAAAGACTGCAAGCCTTTTAATAGACATTAGAATAGCAATATAATATTTCCAAAACGCCCCGTACAAACATTAAGGGGCGTTCATTATGTGGCATAGCGATGAATCCCACCGGCAAGTAATTGTACTTCAGATACAAGTTGTATTCTTTAATTTCGGATTGATATGAACTTGAATCAATTTTATAATGTAAATAATAACCCATTTTTTAATTTTCAGATGAACCAGATAAATGTAAGTTTAATTCAATTAATTCAATAGGCTTTGAAATACAAGAATGTATAGTGATTTTTCTAATGTTTAAAAACGTTAGGCGTGTAATATGTTAGTATATAACTTAAAATAAAGATTATTCTCAAAGAAGAAAAGTTTTATTTGCCCATTGTGATCTTTAAAATTGTTTATAATTATAAGGAATGCCTATCAATTTACATTCTTAGTCCTATGATATATGTTAAGAGTTATATTTTATTGTCCGTACACGGGAGTTGAAGCAGTTTGTAACATTTCACATTACACACCAGCAGCATATTCCATTTTCATAGCAGAAAAAACTAAAATATTTAATTAGGGTATTGCAAATGTCACGTACATAATTATACATTTTGTAAATCACGCATTGATTCCTCGCAGTGTTCGAGGCATTAGGTCACTTGTGTTTGAAGCGTTCATTTCAATGATTTTAATGTAAGTCATATTAAAATAGAAATAATCACACTACGCTACATATAATTATAATGTTTCAGTATGCAAAGACAAACCAGCCGACATTGTTTTTCTGCTTGATGATTCTACTAGCTTGGAAACGGAGGCCAACTTCATGAAGGAGTTAAGTTTCGTGTCCGACCTAGTAGCATCCTTTAATGTGGGTCCAGATGCGCAGAGAGTTGCAGCTATTACTTTCAGCACTAATGCTGAAACAGAGTTCCATCTTGACACATATGGAAGTAGAGCGCAGGTACAGAATGCATTGGCATCAATTGCATATTCAACCGGAGATACAAACATGCATCTTGCATTCCAAAAGATGCTTGGTGAGGAATTCTCTGGTCAAAGAGGCTCCAGGAATGTTGATAAAATAGCTGTTGTTGTGACTGACGGTAATCCAACAGATCCTTACAAACTTAGAGACCAGGTACAGGAAGCCAAAGCACGTGGAATCACCATTTTTGCAGTAGGTAAGTAATGACATTGTTTAAATACACCACGCCTCACGAAGTAGAACTCTGTCCGTCCACATACTTCATGTCCAGAGTATTGCTCCAGAACTATCAAACACTATTTTACGAACCTTGGTTCTAACCATCGACATTGATAGATGTGCATATCATTACCCAGAGTAGCTTTGCTTATTTCCTTGGGAATTAATTTTGAACATGCGTACAAATCACCAAAAGTACCAACTGACGGGGATCCTTATTCACTAAATATGCTTGTTAATATTTTATTGTGGAGGTTCTGCTGTTGTATGCTGCTTGTTTGTTTTAATCATTAGTGGTATTACATATTATACCAGTTTTAATTTTACAGCACTAGACGGCCGTTTCGGAATACAATTCCTCATCAGTAGTGCTTGGACCAAAATTATAGATCCGAAAATGCATATATATAATAAACCAGAGTTCTTTCAAAATTCGTGTTTTTTCACATTATTAATTGAATAATTTAGTGACTTAACAATAAGGGTTAGCGATCTGTTTCATCTTCAAGGGTATTTTGAGTGTTTTTATAAAAAGTGTTCTGAAGTTTACATACATGTATTTAAACGTAGCCGGGAACATATAACTAGTTATTTCTATTTTTGTCAGTTCTTTTTAACTTACAAGGTTGAGTAAGTCTTGTTGTGATGCCTACTCTTCCGGAGCACCCGGCCTCACTTCCCTTGCGGAAGTTTACGTGTTTAGCCTGATTTGTCAGTTTCAAAGTTTTTAATTTGCTTCTGGGTTTTGATTGGGAATAGCATGTTTTGATTGCTTAGGATATACTATACACGCGTGTATTAAAACAATCGAACAAACTGATTTGTCTTACTTAACCAGAGATGTCACATTTGTTGATACATTTTGCATATTTGGCTGCTTGCAAATAAATTGTTGACTCAGGGATATTGCAAGCCTAAGCTTACCAAGGCAAGGCCCTCAAAAAGTTTTATGGCCGTCATCACAGTATTGTTGATAAGTTTGATGTCTCTGTGTCCAGGATTGCTGGGGATATATTTGACGTCTCATAGTTCCATGTTCCTTTCACACAATTTTGATTACACACGTGGCGGGTGTAGCTAGCTAAACAGGAGGTGCTTACCTTCCGGAGCATCCGGCCTCACTTCCCTAGTGGACGTTCACGTGTCTAACCTAACTTGTCAGTTCCAAAGTTTTTACTTTGCTTCTGGATTGTGATTGGGACATAGATTAGTATGTTTGTTTTTGATACAATACATACATTGGGGTGCATTTTGATATACAAAAATTTAATAGTATTCTTCTGTAATAGGAGGTTACTTGCTTTAGAATGTAGATGTATTGACAATTTTAAAATGACGCACTAGATTCCCATACTGATCAGATATGGTTTTCATTGTATGTCACGATTCCGATTCATCAATTTTTTTCAGAATTTGTTAAAGTATTACAAACGTGGTGGGTGTCGCTAGCTAAATAGGAGGTGCTTTCCGGAAAACCTAGTCTTATTTCCCTGGTGAAAGTTCGTGTGTCAATTTTTTTTAAAGTTTTCACTTTAGTCGGGGATTAAAATTTTGACATGGTTAGTGTGATTTATTTTGGTTATTGATATATTTATTTAATTATATTTTAGGTATTGGTTCCAAGGTGAACATCAACAAACTTAACGAGATAGCTTCTGAACCATCCGAATATTTCTCCTTCAGTGTAACTAGTCTCGATGCTCTTTCACAAATTAGACGCCAAATGGGACTCCGAATTTGTGAAAGTACACGGTATGAAATTCTATAAACAATTCGATAAGTGTTTAAACATTTAAGAATAGGGATAGAAAAATTAGAAAAGTCGGTCCTCCAGTAGTACCAGAGTTAGGGTTCAGATCAAAATTTTATGACTGAAATCATTGCCTCTCAAAGTTGAGAGTTTCATAACTAGTAGTCAAATACATAACGTTAATTACTGCCATTTGTTATTGGTTGTATTCTTCTTTGTCATGTGCATGTTTTAACAACAAATCATTTCCAGCAGTTCTTTACGATGAAAATTATTGTAAAACCGGCAATGATTTTTAATTATCTCTAAAAATGAAAATTACAGGTTGAAGATGAAATTTGCAATAATGAGCTAAATAATAATTTACTTGTCATCGACAAGCTGTTATTCGGTTGTTATTATAAAGAAAGACAAATACCAGCGCCATAAATCGGTCTTTCATTCTCAATTTCGATTCAATCTTGCATGTAGCTAGCCAAACAGGAGATGCGTACCCTCCCGGAGCACCGGGCCTCACTTCCCTGATGGACGAAAGGTCATGTGTTAAACTGGATTATTTAGATAAAGGTTTTTATTTTGCTTTAGGCTGCGATTTGGACTTGGATTTGTAGGTTTGTTCTTTTATTCTGTTTAGCAAAATCTCTCTAAGGGTTCCATGAAACCAACGAAACGTATGAAGACACACACCCATGTGACAATCGAATAATGAGGTCCCCAGTTATTATTACGGAAATATGTCTTTATATGTAGTACAATTTTGTTAAATAATTTTGGTTTCATAATTTTGGTCCAAGCACTACTGATGAGGAATTGTATTCCGAAACGGCCGTCTAGTGCTGTAAAATTAAAACTGGTATAATATGTAATTTTAAATTTTATTTTTTCCTATAGTCCAAGAGCTTAGTAGATGGATCATTTTGGTATTCAACAAAGGCAACGAACGCAATGTCTAACGGACTTCGAGTGTATATTATATGTATTTTTGCCTTTTATTATTATTATATAAAACTTTGTTACCTTCCATTGCTTTTGTTTCCATATTTACACTAAGTTCATCCGTGTACCACGAAATACACCTTAACGTTGGCGTAAAAGCTTTTATTCTGTATATGGAATACTTTATGGAATTATGTCGTTCAAACTCATGTTATTGTGGAAAATTGCTAAGGGAAAGTTTTTCAAAGTATCAAACTTCAGGGGGTACACTACATGGTACACGGATGGACACCATTCATTGACCAGACATCATTTAATTCTCAATTCTGATTGCATACGTGCTGTGTGTATCTAACTTAACAGGAGGTGCGTACCTTTCCAGAGCACCAGGTCTTACTTCTTTCGTTGACGTTCACGTGTTTATCTAAATTTTTACTTTGCTTTGAGATTATGATTTGGACATGGATTGGTTGATTTGTTTTGAATTGAAGCTATATGACAAACGTGATGACTTCAATTTTTTCTATTGACAACTTTCCTTTTCTATACAGCAAGTTCTGCTTCATGCTTGGAGTAGTACATCAGTTATTGCATTCACAAAAGGCTTTGTACCTACTCCGACTACGGGAACTTTATAAAATGAAGCAACCGCTTACAAATAACTTTTTGGTGAGGGGATATTACAAGCTTTTAGTCTTCATCACAATATTGCTGATAAATACGATGTCTGTATCCAAAATAGCATTGGATATGTTTAAGTTCGCATAGTTCTATATTCCTTTCATTCTCAGTTTCAATTTCACTTGTGGGATGTAGCTAGCCAAATAAGAGGATCCAGCCTCCAGTTGAAGTGCATGCGTTTAACTTTGTTTGCCAGTTTCCAGCGTTTTGTCTTCGTTTAACGGTATTGACATTTGCACATGGACTGGTATGTTTGTGTTTTATGTAAAATGCTATCATCTATCATGAAAGCATCTTAAACGACAGTCTCGAGCTCCGAGAAGATTTTGGAATAAAAATCCACCTTATTTGCATAATTCCTGAGGGTTTGGTCAACCAAAAACTGTCCATGGAATAAACACCTTACACATTTGAAGGATTTATGGTTCTCATATTCCAGCCTAGTTGAAAGCTCGTTTGAAAAACAAGTTCCAGAATATGTATGTAACACTGGTTAAAAATGTTAATGAATTTAAAAATAATTATAATCCCATTTAATTGTGTGAAAAAAATCATGTATTTATGACATTTAGTCTGAATATTTTTCAAAGTTCTATGACTGAAAACGACAAATAGGTATGGAGAAAATGGGGTAGATCTACAAACATTGATTTACACATTTAAAAATTAAAACTCATCCCATATCTACATTTCAAAAATTCTTTGATATGCATTTGAATAAACATTTATCTAGCAAAAGGCTGTATTAAAGTCCTCTTTGTTCGGAAAACATCGAAAACGGACAATTTTTAACTAATAATCTTGACCATTGATTTGACCAAAAAATCAATGATGATTAATTAACTTCCTTATAATTTATTGCTCTTATTTTTAGACTCATTGGATCTATCTGATACATTATATATGTATTATTTAAACAGAAAGTTTAGTATGTCATGAAATCTGCCATAATATATTAATATCATAATGCAAAATGTCCAAAAATAAGATTTACTGAGGACAAATTTCCATGCACAGTTGCTTATGCACCGTTTGGTAAACAACGATACATGAGAATACTTTATTTGTAATGTTTTTACAAACACTAAATCTCGGACTGTATTCTACCAAAAATCATTATAATCTGGTAAGGGACCAAATACGACCTTAAGTGCATAACCTCTTTTAGTTCCAATTGGCCCAGTGTTTTCAGCGGAGATGAACGTTTACGCACGCACGCCTGCATGATTTGCTAGTTTTAAAATATGGTTCATTACTTGATGACCCAGGACAAAAAAAATCTGATATTTGCAATATTGTGACTGTTGATCACCCATGCTACTAAGACGCCGAAGCCAATTACTTCATACAAAAATAACATTGAACAAAGAGACCAATAATTAACGAGAGGTTATTGATATGTTTCTGTCACGTGTTTATGTGATGTATCACGAAAAATGGATGGTGACATTTTAAATTTGTATAGAAATACTTAATTGTCGGTATTTATAATGGTAAATACTTAATTATCTTATTTTTATGCTTAGATAAATATTACTTGTTAGTTGTTTCACAGTTATTGTGCCATGGTAGGTGACATTTTAAATTTGACAATTGTGACATTGTTGATATATATGATGTCTCTATATTTAAAATATTTGAAGTCTCATGGTTCCATGTTCCTATCATTCTCAATTTCGACTCCACATGTAGCAGATGTAGCTATCTAAATGGCTTGGTGCCAACCCTTCCGGAACACACATCCCTGATTGAAGTTACTGTGTTTAACTTAATATATCGAAGTTGAGTTGAGTAATGGCGTTTAACGTCCTAGTCAAGAATATTTCACTTATATCGAGACGTCGCCAGCTATAGGCGAAGGTGCAGAAATTTTGCCTGTGCGTTGCGCTGATGGCATTATGATTATACAGCAGGATGGGAACTTAAAATAAACGAGGTCGCGTGTCTTGGTAGGCTTGGCACGATAATATATCGGTTTCAAAATTTAATTTTGCTTTGAGGTTGTGATTTGGTAATGAATTGGTATGTTTGTTTTTGGTGCATTGGCCTAAAAGATGGGCAAGGTAGTCTTCTTGAAGAAGAATTAGGTACTAATAGTTCTACTGGACAAAGAAATAGTCCTATGGCTATAAGATATGGGTAGTTCTATGGACCTGCAAATAGGTAGTTTTGCAGAATCTAGTCATCTGCTAAAATGATTGATTGAATTGGGTTTTATGTCCCAGTCAAGAATGCTTCACTTATATCGACATGTGACCAGTTATACTGTAAATCACTGAATTTTCGCGAGCACTTTAATTTCGCGATATTCGCGACTCGGTAACAATTCGCGAAAATTAAGTGTCCTGAAATTAAAGTGATTTTTGATAAAGTCAAATCGAAGTTTTCTATGCATTTTACCAAAGAAAATAGACCTGCACATAGGTAGTTTTGCAGAATCTAGACATCTGCTAAAATGATTGATTGAATTGGGTTTTATGTCCCAGTCAAGAATGCTTTACTCATATCGACATGTGACCAGTTATAGGTAAAGTGGTAAAGGGCCTTTTTAAATGTCAAGTGCTTGGTGTAATAACAGTCGCTACCCTTTTCAGATCTTAGTCGGCCCAGCCTGAGTTGGAACCCAGGCCCTCCCACATATGAAGCGAGCACTAAACCAAATGAGCTACCGTAGTGATGGCGAGTGGTAAATCCGATTAGGTAAATAGTAACGAAAAGTGTATTGATCTACAAACATTAAGAATAAAACTTGAACATTGCCTGTATACCATTTTATTTGAATTAAAATACAACACTATAGCTGTATGTAAAAACTAGAAAAAAACAACAATAAATAAATCAAAAGTTAAGCTACAAAAAGAACTAGAAGAAAGTAAATTTAAAATTCTTAAGATCTGTAATGGATAAAATTGAATAGGGGTATTTTAGCGAATTAGTTTTTTTGATTTTGATCTTTATGTCCATTTGGAATGGCATTTTGGTGCATACTTATCAAATAAATGTTTTTCAGAGTATTAGAATAAATACAATGATAAAATGTTCCAAGTAGCAAAAATACAATAGCATATTATTTGAACCTGTCTATAAAGGCTACCCAAGTGAACAAGTAAAAGTGGCCTTTATGTGCAGATGGTCTTTATATACAGGTTCAAATAACATGATAAATGAACTATTATAATACAATTCTACTAGTCTTTATATGCAGACCTTCTGGATTGTGATTGGGACATGGATTAGTATGTTTGTTTTTCATTTACAGCTCTTAAATATTTTATGAACACAACCGTATTTAAATACTGGTAAGATAGAAATTATAGAAGAAAACGCAAAAGGCAACCACGACTTTATTAGATCTATATACAGCTTTCTGTAAATGGGCGGCGCTGATAATTTGTAAAATCTGTAAACAATTCTGTTTCTAACTGTTAATTTAAAATGGTTCTGAATGAATTCAGCTAAACATGTTTTAAGAATTGTGGACTATGGAAAGTACAGGAAAATGTCAAAAACCACAAGCATCATACAATGTGCTTCTGTCAAACATCGGCATATGCCATTCCGCTGCTATGGTATATACAGTATTAATATTTTTATAAATCTGATTGAGTTTAAAATATAATGAGGATGGAAAGCTTAAGATTTATATTCTTATATTCCTATTCAAGATTTATGTTTTAAGCAGTGGCTGTTGTTTAAACAATAAAGATAATGTTTTATTAGATCTCTTGTTAGTTTTTACTTATCTTAACACATAAACAGTCAAATGTGTTGGAAAAACACAACATTACCAACCTTTGCATATCAATCTCAAATGCGTCATGTAGAACTCAAACACTTACCACTTATGCTCAGGTGAGCTAACAAGCACGAACACATTTGAGAAAGTTTGAAAAAGTTAACTAATACCATAGCGAGGTGTTTTAAAAACAGAGTACAAGAAACTGTTCGAGAAAGAATGGTTTAAAATAATAAAATATGTCTACAATTTATACTTTTATAATAAAAAACAAACATACCAATTTATTTCCAAATCAACACCCAAAGCAGAAAAAAAATTGAAAATTGGCAAATTAGGTTAAGCACTTTAATTTCCACGGAGGAAGTGGGCCCGTGTTTACCAGAAGGGTAAGCGCCTCCTGTTTAGCTAGCTATACCCGCCAAGAAAAAAACAAAACATGGAACTATTTGCCATAAAACCTTTTGAAGGCCTAAATAATTCTAGGCTTGCAATACTTCTGTGTTTACAATTCATTTGTAAGCAACTTGCTTCGTTGTATAAAGTTCCTGTTGTGGGAACAAGCTCTACCATAGTGTATCAACTGTCAAATAAATACACCGTAAGCAGGTATATTGGTGCTTAGAAAAGTTGACAATAGAAAAATTAAAGTCATGACGTTTGTCATACGTTCTTTGCTGTTTATCATAATTGAGGTTATTATGAAACAGAACTTTAGTTGTATCTTTTATTTAAAGCTCATTAGGGATAGATGGCATTCACATGGTCTCCAAATTAAGGATTAATAAAGAGATAGAACGTCAAATATATTTTTTATTTTTAGTTGGGTGATTTAGCGACAGTCTTTTCCCAAGACTTAACAAGGTTCTGTGTAAATTCTGTTTCGTACTAATAAATAAATCAGCAAGCAATAGTGCACAGTTTTTCGAAATGGTATACCGATTGTTTGTTGGGGAAAATTATATTACCAAACACAACAAATATGTCTATCAAAATCTATAATATTTTGTTGATGGTATCTTCAGTATATTTTTGTTTGGGATCCGTTTGGTGCTTGACATATATTCCCTTGTATGGATTTTTCTTTACGTTTAGAATACAAGTAAAAAAATCCTCTTTTAGTTTCATACCGAAATTGTCAAGAACTCCGCGATAAATGATAAAGAGGGTTTTGAAAAATATTGAGCACAATTTACTGTTCTCCGTAATAATAAAATTAGATGAATTTTATACAGGCAGTATTGTTGTAAAGTATGATGTCTGTTTATCCAAAATTATCCTTCATATCTTTTAATGTTGATCCTAATCTTAGTTTTGATGCACACGTGGTAGGTACCTAGATATGAGGTGCTTTCTCTTCCGGAACAACCGATTTCACTTCTAAATGAAGTTCACCTGTTTAAATAAATTTCTTATTTTTCAAAGTTTTGCTTTTGGGATTGTGGTTTTGTCATTGACCAGAATATTTGTGATAGATCTTTATTGAGTGTGCAAAAGTAAACTTAAGTTCAAATAAGTTCTGTGCATGTTCCTGCAGTCTAGCGAAATAGTTAAGTATGTTTTTCAGATACCAATCGTTAAAAATACGGAGCCTCTTTAGTACCACAGAATTGTAGGTGTTGAAATATTGAAATCAACTTTGCTGTGTTACTAAAGGAGTTCCGTATTTCAAAATCTTTTATTATATTTGTAGAATATTGCCATATAATTTGCTCTATGCCAATTGTTATACATGTGTAGCATTTGTCGGATTTTTTTACAGAAAGAAAAATTCAAAATTCTGCACTTGACAATTTGCAGACTAATGAATATTTCTTTTAATAATCTAAATGAATAACATATGATTATATACGAGAAAGGTTAAAAACGTGTAATATTTTATCCAAGTGAAATATCACGCCCGCCTACGTGGTTATAACGGTTTAAAACAAAATGTCGAAATAATCAACTTTTTATTTCTGTTAAATATGATTATAGAAAATTTATACATTATATCATATTACACAATTAATATATGATATCTATCATTGTAACTTATATATATATATATAATTGTATAATGTCACGGACAATGAAAAATGAATCACACAGTACAAAAAATCAATAGCTACTGTACTTTATTGACTTCAGTTTCCTAATCATTCCCTAACTAAGATTTCCTTAAGTTAAATTCAGCATATTTTTACGACTAAAGATTGTTATCAAAGCTAAATGCAAATTTTAGAAGCTAGAAGCAATCTTCAATATGACACCTTAATTTTACGAATATCTTCAACACTAACAAAATTATTTAGATTTCAAATTAACCAAACTTAAGTTAAGGAATCTGAAGCCTAACAGACAGTACAAATATCTGTATTCTATGCACTGATGTTAAAATGGAGACAATTGGAAACTATTTTGGGTGATTTGTCATGTGCTAATATTTGAATTCTTTAATTTATAAATAATGAAAAGGGATTATTAGAATGAAACTATAAATCCTTTTTGATAAAACATTGGAATACAGATGCTAAAAACTTAAACCCCTGATGAATACCTTGAAAAATTAAGAAAAACTCAAAAATTCAGATTAACGTGTCCTAGTTTTTTGGTTAAATTCTAAATTATCAGAGTTGGTACATGATGTTTATATACATATTATACATATGGTACATATCACATATTGTGATAATAAATACAATGAATTATTATTATTGTTATTATTATTATGATTATAAAATAATTGCATAGGAATACGCTTAATTAACACAGCCATATTATAAACAGTCTTATCAAACCTCCCAAAAAGTTTTATAGATGCAATTACAGTAATGTAGTGTGACCGACGTTTATGTATACAAAATAATTACCACGGATATATTTGACGCTCTGTAGTTCCATGCTCCTTTAATTATCATCTTTTACACACGTGCAATTCACGTGTTCAAGTTAATTTGTCAGTTTCAAAGTTTTTACTTTGCTTTTGGATTGTGATTTGGACTTGGATTGGCATGTTTGTTTTTGATCATTGCTTTTCCAGAAAACTGAAATAAAATTGCTTATGCATTATGGTTTTAAAGTGTGCCAGCATATCAGCACCATTATGTTTCACTTAATTTTTTATATTGCACACTTTATCACGTGATGCTGTCGTGACGTTGTCTGGTACACAGGTGGCGCCTATGACTACGAATTCAATATTGTTAAATAAAACTTGTGCAATATTTATGTATTTTGATGAAATACTGGTCGGATGTAACTGAAATGTATCTTGCTATATAAACTCGAGCTTGTGCGTGTGAATGTCAAGTCAACGAGGGGCAATAATATCTGTTCAATAATCAAAAACAAACATACTAATCCATGTCCGAATCACAATCCAGAAGCAAAGTAAAAACTTTGGAACTGACAAGTTAGCTTAGACACGTGAACTTTTACCAGGGAAGTGAGGCCGGTTGCTCCGGAAGGGTAAGCACCTCCTGATTAGCTAGCTACACCCACCACGTGTGTAATCAAAATTGTATGAAAGGAACATGACACTATGAGACGTCAAATATATCCAGGGCAATATTTGACACAGAGACATCAAACTTATCAACAATACTGTGATGACGGCCATAAAACTTTTTGAGGGCCTTTATAAGCCTAGGCTTGCAATATTCCTGAGTCAATAATTTATTTGCAAGCAGTCTACTTCGTTGTACAAAGTTCCCGTAGTGGAACGCGCTCTACCATAGCGTATTAATTGGGAAACAAATACACCATAAGCAGGAGAAGCAGGTATATTGCTGCATAAAAAAGGAAAAATTGAAGTCATTACGTTTGTCATAATATTTCAAATGAAGCCTTTCGTGTGCGTCATAATTCAGGTATTAGTCTAGATATGAAGCAGAACTTGAGGAATCAGTCGAGCCGAATTTCAAGCTCACTAGGATAGATGACATTAAAATTCGATTATTTTTCAGCCTGGAACATTAACCTTACATTATTTTACACAGTGTTGCACATGTAAAACTGTAATGTCGTTTTTATTTGATCTATTACCGTATTATAATAGCTGTGTGAATTTTGCAGGGTTATGTTTGATGTATTGCCTTATTATACACGTACTATAGTTTATGATTGTCATCCATCCATTAAACATCATGAGAAGCTTTTCCACACTGTTGGGTCCTAAATAATAAGTTCTGCTTCAAAACTAACACGTTGTTGTCTGTTTTATCTGGGTTAAATGGGAAGAGATTATTGCAGTTTAAAAAAATCGTAAACGGATAATCCTGTTCATATTTAAAACAAATGCTCCAACACAAAACTATAAGTTCTGATGGTTTTAGGTAAAGGCTTTAATATAGCTCTTTAAAATTGCATTTGTTTAACAAAAACTTAAAAGTCTTTGTTGTGTTTGTGGTCTTATCAAAAATTCAGATAATTATATTTTTAGAATATACATTTTTAGGAATTATAGAACAACTGTATTTTAAAGCCTTTTTATGTTGCTATAAATACGTTATTGTATTGAAAATTAAACTTAAATTATAAAGATAATAAGATGTTTATCTATCTATATTAAATAGTAACCGTTTTTTTTTTGATTATTATTATCTTATTATCATAAACACTTTATATAACTATATCTTCACAAAATTATGATATTTACATGTATGTGTTTATGGGAATTTTCACATGTATAGTATTTCTTTTAAATTGTCTGCATTGAGAGACTGATTTATATAAGAGCTTGTTCATGTTTCAGAATCTCATTTGTTTAAATGGTAAAGCTTGTTCCCACTACAGGGACTTTGTTGATAAGTTTGATGTCTCTGTGTCCAGGATTGCCTTGGATATATTTGACGTCTCATAGTTCCATGTTCCTTTCACACGATTTTGATTACACATGTGACGGGTGTAGCTAGCTAAACAGGAGGTGCTTACCCTTCCGGGGCACCCGGCCTCACTTCCCTGGTGGAAGTTCACGTGTCTAACTTTGTCAGTTCCAAAGTTTTTACTTTGCTTCTGGATTGTGATTCGGAAATGGATAAGTATGTTTGTTTTTGATTTTATTCATTTATTTATGTGTAATTTATAAAAATAAATATTGTTTATACTAAAACAAATCTGTAACATGATTATGTGTATAGTTTTTATAATGCAGCTATGGGTTTTGTTGTTTGTTGTTGGTTTTGGTTGTTGTCAAGTGCAACTACACTGGTCATTTCCTTCAAGTCAAACGGCAAAATAGGTACAATTCCAATATTTTCATTATTAACACGTTTTTTTACCATTGTTGTTCTTGATGTGTTGAATTTGGTTGCTGCCAAGTGCAACTACACTCTTCATTTCCTTCCAGCGATACAGCAAAGGGTTGGCATTTTCCATATTATTATTAATATTGAGTCGTGTTTCTGCTATGGTTGTTCTTGTTGTGTTGGCTTTGGTTGTTAGCCAAGTGTAGCTAGACTCCTTCACATGTGTTTCCTCCAGACAAAAGGCAATTGGAGACATTTTCCATATTATTATTGACTCGTGTTTTTGCTGTGGCTTTTTCTTGTTGCGTTGGCTTTGGTTGTTGCCAAGTGGAGCTACAGTTTCTTGTATTTCCTTCTAGCCAAATGGGGACATTTCCCATATTATTTTTGACTCGTGTTTTTGCTGTTGTTTGTTCTTTTTGTGTTCGTTTTGGTTGTTTCCAAATGCAACTGTAGCTACACTCATTTACAGACAAAGGGCAAATGGGGACATATCCCATATTATTATTGATTCGTGTTTTTGCTGTGGCTTTTTCTTATTGCGTTGGCTTTGGTTGTTGCCAAGTGTAGCTACAGTTTCTTGTATTTCCTTCTAGCCAAAAGCCAAATGGGGACATTTCCCATATTATTATTGATTCGTGTTTTTGTTGTTGTTTGTTGTTGTCGTATTGGTTTTGGTTATTGCCAAGTGCAGCTGCACTCTCCTTTATTCGTATTTCCTTCTAGATAAGAGTCAAAGGCAAGGGGGTTCACATATTCAAACTTTTTGAACTTTTTTGCATTGACTTATTCGTTGTGTTGTCTTTGGTTGTTGTCAAGTGTAGCTACACTCTGTTTTACTGGTTCCATCTAGCCAAAAGGCAAAAGGGGTAATTGACTCTTGTGTTTTTTGTGTTTTTCCGTTATTTATTCTTCTTGTTGTTGCTTAGTGCAGCTTTATTTCCTTATATTTCTCACTACCCAAGAGACATAAGTGGAGCATTTGCTATATCATTATTGATTCGTGTTTTATCTGTTGTTTGTTCTTGTACTTGCTTAAGTTGTTAGCAAGAGCAGCTACACTCTGCTTAATTAGTTCATTCTAGACAAAGATAAATAGTACATTGTCTATATTATTAAAGACTCGTAATTTGTAAATCTTTTCTTTTTGCTGTGATTTGACTTGTTCTTGTGTTGGTTTTGGTAGTTGCCAAGTACAGCCACACTCTTCTTTACTCAGAGCAAAAAGGAGACATTTTATATATTATTATTGCCTTTTTTTGCTGTTGTTTGTTTTTGTTGTGTTGGTTTTGGTTTTTGGCAAGTTTAGCTACACTCTTTTGTATTTTCTTTTTGATAAGAGACAAAGGAGGTTTTTCCGATGTTATTTGTTTTTGTTGGGGCTTGTTTTTGTTGTTGTTGCCAAATACAGCTGCATTGTACTGATACCCTTCCAGTCAAAACACAAAGAAGAGTATTTCTCATATTGTTATCGACTCGTGTCTCTGCTGCTGTGGCTTATTCTTGTTTGTTAAGCGACACTGCACTCTCCATTACCAGTGAATTCTTCCAACCAAAAAACTCCAAACAAACAAACAAAAACAAAAGGGGGCGTTTCCCAAATTTTTATTCACTCGTGCATTTTGCTATTCCTATGGCTTGTTCTCTTTTTGTATCGGCTTTGGTTGTTGCAAAGTGCAATTACAATCTGCTATATTTCCTACTAGCCAAGAAGTCATTAATACTGTATCGTGCTTTTCCTATGTGTTGTTCTTGTAGGTAGGGTTAACTTTGGTTGATGTTAAGGGGAGCTGCACTGTAATTTCCCTCTAGAAAAGGACAAAAAGGGAATATTTTCCATATTATTATTGGCTAATGTTTTATGCTGGTTCGGCAACCTCGACTACTCGTGATCAATATAGTGTTTTATAATTAGTACAATCATTAAAGCAGAAATTATCTCAATTTATTAACTAAATAACAAATATTAATTACCGTCATAATAAATAAATCTGGCAATTTTTTTGTAATTTCATAATCAAAAGTGTTTATTTTCGTGCTAATTACATCGTAATTGCTATGTAAAGTTTGTATAAAAGAAGGCCTTACCGTGTCCACATGTCACAGACAAACTGACAAGATGAAGCTCTGTCTTAGCATTCTCCTGCTCTATGTAAGTACATTATACTATATCATTTATTATGTAATATTTATCAAGTTTTACGACTTACTGGATTTAGAACCATGTTGGATGGCGGTAGCCCTGCTAGCTCCTGTCCAGTTAAAACCTGTGTTAAAATTGGGTTTTTAAATGTATATAACGTATTTCTATAGAAATTTTTTCGGCAACTTTTGCGGATTATGCAAAATACCTATTCCAAGCCAATTTTTTGGAATTCTCTGTAACGGCTAGCTTGATTAGAACTAGAGTTCGTATTAAAGATAGGTTGATTGATTAACTGATTTATTAAATGTAAGATCTTTACGTCTCATTTTGAACATCTCTGTCACCAGAAGTAGGTAATGTTGCAGAAATGTTTACCTTTGCGATGCACAAAGGAAAATGTGTATGGAAAGTTCTGTACATAACGTGCAGCGCCGCGACACGGGCGATCCGGTTTTTTTAGGTTTCTACCGAAGAACAACACGTCTTTCACTCTAAATACCGAGTGCTTGATGAAAGAATAGTCACTTTTCCAATTAAACTCGCAAATGTTTACTTTTAATTTTGAACGGCACCACGCATTGCCATTTTAGAAATAATACCGATATTTCCTTTAAAATTGGTTGGATGCCTGCTGGTCTATGGTTTGTTGTTGTGGGAAAATTTTCATTTTAATGAGCGGATGGTCATCAGTATGCTTGATGTGAAGGTGTAACAAAATTTGCTCGGTGTAAATAATTAGCATACTGGTCAATGGTACTCAACTGAAACTAATGTAATTGTAAAGTTGACAAAAATGTTAAAATTACGAAAACGTCTACAGATGATTTTAAGTATATCGATAAAAATTCATTGTGATTAAAATGCACATGAATAAATTCAACAATGTGATACTGTGCATGCTACTTATGATTATTTATCCGGCTCAGACACGAGCAACTCCATCCTGACATGCGCATGCCGCAGATGGTAATACTGGATTGTGATTGATAGAACTTCAGTTTATAGCTCGAATTGTCATCTATCAGAGAGAAGATAAAAAATATTCAATTACACAAATATCATAGCGGATGAGTGACTGAATTATTTAAAACAGTATTGTATAAGTAGTGTTTTTGTTACTTTACAATAACTTTGTCTTATTTTGATTTCAGGTAGGAACACTGGCGTTAGGTAAACTCTCTCTCTCTCTCTCTCTCTCTCTCTCTCTCTCTCTCTCTCTCTCTCTCTCTGTGCTTTGCAATGCCATTACATAGCAAACAATTTCTTTTTTAAATCGATCTAAATAAGATATTGCGTTCACTCATACATAGAATTTACACTTTTCTATGAAGCGATTATGATGCATGATTTGTAAGAATTTGTATTTTCTGACCATGGCCATATTGTACATGTACAAATCTTTCTAAGGCAAGGTCTTAAAATTTCAGAATAAACTTGCTATAATTATAATGCAAAAACGTATTTCTGTTGTTTTTATAAAATAATTCCAGTCGGCTGGAAAGTGAGAATGAGATAATGTTCAATTTGGACGTGTAGGACATGATGATTGTTAGTTATTATGGCCATTACCAAACGGTGCCCAAATTACCAAATGCTTAAAATTTATTCCCCGGGCACCTGTCTCCATACCAACTAACACAAACACGGACTGTTATTGTGAAGTACATAGATGTGCAAGAAGTATACGTATTCGAGCACTTTGTAAAATTCCTCTTTATTCAAATAAAACCATATGTTATTAAAAAGAATTCTCAAAAATTTATTTTTAGTCAATTTCCATGAATTTTTCACTGTTAAATGTAAATTTTGATAAAATATTTCTTACAAATATTTAAAAAAGGGAATGTTGTTGTTTTTTTATAGATAAACATTTCAAATTCAACAGAAAATTTCTAAAATTGAAATCTACTACTAGTATTTAATCAGTTATGGCAGTTAAAAATTGACCATGTCGTTTACCTATGTTTTCTTGAATGGTACAATAATTTTGAAAATTATTGTAAGAAACTACAACGCATTTTACATTTAACGGTAAAAATGTCATAGAAATTGGCCAAGAAATAAGTTTTTGAGAATTTAAAAAATATGCATATGAAACAAAGAAGGATTTTACTAAGTGCCCAAATACTTTAAGTACGTCTCTGTAATTATTGTCATAATATGTATGTGATTATTAATCTTAGGTCGCCAAGTTCTCGTCCCAAACAGATGCCTGCCGGAATACAGAAGTAAGTTTCACAACATTAGCATTAACAACATCACCTCCAACACCACCGCAAACAAACTTTAGTCCACCACAACCACAACAACAATAACAACAACCCGACATAAACAAAAATGTCAGCATCAAAACAGTGGTAGTGATAATAACGCCACCACCAGCAGCCCTATACAACCGTGACAACAACAACAACAACGATGGCATAGATGATAATGCTTATAACGTACTCAACAAAAATATCAAACGATAAGATAACATTCAATCAATTGAATTTGCTGGTGGTTGTTGCCCCGAATATATCACAAACTCAGTAGGCAATAATTGTATATTATTGACAGAAATATACTATTGTCTTAATTTGCTGCTAGTTACAATTTGAAATTCCTTAAAAACTGAAGTGTACTCCCTCATGCAAAGTGTTTCCTCAGGTAAATTTGGTAAAATAGATTTTGGTCATTTTGAATAACTTTTCAACATTTTGGTAAAAAATTTGTTTCACAATTTTGGTCCAAAAGCTACTGATGAGGAATTGTATTCCGAAACGGCCGTCTAGTGCTGAAAGATTATAACTGGTATATGTAATTTACAGCATTAACGCAAAAAGTAACAAAATAGCAACCAGCAGCACAAGTTACTAACAGCAACAACAAATATGTATCTGATTTTATTTGAATTGCAGTAAATATAAATTATTCAGAAAGATCCATGACAGTCGGCAATACATTGCTCTTGTCCAAAATGGTTAATAACTGCCAATTACGCCCCTCTTCTGGCGTGTGGGGCATCAACGAAGTCTTTCCAATTTTGTCTGTCATTTGCAAGTTTTTGTAGACTGTTCTATGATTGGTGTAAATCCTTCATTTCTGCTTCCACAGTGCGCATCCATGTTATCTTTGGTCTTCCTGTACGCCTTTTACCCTGAGATGTCCAGTGTATGTCAGTTTTGGTTATATTATGTGATTCTTTTCTTTTTGTCTCCATCTCCATCGTCTTTTCTTGATTGTTGTAAATAAATCTTCTGACTGGCATCTTCTAAGAAGCTCATCATTTGAGTTTCATTAGACCAAAGTCGAGAGTATGTAATTACAATATGTATTTATAGTGATCAGTCTTGTTTAGTTATCTCTGTATTCACTGCTATTGTCACATGTTTGGTTTACATTGGTTTATGCCAAGTACGTGTTTTTCTCATCAGTAAAATACATGTACATTACATTATGTATATTTATTTTAGTTTACCCAGGCTCCAGTTTCACAATCGTTCCTTTACTAAGATTTCCCTAAACTAAAATCTGACAAATAAGAAATATAAATAACGTGTTTAGTCTTCAAAATATTCAGTATATTAAGGTGTCATTTTGAACATTTTGAAGATTGTCAAAATTGTCTAAATTTAAGTTAAGGAATGATTGTGAATCTGGGACAAGGACTGACTATAAATGCAACTATAAGGATAATCTGTATATTTACCTATTCCGTTTAGTATTTGGTTGGGTGGGTATGTAATAAGCGTTATTTCTGCCGTCATGTTCGTTTTATCTTTTTATCTAGGAGATACAGATCCGTTACCCAGTGGATGTGAAGCTTATGAAAATCTAGGTAATAATGAAGTATTTACTGTTGAAAGTAAATTGCGACACAAAAAACTATAAAAACTGTGAGCTACCAAGAGAGAGTTTCGGTTCTTGATCCCATTAGACATATGCTATTATAATGATAAAGAAATTGACAAATTTGTTTTACAACTTTAAAATATGTTTCCTATTTTCCTGTTTTAAAAGTTAGAGATTTTTTAATCACGTGATACAGTATGATTATGAAAGGACGTTTCTTGCGAGTTTTAAATCAGCGCCAAAAATACTTTGACATTATAAGCTACAAGTACATATAGTATATTTAGCTAGTTCGGCTCTGCTGTTCATTTCATTTGATTAAAAACTTTTCCAGAAAAAATTCTCAAAAGGGAAACATAAGGGCTTGATAATGACTTAATTGCAGAAACGTTGAAAGATGACTGATAATTGAGCATTTATTTATTTCATCATATTTTATATATTAAAGTACATGTTATTTGCTACCGATAGTTTTGTTATATTCAGAAAGCTTGACATTTGACTATACCTTCAGTATATAACGGATGTATATATAATCTAGATTGTAGGAGACAGGCTGATGTAGCCTTTGTACTAGACGCATCACGAAGCATTGGGAAGACTGCTTTTGGGAAAGAGAAACAATTCTTTCAGAAAATTCTAGAAGCCTTTCAAGTCGGTCCCGACTTTAGTAAATTTGCAGCTATCACGTTTAGCGACAAAACTAAGCTAGAATTCAACCTTAACGAATACAACGACAGGACATCTCTCTCAGATGCTGTAAACACATTGATTATGCTGATGGACCTGCCACACTCATGTATGATGCTCTGCAATATACTCGTGAAAATTTGTTCACCATTGCTAATGGAGGCAGGCCCGGAGTTCAAGATGTGGTCATACTTGTAACAGACGGAGAGACACAGAATCCTAAAATGACTAAGTCTGAAGGTTTACAAAGGACACAAGAACAAGCTGAATTACTGAAGAATAGCGGTGCCTTTATTGTTACGATCGGCGTCGGACCTTATATCAACGAAAATGAATTGACAGCTATTGCGTCTGGACCAGAATATTATTTAAAAGTTAGCTCTTATGAAGAATTAAACGAAGATGCTATTGTAAAGAAAGTTACTAATATAACTTGTAAAGGTAACTCTCTCTCTATGTTTCTCTCTCTCTCTCTCTCTCTCTCTCTCTCTCTCTCTCTCTCTCTCTCTCTGTTGCAATATTGCTTATTCTAAAAACTAAACACGTTAAATACAGATATGAACTAAGACTTCCGTTCGTATAGCTCTGATGATTTGTATTACATTACTAGTATACGTATTTGTATGAAGTAAACCAGTATTTGATATTTCACAGTAAAAGAAAGATTGTAAAAAATCCAAATAATGAATACGACATCGTGTAACCAACCGGTCTTTCCACTTCCCATATAGATGTTAAACTGGAATAATTATTCACAGTAAAGGCCTGTCTAAAATATTAACACAGCGTGACCTACGAAAAGGAACGGAGTGGTCTAGTATAGATATCTAGCCAATGCCGAGAGGCTATTACCATCTGCAGAAGCTCTTTTATTGTGCTACTATAACAAGTGACTTAGATGAGATGTCAATTCGGTACTTATCCGTTAGCTTCTCGTTCAACTTTCGACAGATCTGTATTTCGGAAGATATGTACAATATACAACTAATAACTACAATACGCGTCTGGTTTTTTTCAGAATTACCTTTATGTCCAAACAACAAACTAGCGAAATATATGCAGGCACATGAAGGCGAGTATATATATGAGGCCATGCTAATTTTATCTTTGTTAAGCGTTCACTTGTGGTTGGGTTTTTGGTCTTCAAACGTGAAAAAAACATATTTTATCGAATTTATTATGTTTTTGTTTCATTTTTTGGGAAAATGTCAACAAGTTTAAGACTTTGTTTATTTATTATACATTATTATTTCAATCTTTTTAAATTTGCAATTTTGGTTCTCCCCATGTTTTTTTCACTTAGTAGCATTTGTCAATGCTATATGTTCATTTTTAGACTGTTTAATAAATGTCAAGTTCCATAATGACATAAGAGGTTCGTTATTTTAATTATATTTGCTTCGAGTTTTTACCTGATAGGAAGGTAGGTTATTGAACATCTAGTGGATGCTTAACAAAGAAAAAACTGGCATGGCCATAGATATAATATAGATTGTTTGTAGTATGTGTTGTTATCGTTCTTAATACTTTTCATGGACCAGAATCATTGCTTAAATTATATATAGTGTAGATGTAGTTCACAATACATAGTACATGTAATTGAAACCACAAGCAAAATGAAAATGAAAAAATGTCCTGAATGGAAATTATAACGATGTTATTATTGATGTTTAATTGTATGTACAAAAAATATCAAAGGACGTTTGTTTCAATTTTAGTTTTTGTCTCACGAGTTCCTAAACATACTGCGTATTTATAATTATAAACCCAAACATACAACGTAAGACAGCAACTATTTATTCGTTAAAAAGTATGATGTCCCTATATCTAAAAATACCCTGGATTTATTTGATGGTCCAAAGTTTTATTACACGCGTGACGGGTGTAGCTAGCTAAACATAAGTTGCTTACCCTTTCGGAGCACCGGCCTCACTTCCCTGGCGAAAGTTCTCTTGTTTTACCTAATATGTAAGCTTCAAATTTTTTATTTTCCTTTTGGTAATGGTTTTGACATGGAAGGATCCGTATCATTGTTTTGGATTTGATCTAGCCCAAGTGTCACAATTAAACCTTTGGCATTTTTGTAATGCATTTGGAAGTACCAATAAATATTTTGTCAAACTAAATGCAAATTTTATAAGCTCGATTAGGTCCTTAAATCCCATTAAAATTATGCAAAATTCTTTCAGGATTACGGTAAGGAGGATAAAAATGTTAAACTAAGGGCAAAAGGTTCCAGTATCGTTTTTTAATTTTTCTTCGAGGAGGAAATTTTGGTTTTTTAATGTAGTTTAAATAACATATTATACCAGTTTTAATTTCACAGCACTAGACGGCCGTTTCGGAATACAATTCCTCATCAGTAGTGCTTGGACCAAAATTATGAAACCAAAATTATTTAAGATGTTGAAAAATGATTTTTACGACAAAAATAGAATATCAATGTCGATACTCATAATATCAATTTCCTGCTGAATGCCTTGAAAACTAACAAAATGTTTTGATGAAGCATGTTCGATTGAACTGAGGACAAACTAGAAATGATTGCGACACTGGGACCAGGCAGGGATCATTCATTTACTTAATTTTGTAAACAAAAATCTGACGAATTAAGCTCTATTTTCATAATCAATCTAAATTCAGTAATTTTTGGCAACCTTTTTTGATGCCACGAAGGAATTTTTTTCAGAACTAAATGCAAATGTAACAAGCTAGACATGCTCTTCAAAATGACACCTTAAGCCCCTGAATACCTTAACATTCAGCGAAATAATTAAGATTTCAAATTTTCAAAATTTTCAGATTTAAGTTCAGGGAAATCTTAGTTAAAGAATGATTGTGAAACCGGGACCAGGTACCTTTATAATTTTGATAATTTTTAAGGTATTCGGGAATTTAAAATATCAAGTTAACGATAACTTCATGCTTTGAACATTTTTTTCCGTTTTGTCAAAATTGTTTATTCTAAGGTCCAAAACGATTACCAAAATTTCTAAATTTAAGTTAAAAAACTCTTAGTCAAGAAATGACGTGAAACTGGGGCCACGTAGTGTTGGAGTGTTCTTTAGTTCACATGCTCCGTAAGGACAACGTCTAAATTTTCATTTTCCAAACTATATCAGACATTGTATTTGTTCTTATTTTATTAAATTGTAGACTTGTCCAATAAAAAATCAAATATGAAATATGTAATAATTATGTAATTTTTACAGGTAGAGTGAGACGAGAATCACCACCAATTTGGCCTCCACCACTCCCTATCAAAGAAGGTATAATAGAACACTTATCTACTCGCCTCATAAGTTTCTACTTTTCTGCGCAAAATGATTTTATAATAACATATAAATCTTGACTTTTTGTGCTGAATAGGATTTTTTTACTTTCTTGAATATCTATCTATCTAATAAATATCATAATTAATATAGAAAAAACGCCACTTTTAATTTTGCATTCTGTTTACAACCCATATTCATAAAAATGTAGAAACTAGATTGCTACTTTCTATAAATATCCGTAACTACTGGTATGTGCTGCTTTTAAAAACAAATCCCTAAAATAACACTTTATACTACAGATAAATATTTACAATTGCAATATCTTTGCCTCAATAAAGTATTTGACATAAACTCATAGAGACCATGCTCCAGGCACTGACGTGATGACGTCAGATGTCCATTGCTCTCGTTGACTGACAGGAGCTGACCCATTTTATGAAAAGGTGCTTAACAGCGCATTTCCAAATTGTTTTCAAATTAACATGGAGACGTGAGACGGCAATAAAATAAATTTTCATAAATATTGTAAATATAAGAAATCAGGTCAATGTCTTTATGAACTTACAAAATATAATTGGCTGTCTCAAGTTTTTGCACAAAAGGCGAATAGAGACAGCCTATTGTACTTTGTAAGTTCATGAAGACATTGGAAAATTACCTTATTTTTTTAATCAAAATCGATATCTCTTTAGCATCCGATCAAGATAGCAAGCTGCTTCAAATTAATTGTTGACACAGGGATATTGAAAACCTTGGCTTATCTAGGCCCACAAAAAGAGTTTTAGAACCCAAGTATTGCAGAGCATTTTATGATAATAATACGATAAAAACTACCGACAGCATGATTTTTCATCGCAATATATTTCGAATACACAGGAGTACTGTGTATTCGAAATATATGCGATATGAAAAATCATGCTGTCGGTAGTTTCATAACCGTCATCACAGTATTGTTGATAAGTATGTCATTATTCCATGCACCATTATTCAGGCGAATTGCCTGCTTTGAACACTCTAATTTTTTCAAAGTAAACTCTGTGTCCAAAATTAGCCTGGATATCTTTGACGTTCCATAGTTCCGTGTTCCTAATTCTCAATATTTATTACACACATGGCAAGTGTGTTTTTAGCTAAGCAGGAGGTGCTTACCTTTCCGAAGCACCAGACTTCATTTTACAGATGTATTTAAAATAATATGCCAGTTTTCAAAATTTTAACGTTGCCTATTGGATTTTATTTCGATATGGCATTTGCTTTCGATTGCCCAAAATAACTGTAAACCAATCTATTACACTTTGTGATATGTTAACCGTATTTTTTTATAATCACACACTTTTGTATTTTCAGTTTGTAAAGGAATACCCGTAGATTTACTTTTTATATTGGACCAGTCTACAAGTTTAGGTACAGAAAGTTTCAGGAAAGAGCTCGACTTTGTCAATGACGTTATAGCAAACATTGACTCAAATTTACTAGGTGTTTCCGTCATGAAGTTCAGTGATGAAGCTAGTATTGAAATAATTCGGTCAGTCCAATCCCGGAAAGAATTAACGCAGGCAATATCTAACATTGCCTATATGGTGGTGGAAACACATACACACATAAAGCCCTGTCTTTGATGTTATTAGAAGGATTTTCAGCCCAAAATGGTGCCAGACCTGATATTGATCGAATCGGAGTTATCGTTACGGACGGAGGCTCACTGACCCATCAAGGACTAAGACCATGGCTGCAGAGGTACAGAAAGCTGGCATCCAAATGTTTGCAATAGGTAACAATTTTCAGAAAAAATTCAGAAGATTCGTATGATATCTTAAATTTATAGAAAACATTATATCTAGATTTAAATACTCAAATCTAAGTAAGAAGGTTGTAGTTTAGGTGAAAACTGGAAACAAATAAAATAAAAATCTTGAAAATGCCAATTGTACAAGCTCTTAGGTATTTAACTTTACGGTAAAACCTGTATATAACGGTCACCAAGGGACCTAAGAAATATGGACTTTGTAGACAGGTAATTACAAAAAAAACATACGATGTTTATATAAAGGTGGTTGGCAAACAGGATTTATCTCATGACACATTTTAGAACCTTGTTACTGAAATAAGTATAATGTTTGCTATCCATAAGTGCCTATCCAAAGTCAGGATTCTTATCATAAATTGTCTTACATCTTATTACCTTATTTTATTTGTTGTATGTGTGTGTGTGTGTGTGTGTGTGTGTGTGTGTGTGTGTGGTTTTGATTGCATCGACAATAGACTATAAGTTTCTCAGTTATTACTTATGTATTTCATTATCTAAGGAGTCGGTCCAGAATTTGCTACAAATGAGAGAAACAACAAAGAAGAATTAAACATAATCGGTTCCGATCCGGATGAGAATTTCGTATTTACCGTAGATGACGCAGATGGTCTAGCTACTTTACATAAAGAAATATCAAGAAAAGTATGTGAGGACAAATGCAAAGGCAAGTAAACTTTTTTGTTTTTAACGTGTAAGGTTATTTTGTTAAAATTTAGTCTTCAGTCTTGTAAAGCACACAAGGGCACACGTGTTTCAATGTAACGTAAACTAAACAAAACAAATTGGTACATTATATAAAACATAGAAGAAAGGGATATTGCAAAAAGTTTGACCCAGTGTAAAAGGTATAAAAAATAAATTTTTTCTACACGTTACATGACTAAATTAAAAGAACAAAAAGAAATTATTCACTTGTCATTCTTTTACAAAAACGGTTATCCTTGATGCAGAGTCGAGCACTGAACAGGGACTCGTGTCAAGCATCATACAAAAAACACACTGACTATGCCAAACTGTTAAAGTTTTTAGTAGATTTTTTTCTTTGGTGATATAATGTATTAGCAAACGATCGGTATAGCACATAACACTTTTGCCCCATTGCTTGCTGATTTGTTTTTTATTCGTATAAAGCAGTAAATATACAAAAACTCCTTAAATCGGTCGCCATATCATTCATCTCCGCATAAAGATACATAAATAACGTTCTATCTACTACTAGTCTAAATTTGGAGACTATGTGAATGTCATCTATCCTAGTGAGCTTGTAATATTAGACACAACTGATTCTTCAAGTTCTGCTTCATTTTTAGACGTATATTTAAATTATGAAGCCCACGAAAGACTGCATTTGAATCCTTTTAATAGACATTAGGATAGCAATATAATATTTCCAAAACGCCCCGTACAAACATTAAGGGGCGTTCATTATGTGGCATAGCGATGAATCCCACCGGCAAGTAATTGTACTTCAGATACAAGTTGTATTCTTTAATTTCGGATTGATATGAACTTGAATCAATTTTATAATGTAAATAATAACCCATTTTTTAATTTTCAGATGAACCAGATAAATGTAAGTTTAATTCAATTAATTCAATAGGCTTTGAAATTACAAGAATGTATAGTGATTTTTCTAATGTTTAAAAACGTTAGGCGTGTAATATGTTAGTATATAACTTAAAATAAAGATTATTCTCAAAGAAGAAAAGTTTTATTTGCCCATTGTGATCTTTAAAATTGTTTATAATTATAAGGAATGCCTATCAATTTACATTCTTAGTCCTATGATATATGTTAAGAGTTATATTTTATTGTCCGTACACGGGAGTTGAAGCAGTTTGTAACATTTCACATTACACCAGCAGCATATTCCATTTTCATAGCAGAAAAAACTAAAATATTTAATTAGGGTATTGCAAATGTCACGTACATAATTATACATTTTGTAAATCACGCATTGATTCCTCGCAGTGTTCGAGGCATTAGGTCACTTGTGTTTGAAGCGTTTATTTCAATGATTTTAATGTAAGTCATATTAAAATAGAAATAATCACACTACGCTACATATAATTATAATGTTTCAGTATGCAAAGACAAACCAGCCGA
Organism: Anadara kagoshimensis; assembly: GCA_021292105.1. Lineage (NCBI taxonomy): Eukaryota > Metazoa > Mollusca > Bivalvia > Arcoida > Arcidae > Anadara > Anadara kagoshimensis. The sequence goes on along the minus strand of CM037874.1, from coordinate 9,672,721 downwards.
CATTGTTTTCTGCTTGATGATTCTACTAGCTTGGAACGGAGGCCAACTTCATGAAGGAGTTAAGTTTCGTGTCCGACCTAGTAGCATCCTTTAATGTGGGTCCAGATGCGCAGAGAGTTGCAGCTATTACTTTCAGCACTAATGCTGAAACAGAGTTCCATCTTGACACATATGGAAGTAGAGCGCAGGTACAGAATGCATTGGCATCAATTGCATATTCAAGAGATACAAACATGCATCTTGCATTCCAAAAGATGCTTGGTGAGGAATTCTCTGGTCAAAGAGGCTCCAGGAATGTTGATAAAATAGCTGTTGTTGTGACTGACGGTATCCAACAGATCCTTACAAACTTAAGACCAGGTACAGGAAGCCAAAGCACGTGGAATCACCATTTTTGCAGTAGGTAAGTAATGACATTGTTTAAATACACCACGCCTCACGAAGTAGAACTCTGTCCGTCCACATACTTCATGTCCAGAGTATTGCTCCAGAACTGTCAAACACTATTTTACGAACCTTCGTTCTAACCATCGACATTGATAGATGTGCATATCATTACCCAGAGTAGCTTTGCTTATTTCCCTGGGAATTAATTTTGAACATGCGTACAAATCACCAAAAGTACCAACTGACGGGGATCCTTATTCACTAAATATGCTTGTTAATATTTTATTGTGGAGGTTCTGCTGTTGTATGCTGCTTGTTTGTTTTAATCATTAGTGGTATCATAGATCCGAAAATGCATATATATATAATATACCAGAGTTGTATGTTAATTGCCCTTTCTTTCTTTCAAATTTCGTGTTTTTTCACACTATTAATTGAATAATTTAGTGACTTAACAATAAGGGTTAGCGATCTGTTTCATCTTCTAGGGTATTTTGAGTGTTTTTATAAAAAGTGTTCTGAAGTTTCCATATTTAAACGTAGCCGGGAACATATAACTAGTTATTTCTATTTTGTCAGTTCTTTTTAACTTACAAGGTTGAGTAAGTCTTGTTGTGATGCCTACTCTTCCAGCACCCCTCACTTCCCTTGCGGAGTTTACGTGTTTAGCCTGATTTGTCAGTTTCAAAGTTTTTACTTTGCTTCTGGGTTTTGATTGGGACTAGCATGTTTTTGATTGCTTAGGATATACTATACACGCGTGTATTTGTCTTACTTAACCAGAGATGTCACATTTGTGGATACATTTTGCATATTTGGCTGCTTGCAAATAAATTGTTGACTCAGGGATATTGCAAGCCTAAGCTTATCAAGGCCCTCAAAAAGTTTTATGGCCGTCATCACAGCATTGTTGATAAGTTTGATGTCTCTGTGGCCAGGATTGCTGGGGATATATTTGACGTCTCATAGTTCCATGTTCCTTTCACACAATTTTGATTACACACGTGGCGGGTGTAGCTAGCTAAACAGGAGGTGCTTACCTTCCGGAGCATCCGGCCTCACTTCCCTGGTGGAAGTTCACGTGTCTAACCTAACTTGTCAGTTCCAAAGTTTTTACTTTGCTTCTGGATTGTGATTCGGACATAGATTAGTATGTTTGTTTTTGATACAATACATACATTGGGGTGCATTTTGATATACAAAAATTAATAGTATTCTTCTGTAATAGGAGGTTACTTGCTTTAGAATGTAGATGTATTGGCAATTTTAAAATGACGCACTAGATTCCCATACTGATCAGATATGGTTTTCATTGTATGTCACGATTCCGATTCATCAATTTTTTCAGAATTTTTTTAAGTATTACAAACGTGGTGGGTGTCTCTAGCTAAATAGGAGGTGCTTTCCGGAAAACCTAGTCTTATTTCCCTGGTGAAAGTTCGTGTGTCAATTTTTTTTTAAAGTTTTCACTTTACTCGGGATTAAAATTTTGACATGGGTTAGTGTGATTTATTTTGGTTATTGATATATTTATTTAATTATATTTTAGGTATTGGTCGATGTGAACATCAACAAACTTAACGAGATAGCTTCTGAACCATCCGAATATTTCTCCTTCAGTGTAACTAGTCTCGATGCTCTTTCACAAATTAGACGCCAAATGGGACTCCGAATTTGTGAAAGTACACGGTATGAAATTCTATAAACAATTCGATAAGTGTTTAAACATTTAAGAATAGGAATAGAAAATTAGAAAAGTCGGTCCTCCAGTAGTACCAGAGTTAGGGTTCAGATCAAAATTTTATGACTGAAATCATTGCCCCTCAAAGTTGAGAGTTTCATAACTAGTAGTCAAATACATAACTTTAATTACTGCCATTTGTTATTGGTTGTATTCTTCTTTGTCATGTGCATGTTTTAACAACAAATCATTTCCAGCAGTTCTTTACGATGAAAATTATTGTAAAACCGGCAATGATTTTAATTATCACTAAAAATGAAAATTACAGGTTGAAGATGAAATTTGCAATAATGAGCTAAATAATAATTTACTTGTCATCGACAAGCTGTTATTCGGTTGTTATTATAAAGAAAGACAAATACCAGCGCCATAAATCGGTCTCATTCTCAATTTCGATTCAATCTTGCATGTAGCTAGCCAAACAGGAGATGCGTACCCTCCGGAGCACCGGGCCTCACTTCCTGATGGACGAAAGGTCATGTGTTAAACTGGATTATTTAGATAAAGGTTTTTATTTTGCTTTAGGGTGCGATTTGGACTTGGATTTGTAGGTTTGTTCTTTTATTCTGTTTAGCAAAATCTCTCTAAGGGTTCCATGAAACCAACGAAACGTATGAAGACACACACCATGTGACAATCGAATAATGAGGTCCCAGTTATTATTACGAAATATGTCTTTATATGTAGTACAATTTTGTTAACTATTTTTTAAATTTTATTTTTTCCTATAGTCCAAGAGCTTAGTAGATGGATCATTTTGGTATTCAACAAGGCAACGAACGCAATGTCTAACGGACTTCGAGTGTATATTATATGTATTTTTGCCTTTTATTATTATTATATAAAACTTTGTTACCTTCCATTGCTTTTGTTTCCATATTTACACTAAGTTCATCCGTGTACCACGAAATACGCCTTAACGTTGGCGTAAAAACTTTTATTCTGTATATGGAATACTTTATGGAATTATGTCGTTCAAACTCATGTTATTGTGGAAAATTGCTAAGGGAAAGTTTTTCAAAGTATCAAACTTCAGGGGGTACACTACATGGTACACGGATGGACACCATTCATTGACCAGACATCATTTAATTCTCAATTCTATTGCATACGTGCTGTGTGTATCTAACTTAACAGGAGGTGCGTACTTTCCAGAGCACCAGGTCTTACTTCTTCGTTGACGTCACGTGTTTATCTAAATTTTTACTTTGCTTTGAGATTATGATTTGGACATGGATTGGTTGATTTGCTTTGAATTGAAGCTATATGACAAACGTGATGACTTCAATTTTTTCTATTGTCAACTTTCCTTTTCTATACAGCAAGTTCTGCTTCATGCTTGGAGTAGTACATCAGTTATTGCATTCACAAAAGGCTTTGTACCTACTCCGACTACGGAACTTTATAAAATGAAGCAACCGCTTACAAATAACTTTTTGGTGAGGGGATATTACAAGCTTTTAGTCTTCATCACAATATTGCTGATAAATACGATGTCTGTATCCAAAATAGCATTGGATATGTTTAAGTTCGCATAGTTCTATATTCCTTTCATTCTCAGTTTCAATTTCACTTGTGGGATGTAGCTAGCCAAACAAGAGGACCCGGCCTCTAGTTGAAGTTCATGCGTTTAACTTTATTTGCCAGTTTCCAGCGTTTTGTCTTTGTTTACGGTATTGACATTTGCACATGGACTGGTATGTTTGTGTTTTATGTAAAATGTTATCATCTATCATGAAAGCATCCTAAACGACAGTCTCCGAGAAGATTTTGGAATAAAAATCCACCTTATTAGCATAATTCCTGAAAGTTAGGTCAACCAAAAACTGTCCATGGAATAAACACCTTACACATTTGAAGGATTTATGGTTCTCATATTCCAGCCTAGTTGAAAGCTCGTTTGAAAAACAAGTTCCAGAATATGTATGTAACACTGGTTAAAAATGTTAATGAATTTAAAAATAATTATAATCCCATTTAATTGTGTGAAAAAATCATGTATTTATGACATTTAGTCTAAATATTTTTCAAAGTTCTATGACTGAAAACGACAAATAGGTATGGAGAAAATGGGGTAGATCTACAAACATTGAATTACACATTTAAAAATTAAAACTCATCCCATATCTACATTTTAAAAATTCTTTGATATGCATTTGAATAAACATTTATCTAGCAAAAGGCTGTATTAAAGTCCTCTTTGTTTGGAAAACATCGAAAACGCACAATTTTTAACTAATAATCTTGACCATTGATTTGACCAAAAAATCAATGATGATTATTTAACTTCCTTATAATTTATTGCTCTTATTTTTAGACTCATGGGATCTATCTGATACATTATACATGTATTATTTAAACAGAAAGTTTAGTATGTCATGAAATCTGCCATAATATAGTAATATCATAATGCAAAATGTCCAAAAATAAGATTTACTGAGGACAAATTTCATGCACAGTTGCTTATGCACCGTTTGCTAAACAACGATACATGAGAATACTTTATTTGTAATGCTTTTACAAATACTAAATCTCGGACTGTATTCTACCGAAAAATCATTATAATCTGGTAAGGGACCAAATACGACCTTCAGTGCATAACCTCTTTTATTTCCAATTGACCCAGTGTTTTCAGCGGAGATGAACGTTTACGCACGCACGCCTACATGATTTGCTAGTTTTAAAATATGGTTCATTACTTGATGACCCAGGACAAAAAATCTGATATTTGCAAAATTTTGATTGTTGATCACCCATGCCACTATGACGCCGAAGCCAATTACTTCATACAAAAATAACATTGAACAAAGAGACCAATAATTAACGAGAGGTTATTGATATTTTTCTGTCACGTGTTTATGTGATGTATCACGAAAAATGGATGGTGACATTTTAAATTTGTATAGGAATACTTAATTGTCGGTATTTATATTATTAATTACTTAATTATCTTATTTTTATGCTTAGATAAATATTACTTGTTAGTTGTTTCAGTTATTGTGCCATGGTAGAGCTTTTGTTCCCACTATGGGAACTTTAAACAACAAAGCAAGCTGCTTACAAATAAATTGAAGACACAAGGATATTGCAAGCCTAGGCTAATCAAGGACCTCAAAAAGATATTTATGGTCGTCATCACGACATTGTTGATAAATATGATGTCTCTATATTTAAAATATTTGACGTCTCATGGTTCCATGTTCCGTTCATTCTCAATTTCGACTCCACATGTAGCGGATGTAGCTATCTAAATGGGAGGTGCCTACCCTTCCGGAACACACATCCCTGATTGAAGTTACTGTGTTTAACTTGATATATCGGAGTTGAGTTGAGTAATGGTGTTTAACGTCCTAGTCACGAATATTTCACTTATAACGAGACGTCGCCAGCTATAGGCGAAGGTGCAGAAATTTTGCCTGTGCGTTGCGCTGATGGCATTATGATTATACAGCAGGATGGGAACTTAATCCTGTGTCTTGGTAGGCTTGGCACGATAATATATCGGTTTCAAAATTTAATTTTGCTTTGAGGTTGTGATTTGGTAATAAATTGGTATGTTTGTTTTTGGTGCATTGGCCTAAAAGATGGGCAAGGTAGTCTTCTTGAAGAAGAATTAGGTACTAATAGTTCTACTGGACTAAGAAATAGTCCTATGGCTATAAGATATGGGTAGTTCTATGGACCTGCACATAGGTAGTTTTGCAGAATCTAGTCATCTGCTAAAATGATTGATTGAATTGGGTTTTATGTCCCAGTCAAGAATGCTTTACTTATATCGACATGTGACCGGTTATAGGTAAAGCAGTAAAGGGTCCTTTTAAATGTCAAGTGCTTAGTGTAATAACAGTCGCTACCCTTTTCAGATCTTAGTCGGCCCAGCCTGAGTTGGAACCCAGGCCCTCCCACATATGAAGCGAGCACTAAACCAAATGAGCTACCGTAGTTATGGCGAGTGGTAAATCCAATTATGTAAATAGTAACGAAAAGTGTATTGATCTACAAACATTAAGAATAAAACTAGAACATTGCCTATATACTATTTTATTTGAACTTAAAATAAAACAATATAACGCAGTGACAATTGTAACAAATAAAGTGGATATGTAAAACCTAGAAAAATACAACGACAAATAAATCAAAAGTTAAGCTACAAAAAGAACTAGAAGAAAGTAAATTTAAAATTCTTAAGATCTGTAATGGATAAAATTGGATAGGGGTATTTTAGCAAATTTGTTTTTTGATTTTGATCTTTATGTCCATTTGGAATGGCATTTTGGTGCATAATTATCAAATAAATGTTTTTGAGAGTATTAGAATAAATACAATGATAAAATGTTCCAAGTAGCAAAAATACAATAGCATATTATTTGAACCTGTCTATAAAGGCTACCCATGGGAACAAGTAAAAGTGGCCTTTATGTGCAGATGGTCTTTATATACAGGTTCAAATAATATGATAAATGAACTATTATAATACAATTCTACTGGTCTTTATATGCAGGTGACCCATATATTGAGATGGCCTCAAAGGCAGGTTGGTCTATACCATAAAATGAAGTAAAGAATAATAATGAAAATTACAAAATTTTTAATTTTGAAAAAATATTATGAAATTTTTTTAATTTAATTGAAGGCAGGTTCTTATTTAATTAAGGAATGAATGTGAAACTTTGGCATATCTCTTTGTATTTACGTTAGGGAACCATGACAACAATGTTAACATTACCCTGATAGACTTTATAAAGGCAGTAATTAATCTATCTTTGTAAAAGTAGGTTATTATATCAATTAATAAATACAGATGTATACAGATTGACATATTTGTATTGTTTAATTTGAATTACTGTTTTGTCTTCTCAACATATCAAGGGAGATAATCCATGTTGCAAGAATTAGTTACCATTTACTATTTAAAACAATATGAATACAATTGCTACAAATTAACTTCAAAGATTCTAATCCAAAACAAAATAAACTTCCAAGTTCAAAAATTCATCATTGAGATTACATTAAAAGGTCTTTTATTTATATTGAGGCAGTCAGTTCTTGGATGGTTGAGAAAACCAGAGGACCTAGAGAAATCAGTGGTGAAATGCAAAGTGATTTGTAAGCATACCACTTGGCATGGTCAAGTTTCACAATGGACATTTATCTATAAAATTTCAACTCTTTATGCACAAAATTTTAGAAAATCTATCTGGGCTCAAAAATCTAAAAGGTCCAAGATCATTAAGTACCAGTTTTAAAATTTGGGCAGAAAAATGATTAGTGAATTATTACAAATCACCCAAAATTCATTGGTTCTGGAACAACTAATTTATTATTTGGACCAGTGGGTTGTGAAAGTTACTTGTCCATGACCGATGGGATTTTAAAGTCTGCAGTCAATAATTAAAACAGCTGCTTTTTTAATTAATAGACTTAAAATGAAATATCTGATTGACAATCTACATGAATTATCCTGTGATCAAATAAAATATCCCGAGGAACAGAACATTACTGGACTACATATGGATGGATATTCAAAATGGTTAAACTTAAAAAGTGAATTTGCTGTGCAGGAACACATTGTTTAATCAAACATAAAGTTGGTGGAAAATTCTATGAAATCCTGGTCTAATAAAAACAAGTTAACAGTCACTAGATTTTGGCAAAAAAATGACATACATGATTCTATATATTGTAACATTAAAAAAAAATACCATATCTTCAAACAACAACTTTAATCTATTGGATGGCTGAAAATCTAGAAGGGACTTATAGTTTTTAATATTTCTTAGACACACTAAGAGCAACATATGGAAAGTCTTAAACTAAACAAAAATTGTAAAGAACTGACTCCAGTCACAGGTGTTTCTTAACTAAGAATTTTCCTTAACTGAAATAAAACAAATTTTAAATCTATATAATTTTGTTAGTTTCCAAAATATTCATAAAATTTAAGGTGTCATTTTGAAAATTACTCTAAGCTCAATATTCCTTTATTCTATTTTTTTAAAGGTTGTATTAGTAATATAATAAAGTATTATCGAAATTTGTCAGTTTTATGTTAAGGGAAATCTTGATGATTGTGAAACTGTAGTCAATGTATATAGATTAAAAATAAGATATAAAATATTGCAATAAGATTTTTTACAAAAAAATCTTAAGCTCAATTCTTTTTTTGGAATAGATACCTAGCAATGTGTACCATGTGTAAGAAATATAAATATTCTATAAGAATAAAAACAAAGCTGAAAGGAAAAAACAAGAGGCCCATGGGCCTGATACGCTCACCTGATAACTAATGGCTAGCTGATAGATTTAAAGAAAACATAAATACTAAACCCCAATGACTTTTTTCTTTACATCATGATAACCATTGTATCAATACCTACAACATTCTAATATACATGCCTATACAAAGAGTTAATAGTTTTCAAGATAATTAACCATTTCAGTATTGTTTCACATATGTGACCTTGACCTTTGAACCCATGACCTTTATCTATACATCAAAATGATCGTTGTATCGATACCTACAACATTTTAATATACATGCCTATACAAAAAGTTTATAGTTTTCGAGATAATAAAACATTTTGGTATTGTTTCGCATATGTGACCTTGACCTTTAAACCAATAACCTTTTTCTATACATCAAAATGATCATTGTATCAATACCTACAACATTCTAATATACAAGCCTATACAAAAAGGTTTATAGTTTTCGAGATAATTAACCATTTCGGTATTGTTTCACATCTGTGACCTTGACCTTTGAACCCATGACCTTTTTCTATACATCAAAATGATCGTTGTATCAATACCTACAACATTCTAATATAAATGCCTATACAAAAGGTTTATAGTTTTCGAGATAATTAACCATTTCGGTATTGTTTTGCATCTGTGAACTTGATCTTTGAACCCATGACCTTTATCTATACATCAAAATGATCGTTGTATCGATACCTACAACATTCTAATATACATGCCTATACAAAAAGTTTATAGATTTCGAGATAATTAACCATTTCAGTATTGTTTTGCATCTGTGACCTTGACCTTTGAACCCATGACCTTTTTCTATACATCAAAATGACCGTTGTATCAATACCTACAACATTTTAATATACATGCCTATACAAAAAGTTTATAGTTTTCGAGATAATTAACCATTTCGGTATTGTTTTGCATCTGTGACCTTGACCTTTGAACCCATGACCTTTATCTATACATCAAAATAATTGTTGTATCAATACCTACAACATTCTAATATACATGCCTATACAAAAACTTTATAGTTTTCGAGATAATTAACCATTTCGGTATTGTTTCACATCTGTGACCTTGACCTTTGAACCCATGACCTTTATCTATACATCAAAATGATCGTTGTATCAATACCTACAACATTCTAATATAAATGCCTATACAAAAGGTTTATAGTTTTCGAGATAATTAACCATTTCGGTATTGTTTTGCATCTGTGACCTTGACCTTTGAACCCATGACCTTTATCTATACATCAAAATGATCGTTGTATCGATACCTACAACATTCTAATATACATGCCTATACAAAAAGTTTATAGTTTTCGAGATAATAATTATAATCAGAGGTAAAAAAAATTAGGTCACGACCTTCACAATTGACCTTGACCTCATTTTGAAGATACTAACAAGAAGATGTCAAAACTGAAAACCCCATGTCATTATCTGGTCAAATAGTCAAGTTATAAGAATTTGAAGCTATTTTACGATTTTTTCAAAATTAAACGCAAAAACGCGAAACCTATTTTTTATCCGAATTTCACAAAATGAACAAACTATAGGCTTAAGACCCTAGAGAAGCCAAATATCACATCAGATTTTTTCTCCAATCAGTACTTTCGGAGAAGAAGATTTTTTAAGATTTTTGCACCCCTAGGTCACCTTGACCTAGTTATGGTAGCCATAGCAACGCCACGAACAAATCTGAATTGCACCGGCCCATATAAACTTCTGACAAAGTTTCATTAAAAACTGTCCAGTAGTTTCAGAGGAGAAGTCGAAAATAGGTGTTAACGACGCACACACGCACGCACACACGCACACACGCACGCACATACACACGCTGCGCTATGCCATAAGCTCACATGACCTTCGGTCAGGTGAGCTAAAAAACTACACCTCAAAAATCTTTCTTAAGCTCAAATTAAGTACACCGCCTTTAACAATAATAATAACAAAATGTGCATAAATTTAAGGTGAAAACATACAGGATACACAAACAACATAATTAAATACTAATATAGCATGTGTATATAGGTCATACACAATGTTTTGTCAGCTGGTGTGACAGATACCATTAATGTAAATATAGCATGTATATATAGGTCATACACAATGTTTTGTCAGCTGTTGTGACAGGTACCAGTAATGTAAATATAGCATGTATATATAGGTCATACACAATGTTTTGTCAGCTGGTGTAACAGGTACCATTATGTAAATATAGCATGTATATATAGGTCATACACAATGTTTTGTCAGCTGGTGTGACAGGTACCATTATGTAAATAAAGCATGTATATATATAGGTCTGTTTTGTCAGCTGGTGTGACAGGAACCATTATGTAAATATAGCATGTATATATAGGTTATACACAATGTTTTGTCAGCTGGTGTGACAGGTACCATTAATGTAAATATAGCATGTATATATAGGTCATACACAATGTTTTGTCAGCTGGTGTGACAGGTACCATTATGTAAATATAGCATGTATATATAGGGCATACACAATGTTTTGTCAGCTGGTGTGACAGGTACCATTAATGTAAATATAGCATGTATATATAGGTCATACACAATGTTTTGTCAGCTGGTGTGACAGGTACCATTATTGTAAATATAGCATGTATATATAGGTCATACACAATGTTTTGTCAGCTGGTGTGACAGGTACCATAAAAGTAAATATAGCATGTATATATAGGTCATACACAATGTTTTGTCAGCTTGTGTGACAGGTACCATTAATGTAAATATAGCATGTATATATAGGTCATACACAATGTTTTGTCAGCTGGTGTGACAGGTACCATTATTGTAAATATAGCATGTATATATAGGTCATACACAATGTTTTGTCAGCTGGTGTGACAGGTACCATTATGTAAATATAGCATGTATATATAGGTCATACACAATGTTTTGTCAGCTGGTGTGACAGGTACCATTATGTAAATATAGCATGTATATATAGGTCATACACAATGTTTTGTCAGCTGGTGTGACAGGTATCATTAATGTAAATATAGCATGTATATATAGGTCATACACAATGTTTTGTCAGCTGGTGTGACAGGTATCATTAATGTAAACATAACATATATATATAGGTCATACACAATGTTTTGTCAGCTGGTGTCACAGGACCCATTAATGTAAATATAGCATGTATATAGGTCATACATTGTTTTGTCAGCTGGTGTGACAGGTGCCATTAATGTAAATATAGCATGTATATATAGGTCATACATACCTGGTGTGCCAGGTACCATTAATGTAAATAATGGCTTTTGAATTGTTTCAATGTTGCATCAGTTTTCCAGCTATCCATGACTAAGAGACCCCCAAAGGCCTTTTTTCACCTGAGGACATCAGCAAATAGAAGCATTTTGATTATAAGATACTTTTTTAAAAATGTTAATATGCATTTAGTCACAGTGACATTCAAATTAGGTTAAAGTTAACAGATTTTACAAACTTAAAACTTAATACACATTCATGTAATAATGTTTCAAATGTTGTATGAATCTTGCTTGTCTTCCTGTTCATTGCTGTTTTATAAGATTTTCTTTATCTATTGTGACCTTAAACTAAGGTCAAGGGCAACAAACTTTGCAAACTTTCGTAACATTCTATGAACTGTTTCTGTGAACATGGTAAATATATAAGCAAAGAGCCCCTAGTAAGACAAAAATGCTAAAAAGTTTAACTACTGAAATCACACTATGTTTTCAGTTCTGATGACGTTTAACAACCATTTTACATTTATCTCAAGGATTTTTTGAGGTATGTGAGTTTAATCTAAATATTTCTGATGCTTTTGTAGTAGTTGATACTCATAGTGGCCATTAGCATGATTAACGTGTCATTACATGTCCACAATTTCTAAACAAACCAGTACAGGCTTACAAGGTGAAATCTTTTCTCATTTGTACCTGAATGGGAGTGAGATACCTTGATTTAAAAGACTAAATACTGTAATCATTCTGTCACTGTTACCATAGTGATGTAGAAAGGACAAGCATGATATCAGCCACGACAAATTAAGACATGGAGGAATGGCAGATATGTACTTGTCTGCATTTCTGAAATCTGGTGCATGCCCTTTGCATAAAGAATCAAAATTTAAAAGAGAATTTCTGAATAGATATAATAATAATATGGTAATAATAATAATAATAATAATAATAATATGGTAATATAATAATATGGTACATGTAATAACAATAATAAAATAAATGTGAACACTAATTGGACAATATCGTATTTAAATAAAATACAAGTATTCTATAAATCTTTAAGATTCACTAAAAGCATAATTAATTAACAACATTAAAATATTTTCACATCAAAACTATCAATAAATAAAGCCATAAGAACTTTTCTGATTGACATCCATCTTGTGGAATAATCTGAAAAATTTATGTTCTAAATAAAAATCCATGTCCTTTCACAAGGTCAGATGTTTCAAAATCAAGGTCATTCATGCAAATGGAATGTGTAGAGTATGCTACATTAATATTTATGAAATTTTTAGAAATATTATATTTTTCTGTATGTTGTTTATTTTCATGGTGTCAAATTTTTGTGGTTTGATAATGTCCAGTGTATTTACCATTCACGATATCAAATTTTCACAGTCATGTATTATAAAAGGAAAGAAAGTGTGTGAGAACCTGAAATGTTTACTAAATGCCTCAAAATGTTGTTTTTTGCAGCGGTTTTATTTTCGCGGGAATACACCGGACCGCGAACATAGCAAAAATAACACTACAGCAAAATATAAGCATTATACGGTAATCAAAGATTACATAAAAAAATTCAGGATAATTCATATTGATCCCTTTTACATAAATCTTGTACAATATACCAGTATATTGTCTAGGTCACATTCAAAGTCAAATACCAATAATAACCATGGAACTGTGCCTTTTCCAAAAAGCATTGATACCAGAAGACTGTGATAAATATAGATTTTCATCTTTGGTAAAACATTGGGACTTGCAGGCAGATTTTTTTTATTTTTATTTTTCCAGTTTATCATAAAATACAAATAGACCAACATTTCAAATCTAGCCAGAGCGCAATGCAGTTTAATGCCCCAGTAAAAAGAATTCACTCATACCAAGATGGTCAGTTCAAGGATGGTAGAGGAAACCAGAGTGCCAGTAGAAAACCATTGACCTTCCGCAAAGGAGCTGAATTTTTACACTAGGTTTTGGATTTGAACCTAGATGGTAAAAGGCACTGTGATCTGTAATTATATATATAAGTATGCGTTTTATACCACTCTGCAAATGAAGCCCCACTTTTTGCTAACATTAAAAGTGTACATATAATTTGGATCTCAAACAAAGTTTTTTCCAATATCAAACAAGGTATGATGTGACAGAATAAAAAAAAAACTCCCTTCTGCCTATTATTGATCTGGGATATGTATATACCGATATGAGATTACAAACAAAATGGCTTGAATCATTTTTATAAATATTTAAGCCAGTGTTAATATGAATTTAAGGTAAAATATAACATTTAATACTATTGTATAGTAAATTGACAATAAGAAACAAAACTTGGTTGTCTACTAGATCTATAAATAGCTTGTTACTCAGTATTTTGGATGAGACTCAAAACTGAAGTCCCGTGTCTTAGTGCATGCTAAAAACAGCTCTGTAGAGTTCGAAAAAGAGTAGACCACCTGTGGCTGCTACAGAGGACACTTACAACTACAAGCAATTTGAAACAGACCGAGCAAAGTAGAATATTGTCTAATAACTGGACTATAAAAATGCTTGTAGAATCACTATACAATGTACAGTGAAACCTGATACTAACCTAACATTCATAATGTCCTACCCTGATACTCTGCAAATAGCACTCAAAAGAGTATGCAATGCTGAAAGACACTCACAGATAAGATAGATAGAAATATTCAGTTATAGCAATGATTCTATTTACTATAATAAGAGCACTTACAAGAAAACTGTCTACCATTATCTGATAGTACAGTGTTCACAATAGAGGTATTTCACTGGTGAAAATAAAATAATACCTAAAATTTGTAATACAATTCAGTGACCTCTTCATAATAGAACATTCAAAAACAAAAGAACTTACATGATTTGATTTTGTAATAAAAAGAAATATTTCTTTTGAATATGCTGCATGTTTTTAAAACTTGAAAAATCAAATTTGTCAGTCATGTTTTTTTAAATACCAAATTATTATTTATCTTTATATTTATACTCCAGAATTTCAGTGGATATTCATAATTCAAACAGAGAATGAACAATCTAATTTTTTTTACCAATAGATTTTATAAATTTATCAATTAATGGACAAATTAAAAAAAATTCTGACACAGCTCATGAATTGACCACAATTTTCTTGATTTGATCTTCATTACAAGTATTATCATCTTTTAAGAACCAATGTCCCCATTTTTTAGCTCTTGTAAATTTCTCTTTATTTCCCAATGCCCAGTTATTGTTAATAACATATGGTTTTAATTGATTCCTTTTAGCTTCGGGAAATTTGTACCACTTTCCATCGGCAAATTCTGTTAAAGGCAAACTTTTGGTTTTTATGTTTGCATGTTTACGACTGATTAAATTTGACAAAAATATCTGATCATTTTGTCCCTCTGAGATAGCTCTTCCTGGAGGTAGTGCTTTTATCTGAGTTTCAAGTTTAAGTAGCTGTGTCGTTAATGCTTTCCAAATGCTCTTTGTAGCCTCTGTTGGGTACATAAACAAAAATCCGCCGGCTACAATTCCTGGACGTTCTGACACAGGATTCACAAGAAGGTCAAACCCCTTATGTGATTGTAAATAAGTCATTGGATTTCTGAGCCACAGACAATCTACTTCAAAGAGAAACATTTCAATATTATTTTCTAGAAGTTTAAGTAGAGCCTCTGTCCGTTTAATCATTAGTCTCACATAACCAGCATGACTATATACTTGGTCGCCATTGCTTGATAAACCTTTAAGGTATACAACTGAGATTTCTGGCCAATCATGTTTCAATTTTTCTGCTGATTTTTCATCCGATGAAATAATTAAAACTTGTTTATGAATATTCATGTATTTGGTGTTACATAACCAGCTATATGTGAATGGAATGTATGCATCATTTATAAGTGTTACCAAAACTGTCAAATTCTTTTGTGATATCTTTTTTGCTGCATCAAGTAAGGGGTCATCGCCCTGCTGATGACCTTCAGCTTGGTAAGTAAATTCATTATGATTGGGGACGAGTTCCTCTGTAATAAAAATCTTGCCTGTTTCTGACAATCTGTTCTTATCTGTTCTGGATGGTGTGAGGTAGATGAAACAGAAGATAGTTATGAAGACAGATAAAATAAACACTGAGGAAAATGCTGTATATATACGGAACTTCATCTTGTCTCTTCTTTATCATCTTATCATGGTGCTCTGGTGTATTGTATACCACTAACCTGAAAATAGATAGAATCAGATTAATTCACTGTAAAAGCCAAAATATTTTAATTTGACATAAGAACATGTAGGTACTCCAAGTAAATCTTATGGATAGTATATAACTGACTGCAACTGTGACTGAATAATTGATTCTGGTAGGATGTTGGTTGTAAATTCCAAGTAAAAAACAATCAAAGAAAAGTTAAAAATGGCTTAATTCAGTCAATGTTAGGCTTTTGTCAGTCAATTAAAAAATTTAGGTGGGTGGGTGGGGGTTACAAATGGAAATTTGTATTCCCCATATAGGCAGAACATACAACTGAAAACTGGATTATCACCAACCAGAATCAGTAACATCAATGGTCCAACAGTTGAACTGGAACACATTGGAAGAGAGGAGAAGAACAGCTGACGTTATCCTGCTGTATAAAGTAGTTCACCACCTGATTGCTGCTCCAGTAATATACCATCCAGTGCCTGCCTTGATCCAGACAACTAGAAACAACCACCAGAGGACGCATATGTTGTATTCCACATTCATTGATGCATACTGTTACTCGTTTTCCCCAAGAGCAAGCATTTACTGGAACCAGTTGCCAAATGGGGTTGTAGCTGCACCAAATCTAGACAGTTTCAATATTGGGGCCACTGGACCAGTAACCCATGTACAGTGTATATATCTCCAATCCTAACAATAATATTTAAGGAATCATATAGAACTGGAGAAGTACCAAATATCTGGAAAACTGCTTTTGTTTGTCCCATCTATAAGAAAGGAAAGAAGTTCGAAGCCATAAACTACCGCCCAGTGTCACTCACATGCATTGCCTGTAAACTGATGGAGCACATTATAACTAGCAGTATCATGTGTCATGCAGACCAGCACAGTATATTGCACCCTCTCCAACATGGTTTCCGTAAAGTTCTATCCTGCGACACTCAACTTGTCGAATTTATAGACGACATTACTAGAAGCATGGACCGTAGACAACAGGTTGACTGCCTGATAATGGACTTCAGCAAAGCTTTTGATAAAGTCTGCCATAGCCTGCTGCTCCACAAACTAGATCATTATGGAATAAAAGGCAAAACTAACAGATGGATTCAAAGCTTCCTCCAGAACAGAAGTCAAGCAGTTGTTGTGGAAGGTGAATCATCAAACTTTATACCAGTGGAATCAGGTGTACCCCAACGATCAGTGCTTGGCCCTAGCTTATTCCTCTACTACATAAATGACATGCCAGAGAACATAAGGTCAACAACAAGACTATTTGCTGATGACACCATCGCCTATTTGACATTCACATCAGATATCGACGCAACTTATCTCCAAGAAGACCTGGACAAACTTGCACTATGGGAACAGACTTGGAAAATGAGCTTCCATCCAGAAAAATGCAATGTGATTACAATATCTCAGAAAAAACAACCTAAGAGCAACTATATTCTTCATGGTCAACAACTTGAGCATGTGTCAACAGCAAAATATTTAGGCGTCTCAATCACATCAGATATGAAATGGAACCAACACATCTCAAACATATGCAAGAAAGCAAACGGCACCACCAGGTTTTTAAAACGCAACCTTAACATCAGGAATGTAAATATCAAGGAGAAGGCATACAAGTCACTGGTAAGACCTACTCTAGAGTATGCATGCACCACCTGGGACCCATATCTGAAGAAGGACAAACAAAAACTGGAAATGGTACAGCGTCGTGCGGCTAGATATGTGACCAACCGATACCACAACACATCATCTGTATCGGATATGCTTAACCACCTCAATTGGCCAGCACTGGAGGAGAGACGAAAGAGGGCAAGACTGACACTTATGTACAAGATCACTAACAACCTGGTAAAAATCAATACCACCGATAGACTTTTGCCACCAACCAGAATGACTCGAAACATGGGAACACATTCATTCCAGGTGCCATCTTGTAACACCATGGTACGAAAGGAATCGTTCTACCCAAGGACCATATGAGAATGGAATGCTCTGCCCACTGAAGTAGCAACCGCTAAGAGCCTCGAAATCTTCAAGGCTCACCTGCTTGATTAAATCAATCAAGATGTTTTTACTTGCACATTTGATTGTACAGCACTTTGTTTTTACTTTTATTCAAATTTGTAATGCGCACACACAAAGTGGCAGTATCATCAGCGATTGATGGCGGCCGCAGACTGGTAGAAGTAGAAGTATTAGTTTATTTGTTTATACTGTGGATCTGAGACTTCACACTGCACACATGTACATAGTATTTTTCTTGATGTGATGTCTGCTTGTGGGTGTTAACAAGTACCAAAGTTGAAAACAACACATTAATAAGCACACTATCATGGATATGTGTGTCACTCATAAACACCACAGGTACTTGGGAACAGGATTTAGCTATGGTGTATTGGTAAAAAGGTTTTTTTTAAATATTATATTTCCCGATTCTAGCTGATTTTTTTTAATTCTCATACGTGAAGGTTTTTAAAAATCCATACAACAAATCATGTCCACAAGTATGGAGGTACCTGTAACAGCACGAAGCTAGTCATTTCGTACCATAACCATTTCGTACCATGACCATTTTGTACCCAAATTTACCATTTCGTACCATACCATATGACCATTTCGTACCATGGCCATTTCGTACCCAAATTTTCCATTTCTATGGTACGAAATGACAAGCAAATTTTTTTTAAAATAATGCATTCAAAATCTGCACATGCCGGAAAATACTACCATTTCGTACCATATTTATAAATATAATGACATTATTTGCTGATTATATTTTAAAAAAGGTTCTTTATTGATAAGATTTTTTTTAAAGTGTTACTTATTAATACATGTATTAATTAGCCTCATATGAAGAACAGGAAGAAAAAGAACATTGATAAGATTCTCCAGTTTATCATTTGAAAATTACGTAACCCAGCCTTTGTTTTGATTTGATGCCCCTAGTTCAACAAAAAACATTGTTTTTTAACATAGATTCTCAAAGTCCAAGTGTTTTTTTATTTGAAGATGTTCGTCTTATTGAGTTTTCATTGAAGAACTTCACTATAATGCAAGAACTACGTTGAGAGAGAGAGAGAGAGAGAGAGAGAGAGAGAGAGAGAGAGAGAGAGAGAGAGACTTTCACTATGATACAAAATTATTGTAGGAATATTGGTAACACTTCACTATCATATGGTACGAAATGGTAGTTGTGTAGTTCTTATAAATGGTAAAATGGCTTGAGTGTATGGTACGAAATGGTCAAAGATTATGGTACGAAATGGACATGGTACGAAATGGTAGTTGATATGGTACGAAATGACTACAATTCTAACAGCAAGTAATACGATTGTACATGACATGAGCTGGAAGAAATAAAATAGACACATGTCATTAACGAAATAAAGAAGTATAATACTCTGATGAACATTAACAAAGTTTTTAACAAGTGCAACATTTTAAATAAGCAACACGCCAACAGCAACGGTCAACAGGTCAAAGCGCAGGCACTTGGGTCAAAGACCTCATAGTCCTAGTCTTACACTGCTACAAGTCCAAATGAACCATTTTGGATGTGCGTTTGGACTCGAAATATTTTATGACAAATAAATAATTACCATATCCTCAACTATTCTAGGCATCAAGCTTCTTTTTACATCTAGACAGCATCATCACGGCACTCCCTGCCTAAACAAGAGGTTTCGGAAGTTACCAGAAAATACTAAACGCCTATGTGGAAGAAGAACGGATTAAACATTAAACCGGAAACCGTTAGAGCGGGAAATCTAACTTGGACACGTGTCGACAGATGGTATGTAATGGAATTATCTAAATGTAATATCTTACCGTTTCGAGCAATTCATTTTTGAAATCGATATATAAAGAAATCACAGGAACCTGTAATTTTATCAGAAATACGTAAATAGCTCAATATAATGGGCAAAAACTCCTATACTATATAAAAAAAATATAGGGGTTAAATTTTGTCTATAAATTGGGTTATTTACGTAGATCTATGATAGTTCGATTAAATTTCAGGTTCCTGTGAAGAAATCGAATCCTCCATATCTTATAATAGCCAATTGATCAGAATACAGATTCTTATTAGTAACTGTATTATAATTATTTTTTGTGGTATTATTTGTATTTAATGATGAATACATATTGTTATAAACTAATTTTTTTGAAGATAGGTTCAATTCAATCGTACCTAGGTACACTTGATCAAAACCAAACATACTAATCCATTTCCGAATCACAATCCAGAAGCAAAGTAAAAACTTTGGAACTTACAAGTTAGGTTAGACACGTGAACTTCCACCAGGGAAGTGAGACCGGGTGCTCCGGAATTCCTAGGAACAAATCGTGTGAATTAAACCTAGGTATACTTGGATTATAAATAATATCTTTAAATGAATTATTCATTGTCGCTGGCTGTATCAAAGCACAGACAATTCGATTTGAACCTATCTTCAAATCAATTAAAGAGATGTCGTAATTATACCTGGGTTTAATTCAATCATACCTAGGTGCAAATGAATTATTCCTAGAAATAATAATTTATTTCTAAGTACAATTATTTGAACCTAGGTATAATTCTATTACACCTAGGCCTAAATTAATTGTACCTAAGTATAATTCAATGGTACCTATCTTCAATAATATAAGACCTAGGTGCAATAAATTGTACCTAGGTTCAATTATTTGAAGATAGGTATGAATAATTGAGTATATGTAGAAACGGCGCTCTATAAAAAAGAACATTCTTAACAATTATAAGTTATAATAGCACAAAGCACGATCATAATTTGAGAAAAGTACATAAAGTCTATATCACATAAACATAAACAAAAGAAATGTATTCCTTATAACTGATGATGTCCACGATGCGAAAATGAGATTTTGGAATAATTTGATTTGTTATAGCAACACTCACTTTTCGTGTGCAATCGGTATCATAAGGGCTAGGTCAAATCATCTGCATTTACGGTGGTAATATTGCAATAATAATCAATAATCTTCAAAGAAAACATTCGGTCTTTGCGTTACAATTACAAATTACCTAAGAAATTGGTCCCATAGTGATAGTACTCTCTTCCTAAAAACCGTAGATCCCATTATGGAAGCAACACTCATCTTATTAGGGAATGAATCTCCAAGAACAAAAAATTGACAGAACAATTGATGATTTGTTGCAGATCAAATATTGGACAAGAACATCATATGTGGGTACAGAACGTGGCACCAAATGATAATTTTGTTTCCTTTATGTGCACCGTTTTTAGTTGTAAGGTACCATTTCTTTAAAATACATGTAGTCTAGGTTAAAATGATGCAGATAATTAGTATTGTAAATTGGATTGATTGAAATGACCAAAATAAATTATTTGTACAACGAAGTAGGCTGCTTTCAAATAAATTGTTGACTCGGGGATATTGCAAGCCTAGGCTTACCAAGGCCCTCAAAAAGTTTTATGGCCGTCATCACAGTATTGTTGGTAAGTTTGATGTATCTGTGTCCAGGGTTCCCCTGGATATATTTGACGTCCCATAGTTCCATGTTCCTTTCACACAATTTTGATTACACACGTGACGGGTGTAGCTGGCTAAACAAGAGGTGATTACCCTTCCGGAGCACCCGGCCTCAGTTCCCTTTGGAAGTTCACGTATGTAACCTGACTTGTCAGTTCCAACGTTTACTTTGTTTCTGGATTGTGATATGGATTAATATGTTTGGTTTTGATTATTCACTTGATATTCATTTACGAAAAAGGTAAACCAAAACATTATACTATGAATATCTAGTGCTTAATAGGTTTTTTTTATTTTGCCAAGCACTATACGAATTCCAAGCAAAATATACTCGATACCATAAACAAAATGTTTGAATTCTTGATAGACAACATATTTTGTAATTGTGCTTGGTTATATAATTTTGCAACAAACAATCGGTATACCAATGGGCGCAAACCGTGCAACATTGTTTATTTTTATGAACCAAAATTTATAAAGAACCTCATTAAATCTGAGAGGACTTGCCAAATCATTTAACTTCACATAGATAAATAGATGACGTTCCATCTATTAATAATCCTAAATTTGGAGACATGTGAATATCGTCTATCCCAGTGAGCTTGAAATAATAGAAACGATAGGTTCTTCAAGTTCTGCTTCATATTTAGACTTAAAACCTTAATTATGACGCCCACGATACGCTACATTTGCAGCTGTATAATAAACGTGATGACTTTAATTTTCCTGTTGTCAACTTTCTTTTTCTATGTATCAATATATGTATGTTTCTCCTGCTTATGGTGTATTTGTCACAATTAATACGTTATGGTAGAGCTTGTTCCCACCACTACAACGAAATAAGATGCTTACAAATACATTGTTGACAGCGATATTGCAAGCCTCGACTTATCAGGGACTCAAACACAGGGGCTTGGAATCGGGATGTTTTATCACTCGGAACTGAAAAATCTCATCACTGATAAGGTAAGTTACCAGTGATCAGTTTTTTCTCAGTGATAAATATCCGGATTCCAGCCCCCTCAAAAAGTTTGCGGCCATCACAATATTGACGATAACCACGTCTCAGCGTCCAGGATTATTCTAGATATTTTTGACATCCCATGTTCCTTTCATTCTCAATTTTAATTACAAACGTGGCGGATATAGTTAGCTAAACAGGAGGTGCTTACACTTCCGGAGCACATGGTCTAACTTCTCAGGTGAAAGTTCACCCGTTTTAACCGATTTGTCAGTTTCAAAGTTTTTACTTTGCTTTGGGATTGTGATTTGACCATTCATTAGTGTTTTTGTTTTATTTACTTTTACATCAAAGTCAAGAATATTTGACTTATACATACCAATTTACATCACCAGTTAGAAATGAGCATGCAGCCATTGGTTGTGTTTAATGTTTTACATTTTATCAGTATTTTTCCTCAGCTGTTAGCAATCAATCAGTCTAAGAACAAAATCTGACTGAGGAGCACATTAACGACAACCTTTAGTGATAGGATACTATAATAGCCATCAATGCATCATAGCACAGGCCTCAGTTTCACATTTATTTCTTAACCAAGATTTTCTTTAGGTTAAATCAAGCAAATTTTGTTAAAGTTTTTTTTTTAAAGAATTGCGAATAAACATTTTTGATAAAACTAAACAGACAAAACTATGGTACTTTTGAAACATATGGTTAAGTGGGAAGTTTACCCCGTGACTTCACAAATGAAGAAAAAGTATAGTTGTCGAGGAAACCTTTCAGGCCAGAATCATATTTTTTGGCAGTTGTAGTGGTAAATGTAACTGACAAATGGTCCATTTGGCAAACTGTGGATGAAATGAGCATGTATTATGTGCATGTCTGCTTTGTAGAAGCATATGCTCATAATGACATTGCAATTATTAGCTGGTAATTCACTTGCAAAAGGTTGCAGTCCCACCAGTCCATATCCTGACACCAGGTGAAGTCAACACCAATGTGAAATGAGTTCAGTAATGGTGTTTAACGTCCCAGTCAAAAATATGTCATTTATATCAAGACATCACCAGCAATAGGCAAAGGTGCAAAAATTCTGCCTGTACGTTGCACTGATGGCATTATACAGCAGGGTTCTTTATTGTGCCAAGCCTACCAAGACATGGGACTTCCTTTATTTTGAGTTCCCATCCAAAAAAACAGTGACTTTCATTTCGTAAAGCCGAGTGTTTGGCTAAAGAACAGTCACTACCCACTTTCAGGTCTTACATGTATGTCAGACCCGGCCTGGGTTTGAACCCACAACCTCACATTTATGGAGCAAGCACTGTACCAACTGCGCTACCACAGTGGTAACAATGTAAAATGGAATAACTGGATTTAGGTCACAATGTGTCTGGATTTGAACCCATGAACTTTAGAGCTACATGGTTCATGGTTGCAGTTTCTATTGAAGAAATGAACATCAAAACAAATGACAAATTGTTAATGACAACTTAACTACTGTTGTTTTTTACATTTTTTTTTTTTACTTATTTGTCCCCAAATACAATAAAAGTGACAGAATCTTCTTTATATAATACCGATCTGAAAAAGACAGAAAAGATATATGTTATAATCAGAAAACTATAATGTAAAAAAGAAGTATGCCTGTATTCATTCATCAAGAAATCTATAGCGACCAAGATTTTTTACTACTACTGCAGTGCATGCATATAAAACATGTAAATGCAAATTTAGTAAATTTTTTCAGGTCAGAAGACATTTCCAAAACCAAGACTGCTGGTTACTAGAGTATAATTCCATCATACGATCAACTTATCTACGGCTTGATAATGCCAAGAGATGTCCAAAAAAACAGCTTAACTTCCCAGAAACCTGCGTAGAGCTTAAGGAAAAACGAACAATGGATGTAAATTTATAACCTGCACAAAACTTATATATAAACTTTACTCTGGACACCGATGATTATGCAGGGTATACTATGTACCTGCACAGATAAACTACAGATAAATTTTTCATAATATTTGGAATAATGCATTGTTATTCAAATCACAAATTATTATTTCATACCTTGTTAGCAACATCTAAAGCATCGTAGTCTGGGGCTAATCTTACATATGCCTTTTTCTCTCCGTCAGGTCTGTAAAGAGACAAAGATCAGATTAGCATGTTATTCAATTAAAAGGCAAATCTTTCCTAATTTAATCTGGTGGCCAAGTAGTCCTGAGATGCCGACTTACAGATCACAGGAACTCACTATCTAGGTTTGAATACCACTCAGGACAGAATTCACTTGCAGTAGGTCTGCTGTTTAGCATGTTATTAAATCAAAAGGCAAATCTTTCCTAATTTAATCTGGTGGCCAAGTAGTCCCGAGATGCCGACTTACAGATCACAGAACTCACGGTCTATGTTTAAATACCACTCAGGACAGATATTGTGTGTGAAAGTTTGTCAATTCACTTGCTGTAGGTCTGCTGTTTAGCATGTTATGAAATCAAAAGGCAAATCTTTCCTAATTTAATCTGGTGGCCAAGTAGTCCCAAGATGCCGACTTACAGATCACAGAACTCACGGTCTAGGTTTAAATACCACTCAGGACAGATTTTCTGTGTGAAAGTTTGTCAATTCACTTGCAGTAGGTCTGCTGATTGTCTTCAAATAGTGAAAGAATCTTAACAAGCTGATCTTAAACTGAGGTGTAAAACACCTCTACTCCACTCCACTCTTAATTTAATCATTTTATGTCATTAATACTTATGTTTCCGATTCTTGCTCTCAAATGTAATTTCATGTAATAACAAAGATCATAAAAGTGTAGGGCACGAGTCTCTTGCAGAATATATCTGTAAATGAAAACTGAGTAAACTGGCAATCAAGATCATCTCACTTATAATGAAAAATCACTAGCTATACCTTATTAAATTAATATTTACAATCGCAATACTTTTCCTTATATGAAACAGGTCTTCCTGACTATCTCCATAACTTCATGGAGAGAGTCGCGCACGCTACCAAATTCTGACTGGCGTATGAATACATAACTCCCAATACACATTACAATACACATAGCTCACAAATTTTAAATCCGCAGTTGGGTTTTTCGTTGACTTCCATTCAGCCATCAATGCTTACAAATTCAACATTTAATAGTTGTTCGTTTAATTTTAATATGAAAATATGACTCTTACCATTGATTATCTTTTAAGTGAAATAAAATATTTACGATAAGCTGAGGGATTATGTTTATTTTTCCGTCACCTGGAGACGGATACGGGCGGAGCTTCACGTCAATCACGTCAAGTTACGTCAGAGTAGGCGGAGCTTCACGTCAATCAAGTCAAGTTACGTCAAAGTGGGCGGAGTTTCACGTCAATCAAGTCAAGTTACGTCAGTGGGCGGAGTTACAGATCCAATTGCTGTTCTATCAAATGATGTGCATCCAGCCACGGAGAGTTGGTAAACAAGTAAATTCAAGTGTTATCTAGAAAAACACTCATGTTTTTCGTATATTTTTGAAAGATTGTAAATATAAGCACTTCATTAAATTTGCGCCATTCTCGTTCTCTCCATGACCTCATGGTAGAAAAAAAAGTAAAATTCCATTTCTTAAATGATATAACCTCTGCTACATTAAAGCGTAATTTTTTCACTACTAAGCAGTTTATTTGTTTATGGCAATTGTCCTTACGGTACTGGTCATCAATGTGTTATCTTTCACTACTAAGCAGTTTATTTGTTTATGGCAATTGTCCTTACAGTACTGGTCATCAATGTGTTATCTTTAACTACTAAGCAGTTTATTTGTTTATGGCAATTGTCCTTACAGTACTGGTCATCAATGTGTTATCTTTAACTACTAAGCAGTTTATTTGTTTATGGCAATTGTCCTTACAGTACTGGTCATCAATGTGTTATCTTTAATTACTAAGCAGTTTATTTGTTTATGGCAATTGTCCTTACAGTACTGGTCATCAATGTGTTATCTTTAACTACTAAGCAGTTTATTTGTTTATGGCAATTGTCCTTATGGTACTGGTCATCAATGTGTTATCTTTAACTACTAAGCAGTTTATTTGTTTATGGCAATTGTCCTTACGGTACTGGTCATCAATGTGTTATCTTTAACTACTAAGCAGTTTATTTGTTTATGGCAATTGTCCTTACGGTACTAGTCATCAATGTGTTATCTTTTATTATGTTGATACCATTTAATTTTTAATGGCAAGTTTCATTATTTGTGTAACCTTTGACCTTACCTGATTAATGTGTTGACCTTTGCTACATCAATATCATATAATTTTTTAACGGCGAGTTTAATCATTGGTTTGTTTGATCTTTTGTCTACTATAAACACCAATGTATTGTTATCTTCTATTTTCTTCATAGCAGATTCTGTAGTAAGTGGGAACTTTACAATTCTGTACTTATCCAAGCTATAAAACAAAATTAAAAGTCATGTTAGTTCAATCTCTTAATCTCTCACCAAATCTATCTCTATCATAAAAACCAACAACAACAAAAAAAAAAAAAAAAAAAAAAAAAAAAAAACCAACAAATAAATAATGGATATCAGAGGTATAGTGCATAAAGTTTGACCTGGTTGTTTGACCTTTAATTTGAATATTAAATTGAGCTAATACATGGTGTGACTTGGGTAAGATAGCATGTTTTATTAGCGTAAACACCCTGTACCCAGTACTACTACCATCAATCCTTATACATCAACTTTATATTTTAGCCTTTTCACTTAAAAATAAAATTCAAGATATACACTGGAATGTTTAAATCCTTGAACTGTAAACTCTAAAACAAACCTAGATGCAAGGTCATATTTTATTGGTTGATTTTTCTATCTTTCAAAAAGAGACTTTTACTCTATACTTGCCATATAGTAATTGAGATGCAAAGGGATATAAATTAATACAAGAGGCCCATGGGCCTTAACGCTCACCTGAAGAAGAGTACATATCTTATGCAGAGGTTCAATGGTCAATGACATTAATAAAAGAGAATATCAAAATTTTCAGCAGTAAGGGCCAATAATATGCAAGTATTTTTGCAAATTAATTATAATAATTATTATATAAGTATGCTATATATAACATATTTAAAGTCTAGCTACAATATATTATTTATAAACAGCTAAAACATCTGTATATTAAAATGTGCATTAGGCCAATACCTACAGTATTCCAATATACATGCCTATACAAAGAGTTTATATTATAGTTTTTGAGATAATTAACCATTTAAGTATTCGTTTGCGTCTATGACCTTGACCTTTGAACCTATGACCTTCATTCATATATCAAAATGATCGATAGGCCAATACCTACAATATTCTAATATACATGCCTATACAAAAAGTTTATAGTTTTTGAGATAATTAACCATTTAAGTATTCATTTGCATCTATAACCTTGACCTTTGAACCTATGTCCTTTATTCATATATCAAAATGATCGTTAGGCCAATACATACCTTATTCCAATATACATGCCTATACAAAAAGTTTATAGTTTTTGAGATAATTAACCATTTAAGTATCCGTTCGCGTCTATGACCTTGACCTTTGAACCTATGACCTTTATCTATATATCAAAATTATCGTTAGGCCAATACCTACAATATTCCAATATACATGCCTATACAAAAAGTTTATAGTTTTTGAGATAATTAACTATTTTGGTATTCTTGGACATCTGTGACCTTGACCTTTGAACCCATGACCCTGATCTATGTATCAAAATGATCCTCATGTTAATACCTACAAATAACTGAAAATCCTATGCCATTTTCACGAGAAATGTTAAAAAAATAGCATTTTTTATCAAAGGTCAAAAACTGGGACATGATCTTGACCTTCGACCTTGACATCAATTGGAAGAAAATTGCAAGACAAGATCAACAGTGAAAACTCCATACAATTATCTTCAGCCGTTATGAAGTTATAACAATAAATGTCTCATTTTAAAAATTACGTAATTTTACGCAAAAAACGCGTAACCTATTTTTCGTCTAATTTTCATGAAAAACACAATTTTAATGTTCCCAGGTGTGCTGAATCCAAATATCCAATCAAAAATTGCCTGCACCTTTTGGTTTCAGAGAAGAAGATTTTTTTTGTCTTTTTGCTATTTTTAGTAACAGCGGCCATCTTGTTGGGCGTGGCCAAACCCCGAACACAATTTTGAAAGACTGCTACCCAGGCATGATAATCACGAAGTTTCATTAAATATGGCCTAGTAGTTTTGGAGGAGAAGATTAAAATGTAAAGTTTACACACGACGGACGACGGACGGTGATAGATTGCAATAGCTCATCTGAGCCTTTGGCTCAGGTGAGCTAAAAAGCAAGGCGATATTTGTGAAGAGAGACAACTCTTACTTATTTTGTCTTTCAAAGATTAAGCTGAACAGTATTAAACAGATGAAATAATTGTTTAGTAGTCCAGTTAATAGTCCAAATTTGTGCAATTTAGTTTATAATTTAATATTGTAATGTGTTTAATTTCAATTAATTTTCAAAAATAATATAAGCCTAATGTTAGTCACACAACCCCAGACAATGTAGTTTTTAGAAACAGACTATTATCAATGTTTACATGAATAATACAAACAAGCGATAAACGTTTTTTAAATAAATAGATGTTTACAAAACTTATCATATGAGTAAATTATATATATATATATAAAGCTATGATATATTTTGTTAACACAACATAACACTTTTCTGATATGTAAAAATTTTTTTTAGCAAAGTTTACAAATAATGACCACACACATGTAATATAAATGGATTTTAACGCAATATTTGAGATATTGAATCAAATATTATGTCTTATTTAAATATTTATATCTGTCTTTGTTTGACATCAATGTTTTCAAATACATACCATTTGTAATAGAACTTCACGAAATAAGGATCAATTTTATCGCAGATGGCTGAATATGAGAGATTTCGTTTGTACAATCCAAGTGATTCTTGACAAGATGCCCATGGGCCTTAACGCTCACCTGAAGATATGTACATATCTCATGTAAAAGTTTAATGGCCAATTACATTAATTAATAGAATGTCTACATTGTTAGCAGTTATGGCAAATATGCAAATATTTTGCTATTTAATTATAACTTGTTCTAAGAATGCTACATCTAAAGTCTAGTTAAAGTATATAATTTATAAACAGCTAAAATAGTAAACAAAAAAGTGCAATGTAAAACATAGTCCATTTTGATATTTGTTTGCAACTGTGACTTTAACCTTTGAACCTATGACCTTTATTATTACACAAAAATAATCTTTAGGTCAATACCAACAACATTCAAATATACATGCCTATTAAAAAAGTTTAAAGTTTTCAGTTTGAAGATAATTAACCATTTAACTATTCATTTGCATCTGTGACCTTGACCTTTTAATCCATGACCTTCATTCATACAGCATAATGATCGTTATGCCAATACCTACAATATTCTAATATACATGCCTATACAAAAAGTTTATAGTTTTCCAGATAATAAATAAAATCAGAAAGGTAAAAAATTAGGTAATGACATTTACAATTGACATTGACCCCATTTCAAGGTAATTACAAGAATACGTCAAAGCTGAAAACCCCATGTCATTATCTGATGAAATAGTCAAGTTGAAACAATTTGAAACAATTTTACATTTAAAATAAAAAAATTAAAATCAATAACGCATAACCTTTTTTGTCCAAATTTCACAAATTGAACAATTTATAGGCTTAAAACCCTAGAGAAGCCAAACATCACATCAAATTTTTCCTCAAATTGTTGGTTTCAGAGATGATAAATTTTGCACTCTTAAGTCACCTTGACCTAGTTTTTGGTAGCTATAGCATCTGAAGTGCACCAACCCATATATATTTCTGACCAAGTTTCACTGAAATCTGTCCAGTAGTTTCAGAGGAGAAATCAACAATGTAAATGTTTATGCCACCTACGACGATGACGACAACTACAAACTTTGATCAGAAAAGCTCACATGAACCTTTGGGTTCAGGTGAAATAAAAAGGCTATATATATATATCCCCTAAATAACACGTGAGTTCGAGTCCCGCTCGGACCACATGTGGGAAAGTGAATTTTCCTTGCCGTTGGCCTTTACTGATTCACCTGGTATCAGTATAATGGACTGGGGGAGTGGTACGCTTGTCTGCGGTGTACTGACTCTGTGAGCTAGCACGGTAAAGTCGCCCTGAGTGCGCGCTAGTACAAGGCAGACCATACAACACACCCGCACTTCACATGCATACACAAAATTGTTCATAGATTAATCCATAGAGATTAATTAAATAGTTCTCGTCGCGAATAGCTGAAAAATTGCTGATGCGACGTTAAGCAACATTCAACCAAACCAAACCTAAATAACACAATGGATATGTCTGTTTGAATATCTAAATAAAAGGTCAATCGACCAAGTCAAAGTAGGTTCATATAAATGGAAGTTTGTGCAGAGATCAAGTCAGAGAATTTAAAAGCTTGAACTTATCAAATCAAAAGCTAAATATTTTTGATCTGGAATAAGAAGCCAAAGAAAACAATAGGGAGAATTCACATTCTTGGATACTACAATTTTTTCTTTGTGTAGGAATTAAAAATTTCTAAGCATACCTGATAATGGTACCAGAGTTTTTAAGTTGTAATGAAGCAAGTCTGAAATACACATTACACACACTTTCAAATTCTTTAATATTATTTTCTGTGATTTAAAAACTCTGATTTAGTACCCTATAGAAGACCGAGGATCTAGCCAAATACAAATATACAGCAGATTTAAGCAAAACCACCAGTAATCGAATATGAAGAGTGAAATATCTACAAGAATCCCCCTTTTCAACATCCTCTTTAAGCCTTCGAGTTTCATTTACTTCTCTGATATTATACTCTTTATACAATTGGTCCAAAATTGAAACTGACAAATAAGACTATTGGACTGTCCAAGTCATTGTTATTGCTGATGAATATGTTACCTGCTTATTCTGGGAACACTTTTTCTTGGATATTTAGGAGCTCTGGGAAGTTTAAGAGTTTTTGGCCTCCTGAAGTGTACAGATGTCCTTATTTTTCTATTCCTCTTATCGTGTACTCCTCTAAGAACAGATTTTCTTGCCTTCTGGGCCTGCTCTTTAGCCTTTCCTGCTCCTCCTTCTTTACCTTTAGCCCCTGCGGCTGGCTTCTTGCTCACTTCTGTAAGAAACAATACACACAGGTGTTTAATGTAATGGCAAGGCTGTAGTGTAGGATGATTGGTTGCTTGCTTATCATCATTTTTTTCAGGTACAAGTAGTGTTGGCATTTGCCATTTGTTTGATGCATTTCATCAATACTCTGGCTCCAGTTTCACACTCATTCAACAAGCAAGATTTCATTTAACATAAATCTGGCAAACTATAAATCTGAATAATTGTTATTCCTTATGATATTCAGGAATTTAAAGTGCCATTTTTAAGGTTGTTTTAAGCTTATAACATTTTTTTATGAGTTGCATTAAAGATTGCCAAAATAAGCTCAATTTAAGTTAAGGAAAATTTTACTTAAGCTATAATTGTAAAACTGTGGCCTGTACATTTTGTCCCATATCATATCTGTCTCAACTTAGATTTCAAGACATATCAAAGTAATTTTCTTTCATTCATTGATCAAGTTTTGAGGTTCTAATATTTACATTTATGAATTATATGTCACTGAATATGGCAATTGTCATTTATGTAGTTAGTCTTCAAATCCAGGGTATCTCACTGCTGCGAGTCCGGCGTCTGGCTCAGACCACATGTGGGACAGTGAATTTTCCTTGCTGTTGGTCTTTACTGGTTCACCCTGTGTCAATAGATTGTGTCTGAGGGAGTGGTATGCTTGTCTGCAGCGTACTGGCTCTGTGAGCTAGCACCTAAAAGTAGCCCCAAGTGCTCAATCATACAACACACTCACACTTCAAATGCATACACAAACTTGTTTATAAATTTATCCATAGTTCTCTACCTGTCACAACTCTTGTTTTATATGTTGTTTTTAATGAGTTTATGGGCAATATTGTCAGGGTTTTCCCTGACGAATGTTTCCTGCGTTTCACGCTTTTCTTAATGGACCCCCAGAAATATTTCTGCGTGTCCCATGGGACGCAAAAATTAAATCCATGCTTGGCTATAAATATATTTCAAGTGGAACAGATCTATATCAGCAGTAATGTTTGAATGCTATTTATAGTTGACAAATGTTTGTTTAACTCGGATTGTCCTACTTTCGTTTTAGTAAAGGGCAAGTATGAAGCGTTTTTGTGAACTTGCATCATTGTTAGCAACCACATGGCATCGCAACAGAATTATTTTCCTTTTTCTGCAATCCTGCAATTAATAATCCAGCCAATCATGATAGTAGCGAAC
The DNA here is from genome assembly GCA_021292105.1 of Anadara kagoshimensis. Lineage (NCBI taxonomy): Eukaryota > Metazoa > Mollusca > Bivalvia > Arcoida > Arcidae > Anadara > Anadara kagoshimensis. The sequence continues at coordinate 9,639,997 of CM037874.1, read as the reverse complement.
ACACAAAAATGACGGATAAAAATAGAACTTCCGGATTTTGGCCAAGGACCCCTTGCAAAATTGCCCTGGAAGTCCTAGGGACTCCCAGGGGTTGAAAATTCTTCAAGCCCGACGCCCGGGACTAGAAATTTGGCAAGCAGGACTTGGCAAAAAAATCTACTGAAAAGCCCATCGGGCTTAAATACTCAGAAGACCAATGAGTTTTATTTCTAACTGTCTTGAAAAAATCTTTAAAAACCATCTGTAGTCAAGTTGCCCTGTTGTTGTTTACATTCATTCTTGATCATTACAGTGCTTGTAAGAAATGTTAGTCATTAGGTAGGCAGTTAAATCGTTCAATTGATAAAGAAAAATCTAGATAGTTATAGCACTTGTAATTGCTTCAAATATTCATGTCTGATTACTGTATGTCGCTGTTGAATTTTAATTTCACATCTAACAAGCAGACTGCATCGGGCTCCAGTGGTCAGAAAAGAAAGTCACAAGACAATAAAGACACCAAATATGATAAGGACAAGCGTGTCCGATTGTTTCAACAGCCATGGACTGACAAATTTCCGTGGATCATTTATGATGAGGATAATGCAGACATGTAGGCCTATTGTAAATACTGCCGAAAAAAACTCTAACTGCCGATAGAAATGATGCATATTGATTTGTGTCTTTCTTGATTTTGCCGTAAACTCTGGACTTGATAAAAAAATTTGGGGGCTTTTGATTTTCTGAATAAACAAGAGGCCCATGGGCCTTAACGCTCATCTGAGGAAGAGTATATATGATGGTCAATGACATTAATAACAGAGAATATCAAAATTTTCAGCAGTAAGGGCCAATAATATGCAAGTATTTTTGCAAATTAATTATAATAATTATTATATAAGGATGCTATATATAACATATTTAAAGTCTAGCTACAATATATAATATAAACAGCTAAAACATCTGTATTTTAAAATGTGCATTAGGTTAATACCTACAATATTCCAATATACATGCCTATACAAAGAGTTTATAGTTTTTGAGATAATTAACCATTGAAGTATTCATTTGCATCTATGACCTTGACCTTTGAACCTATGACCTTCATTCATATATCAAAATGATCGATAGGCCAATACCTACAATATTCTAAAATACATGCCTATACAAAAAGTTTATAATTTCTGAGATAATTAATCATTTAAGTAGTAGTTTGCATCTATGACCTTGACCTTTGAACCTATGAACTTCATTCATATATCAAAATGATCTTGTGCAAATGCCTACAATATTCTAATATACATGCCTATACAAAAAGTTTATAGTTTCTGAGATAATTACCTTTTAAATATTAGTTCGCAGCTATGACCTTGACCTTTGAACCTATGACCTTCATTCATATATCAAAATGATCATTAGGCCAATACCTACAATATTCCAATATACATGCCTATACAAAAAGTTAATAGTTTTTGAAATAATTAACCTTTTAAGTATTCATTTGCATCTATGACCTTGACCTTTGAACCTATGACCTTCATTCATATATCAAAATGATCATTAGGCCAATACCTACAATATTCCAATATACATGCCTATACAAAAAGTTTATAGTTTTTGAGATAATTAACCATTTAAGTATTCGTTTGCATCTTTGACCTTTGAACCTATGACCTTCATTCATATATCAAAATGATTGTTAGGCCAATACCTACAATATTCCAATATACATGCCTATACAAAAAGTTTATAGTTTTTGAGATAATTAACCATTTCAGTACTTGTTTACATCTGTGACCTTGACCTTTGAACCCATGACCTTTATTCATATATCAAAATGACCATTGTGCCATTACCTACAATATTCTGATATACATGCCTATACAAAAAATTCATAGTTTTGCAGATAATTAACTATTTTGGTATTCTTGGACAGCTGTGACCTTGACCTTTGAACCCATGACCCTGATCTATGTATCAAAATGATCGTCATGTCAATACCTACAAATAACTGAAAATCCTACGCCATTATCACAAGAAATGTTAAAAAATAGCATTTTTTATCAAAGGTCAAAAACTGGGACATGACCTTGACCTTCGACCTTGACATCAATTGAAAGAAAATTGCAAGACAAGATCAACAGTGAAAACTCCATACAATTATCTTCAGCCGTTATGAAGTTATAACAATAAATGTCTCATTTTAAAAATTACGTAATTTTACGCAAAAAACGCGTAACCCATTTTTTGTCTAATTTTCATGAAAAACACAATTTTAATGTTCCCAGGTATGCTGAATCCAAATATCCAATCAAAATTTGCCTGCACCTTTTGGTTTCAGAGAAGAAGATTTTTTTGTCTATTTGCTATTTTTAGTAACAGCGGCCATTTTGTTGGGCGTGGCCAAACCCCGAACACAATTTTGAAAGGCTGTTACCTAGGCATGATAGTCACCGAGTTTCATTAAATATGGCCCAGTAGTTTTGGAGGAGAAGATTAAAATGTAAAGTTTACACACGACGCACGACGGACGACGAACGACGGACGGTGATAGATTGCAATAGCTCATCTGAGCCTTTTGGCTCAGGTGAGCTAAAAAGTCCTGGGCTTTAACTCATCTGAAAAAATTTTCAACCCCTGACTCCTAAAGAAAGGATGCAAGGGAAAACCCTGTATTGTGATAAACCATGTAAAGGAAATATTTAGACAATATGCAACAACTTTCAGTTTTGCTGTTAAATTGCCAGACCTGGTGTAAATTATGATACATATTCCGATAAATACCAAGTCAGTGTGTGCCAAACTTCGTCGGACCGTCGGACAATTCCGATAAAATTACTGCTGGTCCGATAAAAAATCAGATTTTTCCGGACCATATGTCCGGTAACCAGTTCGGAAAATAGAGAGCGCCAAAAATTCGGATTTATAGTTCCGATCCAATTCGAATTTTATTATTGCCATCCGACTTCCGTTATTACAAAAATGTTTAACCTGAAATATACGTTCCAGGAGCTATTCCAGGGAAACCAATAAAACGGAAAGCAACAGGAGGCGCAAATTATGAAGAAAACGTGAAAGAAAATTTAAGCAGCATTGGATGGAGGGGCGACCATGGTTGCAATTTGACGAGGAGAAAATGTGTAATGAAATGCACACACTGCTTTGAATTTCACGGGTTGGGAGGCGCAGCACACAATAATAATTTAAAAGGCCAGAATACATTTATTTGTACTTCCATAAATAAATGTATTCTGACCTTTTAAATTATTATTGTGTGCTACGCCTCCCTAACTCGGCCCTACCCGACTCGTTTCTCCTTGTCAAATTGCAACCATGGTCGCCCTTCCATCCAATATTTCTTAAATTTTCTTTCAAATTTTCTTCATAATTTGTGCCTCCCGTAGCTTTCCATTTTAAAGGAGAAAATAAGTAAATATTGAAGAATTTTTGGTCCAGTAAAAAACTTTACGGTCTGGTAAAGTTTCTAGGTTTACCAGACCGAATGTCCATTAATCATTTTGAAAGTTTGGCACACACTGCCAAGTGTCTGCAACATTAAATTTAAATATTGTTGGACTAGGCATTATTAGAATTGAATTGACAATCAATGAAAGCTTCTAGGTATAATAAAATGGTTCAAACATGGCTCTAATAATCAAAATTTAAATTATGAAATGAAACATTCAAACTTTAGACAAGACCTAATGTTTTTACTTTCAGGACTAAAAAAAAATCAAATTTTAAATAACCATCATGTTAGAGTTCAGTTCATCTAAGCACAAAGTTTTTCGAACATTGACACTGCGAGTTTTTCATGAACCTGCAGAAGTCCAACTACACCCCCCCCCCCTTTTACAAAATCAAAATTTCAGATGTTCCAGCGTTTTAGCTTATGAAACACCTTTTAATTCAATTTATTCAACAGAGGGTTCCGAGATATTGCGTCTGTACACTTTTTATTTACGATTTATCGATAGAAAAGAGATATTGCATTAAAACGTCCGCTTACTCTCGGAAGCTTTCTTTTTAGGAGCCATGTTGTTGATGAAAGGACGATTAGGGGTTCCCACGTGGACTTCAACGAACGTTTCTAACCCGAGTAATAATATCCAAACACAGCTTTCCTTAGAGATTTTAGGGGAACACAAGGGAAGTAATTTCAAAACAGGTCTCCTGTTACCGTTCTTAGCTGCGACAAGTAATAGGGTTTGAAGCGCGCACCTGTTGGGGAACCTTGCTTCCGTTTCCGCATATTTCGCGTTCTTGACAGCACTTCCTGTCACTTGAAAGCATGACAAGTTTGGATTTAGAAAGCTAAATCAAAACATGAAATGGTATCTGATTTTAGCAATTACTTTATTCTACAGAACTAGATTTTTAGTTGAATCTCCTTGGTCACTACACAGGGTACATTTTTTAATTACCACTGACATTTTTAAAATAATTTTATAGTCAGTTTCTCTGCTCCCATTCTTGATGTTTGACAGAGTAACTTCACAGATTTTATCAGCTGATAAGGGATTCAATGTTGCATCTGTAATGTTCATTCATAAAGATTACTGTTATCCTTATTTTTGTGTGATGGAAATATGCTGAAAGGTTTGACAGTGTCGAGGGAGTACTTGTGATATACCACATCACAAGTACTCCAAAAACATTAAACTCTTTAAAGGTTGACAATGGCATATATTTTGGCGGATGTTATTACCACATATTTTTTATACTATTATAACCATACGCATGTAACTTCATACATGGATTTAATAGGATTAAATAGTCTAATTTTGAATTGAAAAATTTTATTGATATTTTACCAAAAAGTATGTTGTCCAAATGATTGATGATCGATCTTTGATCATGATGAACTGCAAAAAACGATCCGACCGTATGACAAAAACAAAATGGCAGATCTAAAACCGTATTTACGGTTTTATCAAAATAATTTATTATTTGACCCAAATATGACAAGTTTCTATTAGATATACTTTAATTATCACTAAATTTATGTATTAATAGCCAATCATAAAGTTATAAAGCCCATGTACATGTATATTATAAAATACTGGTATAAAAATATGTGGTAATAACACATTAGTTATTGACACATACAAGCAATAACCACTTCGTATATTTTTTGACAATTTATTATGCATAATCCCTAGCAGCCAAAGTAAAATTCTTTAAACTTGTCCAATATTTATCCCCCCCCCCCCCCCCCCCCCCCCCCCCCCCCCCCCGTCACCACAACTCCATTGGAAGGTTGTCTGCCTTCTTAGCCGCTTCTTTCGCTTGAAATTGCCATATCTTTTAGCATTCTTTGAGTGATAGACCTTTTATTTTTATGTGTGAATAAGTGTTCAATAAACATAAATTATAGATTGAATTTTTTAAGTTTTATTTCTGAGTCAAGAATTTTTCACTCATATCGAGATGCTGTCAACTATAAGTGAAGTGGCAGAAATTTTTATCTTTGCAGCTTGCTCAAGGCAGTGTGCAGGGAGGGTTCTTTAAAGTGTCACACCTGTCAATGCCGCGCTAGGCATTGGTTTCTATGGTCTCTTCTGAAGGACACTGACTTTTACTTCTAAATGCTGAATGCTTGGCGAAATGACAGTCACTACCTATTTTCAAGTCTTGGTCAGGCCAGGTTGGGTTCAAAACTACCGATCTCCCACTCTATAAACTGAGCTATTGTAGTGATATAAATTATAGGTATATGGACAAGTATCTGGGACTGCAATGTTTTCAACTGTTATGCAGGGTGGTACTTTTGATATAAATCTGCATGTATGGTGTACAATAATATATTTGATTAATTTCTGTTTTCAGATAATTGAGAACAGGATGTAAATTAAAAGGTTTTAGGCAGATTTGCAAGAAACAATCAACTTTAAACATCTTCCATCAACTAGCTGCATAATTTTTAAAAATGTCTGCTGGAAGAACAGTTTTATCACAGAATGTGGCAAAAGATAGAATCATTTCAAAGTTTCCACAGGTAATTAAAGATGTTAAAAAAAAATAAAAGAAGATATAAATGATCATCATTATACTAACACATAGGGATAGAAAAATGTGTAATTGCTTCCTAAATGAATTAATGGAAATTAGTTATAGTTATCTATTCAGATACAGAATCTTAGGGTAAGGTGCATGGGGTTGTATGCCATTTACTTTTACCATTATAATTTTTCCAATATTACATATTCTCCTCCTGTCTCCAGGTAAACCCTTTTACCTGTGCTTGTATTTAAACATCATTCCATCTAACCAACTTTTCCAGGTTGTCTTATATATATGTCATCACAAAGAATTGTATGTGTCATGTTATTTAACACTATAGGAATGAAATTAATTTTTCTTTTTGTTATGGAAGTACCGGTATGAAAGAATAGGACATTTTGCACACTAAACAATTCATGTAGGAATTCAAATGCCTCTGTGCGTCATCCATAATGAGATGACATCACTGAGAGACAATTCATTCATGTAAATGTAACAGAAACATCTGATCAATCAACATGCTTTTAACAAATGAGAATTGAATTATTTTCAAATGTGTACTTTAAAATGACCTGTTTATTTTAAACCAGTTTTTGAATGACTCTCAATACAAAATATGTTGCTTTTATAAAGCTATTTTATTGGATAATTCACTAATTTTATGCGAGAATTTTTGCTGATTGTCTGTTGTTGTGTATTTCAGGCTTTTCATCCAGATGCCACACCATATCAGAAAATGAACTTTCACCCAAAAGTACGGACAGCATGTTCGGAAAACAGGACAGGAAGGGTTGGGTATGTAGTATCTCGGTTTTCTAGAATTATTTAATTAACTTTGAAATGGTTGAGCTGATTTCTGTAATTGGAACATTGTATTGTTTGATCACTCGTATGGCTCAGCGGTAGATCGTCTGTCTAGAGAGCAAGAGGTTGTGTGTAAGAAACCAAGCTCGTGCATAATACCCTAAAATTTGAGGTAGTACTTTCTCACCTGGCACTTGGTATTAAGAGAACAGAGTATTGACTTGTTGACCTTGTATCAGTATACCAGTAATATGACTAGGGGAGTGGTATGTTTGTCTGCAGTGCATTAACTGGGTTAGCAATTTAAAGCCAAGCTGCAAGCTGAGTGTGTACTAGTACAAGACAGACCACAAAACACACACATCTCACACAAACTTGTTCTTAAAATTAATCCTTAGAGATTAATTATTTTAAACTTGATCTTGTCATGAATAGCTGAAAAATTTCCAATGTAAAGTTAAACAACATTATAACCAACAAATCATTGTATTGTTAATTTAATAATGCTCTTAATGTTAAATACATATATTGAAATAACAAAATTACATCTTAATACTTGGATTACTATTTTTTTCAGTTTGAAGATTTGTAAAGCAGTATTAGTTGGTGATGTATCAGTAGGGAAAACTAGTCTAGTCCAAAGGTTAGTTTGTTTGAAAAGATATAATAACCATCCCCAAGTATTGCAATGTAGTTATACAGTTAAATAACCTTTCACAAATTTGTGTCATGGTCATTCTTAGGTCATCTCAGTAGGGATTTCAAAACTCTTAATGAAAATGGTTGCCATGATCTAGTGGTGTGTCATAACATTGAACATAAGCAATATCTTGAACATCAAAATCACAGGGTATATGGCATCTAGAGTTACTATTATCATTTTACATAATAAAGAGATAGTTTTTATTTTTCAAGAGGGACACCGCACACCGGGATTGAAAGTTGAAGTTTATGTTATGTGTGTCATTATAACTTTTGTTGTAAGTACTGTAAATTTTAATTGGACAAAATATTATAATTAATCCATAACATAAATAAACGCAATAACACATTGGAATTGAACAACACAAACGCTAAATGTATACCAATATTTATGACGTATGAATATAATATATGATAGTTCAATCAAGTGTATATATGTAATATGTTTCAGGTTTTGTCATGATGTGTTTGACAGGGATTATAAAGCAACCATAGGTGTTGACTTTGAAGTGGAAAAATTTAGTGTATTATCCATTCCATTTACTTTACAAATGTAAGCATAGTGTAGGGTTGTCATTGATAGTTTAGAGCCCTTGGTGCCAGACTATTCTAAAGCGCAGTATGCTTGCTGAAAGTCAGTGGTTTTTCGCGGGCACTAAAGTTTCCCCCACCATACCAGAACTGGCCGCCCCAAAATAAGTCAAAGAATATTGACTGGGGCATAAAAATTCCATTACTCCACCCTATTTCATTGACGGTGCAATATATTGGTTCAGTATATATCATCGATACCAAATCATTGATCACTAATCAATTATCAACTCATTTTGTGATTACTTGTACAAACAAAAATACCAAGAAAATGCCTGCTATTGGTGTTTGAATATTTTGTTACTTAAGCTTTCTAATAGTTTTATCAATTTCAAATTCCAAAATGTGTCTGTTTCGAGTACCTCAAAACAAAAAGCATACAAAAACACTGTGTAGATATTATAAATGATAGGATGTTTCAGATTGATGATAAAGTACCGGGATATATCTGTTTACTTCATAATTTCCATGATACATTCCATATTTCATATACATGTATTACCTTATAATTTATCTTAATTTCTGAATTGACCAGTTTCTATTCGTTACAGTAGTATTCTGCAGCGAAACTAAGCTAAGACTAATCACTCAAGTTTAGACTAAGTTCAGGGGTTCAAAATTTCCTGGGTCCAAGATCTGGGACCTATTGAGTTTGCATTGGGACCTTTAACATTTAAACTGTATATAACTGATATTGGACTTTCAAAACTTTAAGTGAGACTTACAAAAAATTAGGATGAAAGGTACTTGACCTTCCATTATAAAACATAATTTTGAAACCCTGTAAGTTGTGTTTATTTATTGTTGTAGATGGGACACAGCAGGTCAAGAAAGATTTAAATGTATAGCAGCATCATACTATAGAGGAGCTAATGGTATGGGATTCTAACATCTTAAGATATTAAGGCATTGTAACTCATATATTTGTAATGTCTTTCATGGAGTTATGAAAGACACAGTATACAGTTATTTCATGGGTGTTTTGGGAACCAACAGACAAATCCTGTCCTGTAGAACTGTTGGTTGAGGCGGCCAGGCTAAGGATAAGTTTCACAAGTCATCCCTGATACCAAGGGATACTGGTTTTGGCTGTTCCCATCAAATATTTGTTATATTACCTAGTAAAAAACCCACAACAGTAAAAATGTGTGTGGCTATGCTTTAGACCACAGAGCCACCAAAGGGAAAGGAGTTCAGTTGAACAATGGTATATAATGTCCCAGTCAATAATATTTCACTTATATCAAGACATCACCAGCTATAGGCAAAGGTGCAGGTGTTTTGCCTTTGTGTATCGCTGATGTAAAAGCACAGGGTTCTTTATTGTGCTATGTTTACTATGACATGGGATGTCATTTATTATAAGCTCCCATCCGAGAGAACCGTGACTTTTGTTTCATATTGCCAAGTGCATGGTGAAAGAACAGTCACTACCCATTTTCAAGTCTCAGGTCAGGACCTCCCACTTGCGGAGTGAGCACTCTACCAACTGAGCTACCACAGTGGTCAAAAGGGAAAGGATATCATGCAGGTAAACCCCATTTAGGTAAACACAATAAGTCTAGATATTTTCCTCCTTTATACTAAAGTATTCCATTGCATTATTATAACTTTGGAATTTGGACCACTGAAACTTAAGTCAAATTTCAAATGCAGGTTGTTTGTTTGAAGATTTTTAAATAAAAATTCAGATTTTGAGAAAATTAAGAACACTTTGCATGATTATAGAGGATTTCCTTCTTAAGACATAATTAATTTTATGTATTACATTTTAGTTGTGATAGTTGTTTTTGATTTGGCTGATGAATCAACATTAAGTAATGCTGAAAAATGGATGATTGATGCATGTGAAAATGCCAGTGAGCCATGTAAATTTCTAGTCGGAACCAAAAAAGATTTATTAGTATGTATTCAACTTGAACCTATTTATGTCAATGAACATGATGAATAATAATTCAGTAAATGGCCAGATAATAAATTAAATGAAGTGATAGGTCCCAAAGTGTACCGGTAGTCCATGGATGGAGTAAAATCTGAGTAATGGTGTTTTAAAATGAATGAAGAGGCGGGTTCCAAGATGTAGTCAAGGGGATGGGGTAATGGTGTCTTAATCCCCTGTCAGGATTTTTTCACTTACAATTATATCAACTCAATCAGTTTCGGGATATTGGAGAAAAAATCAGAATACCCAGTGAAAATCACCAATCTTCTTTAAGCCAACTTATGCAGTTGTGGGCCACTGTGATTTGTTAGTCAGCATTAAATCATTGGGTCACAGAGTCCAAAGTAATAAAAGGAAATAGTTGTTGTGCAAGTACCAGTGTATTCCAGTTAATACAAATTTTTTCAGGGGTCCAAAGATGACATGTATTGTCTTTTTTTTTTTTTTTGGTCAAATTAAACTTTTTAAAAAAAAAATCCTATGGCAAATTAAACAAGCTTTGATTGTTGTAAAATAAGTTTTAGTTCAATTTCATAAAATGATGTCACAAAATATATATATGATTAACTGCATCACTACTCTGACTAAGCACAGTGCCCATTGATTAAAAATTTTAGATCAAATCTGTCCATCCATGGCAAATTAGTTCTTAATGATTACTGGATTAAATTTTCAGGAGGCAGACTCAGAAGTGGGTAATATTTTGCACTGTCTTTTTGTTATAACATACTTTTGTTACCTAAGTAACAAAATTGCGTGATTGCACATTTTTAATCAAGATATTTTTATATGTACTGTTACATCTTGTGTGTAATTTTTGGAGCTTTGATTCCTGTTCTGTAATGTCAGAGAGTAACTACCTTAACTTGGCTACCCTTAACTCCATGTTGCTTGACCGGTTACATGTTTGTTTTACCTTAACTTACTTACTTACTTATTGCCCGTGACGCCTTTGGCGTATAGGGCAGTAACGAGGGCTCTCCATCCCTGTCTGTCACTGGCTAGCTTCTGGAGAGTGCCCCAGCTTCTCTGATGCTCTTTCATCTCTGCTTCTACTGTTCGCCGCCAGGTAACTTTTGGTCTCCCTCTCTTCCTTTTTCCTTCTGGTGTCCAGAAGAGGGCTGTCTTTATGATGGATTCAGGGTCCCTTCTGAGTATGTGGCCAATCCAGATCCATCGTCTCCTGGTGATGATGGTGGCCATATCTTCCTGGTCGCATCTGCTGAGAAGGTCCTGATTTGAGATGGTAATTGGCCAGAATACTTTTAGGATTCTTCTCAGGGATTTGGTGTGGAAAGTTGACAGTTTGTTAAGGTCGTTCTCTGTCATTCTCCAGCACTCTGAACCGTACAAAAGAATTGGTATGATGCAGCTTTTGTACAGTTTGAGCTTTGTCCTGTTGGTATATTGGCTGGATTTCCACACAGCTTGTAAGTTCTTAAATGCTGCTCTGGCTTTGGCTAGTCTCTGCTGAATGTCCCTGTCTGCTCCACCATCTGTTGTGACAATACTCCCTAAATAATTAAAGTTGTTTGTAAATGGGAGGATGTGATTTTCCATTTTAATTCCTTGTGGGTTATTCACATTTAGGGTCATGACTTCAGTTTTCTTAGCATTGATCTTCAGTCCAATGTTTCCAGCATACTTGTGGAGCCTATGTGTTTTGTCTTGGATGTGCTGATGGGAGTGGGAAAACAGGACAATATCATCGGCAAAGTCCAAGTCTTCAAGTGTTGTGAACGTTCCCCATCTGATGCCTCTTGGGATGTCTGATGTTGTGTTCCTCATGACCCAGTCGATGGCTATGATGAAGAGCGTTGATGACATTACACAACCTTGGCGAACTCCAGTTTTGACACCAAACTCGATGCTTGAGTTTCCAACTTTGCATCTGAAGTTGACGTAGAAACTCTTGATGATGTCTATAAGATGTTGGGGGATGCCGTACGAACGCACAATTCTCCAGAGACTGTTTTTATGAATGCTGTCGAAGGCCTTTTCAAAATCGATGAAGTTCAGATAAAGTTGTCGCTGCCATTCCGTACACTGTTCAATGATGTTTCTCAGTGCGAATATTTGGTCGATACATCCTTGTCCTGGTCTGAACCCTGCTTGTTCCTTCCGTAGTTTGACATCTACTGCTTTGGCTATTCTTCTGATGATAATTTTAGCCATGATTTTACTTGGAATGGAGAGAAGTGTTATTCCACGCCAGTTATTACAGTCATTTAAATTTCCTTTTTTTGGTATCTTAATGATGACTCCGTGATTCCATTGATCTGGTATGGTCTTACTTTCCCAGATTTCTTTGAAGGTTGGTTGGAGGATGGTAGCTGTAAGGAGTGGGTCCGTCTTGAATAGCTCAGCATTTAAATTGTCACTCCCAGGAGATTTTCCATTTTTTAAACACTGTATGGCTGATGTAATTTCTGGAACGTCTGGTGGATTGGTGTTGATATTCAACTCTGATTCCGGTTCACTGATTTCAGGTTCATGGATCGGAGGTGGTCTGTTTAAGATCTCCTTAAACTTGTCTGTCCACCGTTCCTCCATTTCATTCTCTGATGTTATCAGCTTTCCTTGTTTGTCTTTGATGGGAAGGTTTGGTGATGGTCTGTTTTTCCCACATATTACTTTTGTTATTTTGTATAGATTTCCTTGTTCCCCTTTGTTGGCTGCCTCTTCTGCTTTTGTTGCTAAGGCATCTATGTATGTTCTTCTATCTGTACATACAGCTTTTTTCACTTGTTTCTGTATTTCACTGTAATCTTGTTGATGTTTCTCCTTAAGTCTCAGTGATTTGGCTTCAAGTATTTTCTTTTTGGTGCATTTTCTTGTTTCAATCATTTTCCAAGTGTTAGGTGTTATCCATTCTTTGTTCTTTTGTTTTGGTTTGTAGCCAATGCACTTTTCGCTAGCTTCAGTGTAGATGTTACAAATTTCTTTCCATTTTTCATCAACCGATGTTGTCTTGTTTTCTGATTGTAGGTTTTGTAGAATGCCAAACTTATTTTTGAGTGTGATGTTGAATTCATGCCTTGTCTTGATATCTCTGAGTTTGTCCACATCAAATCTCTTCCTTGTTGTACGCTTTCCTTGTGTGTTGCGCAGTTTTAGTTTGATAGATACTGTTACCAGGTGGTGATCACTACCAACATCAGCGCCTCTCTTAACCCTCACATCAAGCAATGATCTCCTCCATTTACCATTTATCATGATGTGGTCAATTTGGTTTTGATCTCTCACGTTTGGTGAATGCCATGTCAACTTATGAATGTCTCGGTGGGGGAATAGAGTTCCTCCGATCACATAGTTGTTGGTGGTACAAAACTCTGCAAGCCCATGTCCATTCTCATTCATGATACCGCAACCATGGTGCCCCATTGCACTATTGTAGAGTTCATTATCTGCTCCTACTTTAGCATTCATATCTCCCATGCTTGACCGGGTACATGTTTATTTTACCTTAACTTGGCTACCCTTAACTCCATGTTGCTTGACCGGTTACATGTTTGTTTTACCTTAACTTGGCTACCCTTAACTCCATGTTGCTTGACCGGTTACATGTTTGTTTTACCTTAACTTGGCTACCCTTAACTCCATGTTGCTTGACAGGGTAAATGTTTGCTTTACCAGTCTTGTCTCACCTAGCAAATATATTTGCCATAAGGCAAAGCTCTAGTTTTACTTTTCTTGTCTCAGCAGCTGTTTGTCAAATTGTAAAAGTTTAAAACTTAAGCCTGATAGTGATAATAAGAACCAGGCAAGACATATAACTCCCTGGAATTCTGGTTTTAAGTGTTTGTCTTTCAGTGTACATGTATGTCTATTCTTATTGTTGTCATGTATCTTCAGTATTTTTAAATAAACTTGGACAGTTTCATCTGCTTACATGTGTTGCTTTAGATATTATACCTTTATCTGCTCTCCCATCCCAAGCTGCTTAAATCCAAAAAGTGCTTTCTAGATCTGTTTATACCAAACAGGGTGTCTGTGACCTTGATTTGAACAAATGTTTACACCAAACAGGGTGTCTGTGACCTTGATTTGAAAAAAATGTTTACACCAAACAGGGTGTCTGTAGCCTTCGTTTGAAAAAAATACAGGGTATGTGTGACCTTGATTTGAAAAAAACCCACCTGGTATCTGTGACATTGATTTGAAAATAATACAGGGTTTCTGTTATCTGATTCGAAAAAAAAAAAAAATACAGGATTTCTGTGACCTTGATTTGAAAAAAAAATACAGTGTATGTGTGACCTTGATTTGAAAAATCTTGTAATCTATGGGCATAGCAGCTTTTTATCACATTTTATTTCTAAAGAAACATTTAAAAGTGTGGTTTACATTATTTCAAGTCCTGTTGACCCAAGAGCATATCCCTAATAATACACAAGACAAGTTTACAAATTGCCAAACCACCAATTTGTAATGCCTTTAACAAATTCCTTAAAATAAAAGATTTGTGAAAATAATCATATCTATGGCAAATTTTACAGTTATTTACAATTGTAAATTGTGTTTAAATTCATATAGTCTTTGGAATATTCAATTAGGTTAAGAAAACAAAATAATAAAATCATTTGTATGATTGTATTGTATGATTGTAAGTTAACATGTCTGTGTTGTTATCCTCTAATAAGAAACCTTTCTCACACTAAAATTCACATTTCACGATATTGTTCATTTGAGACTAGCCATAATTGGAAATCAATATGTGTAATATAAAATATTTATATAGGAAGACTATGCTGTTGTTGTGAGAATTTTACATTGCGAAATGGAAAAGTTACACTGAAAGATATGTTTGGTGAAGTTCTAGTTTAATGCTGTATGCGCAAATAAATCTACCAGGAGATCTTTCATTTAAAATTCAAAATCCTTATAGAAGTAACATTTTACTCTGTGTAGAGGTATTCTTTGGTAATTGTTAATGTGCATAGTATTTTCCCATCGACTAGGCCCCAATTAAAGTAGGTGAAAAGTACCAAGCTAGATTTACAACTGAAATGTATGGAATTTAAATACTGGTAAATGTAAAACAATAACATTCAAGAATATAAAATAATTTGTTCTTAAAAATTGACAAAATGTCTGAAATATACCTATATATATGTACATGTATACTGACAAAATTAAACCATCTAAAAGACATAGGAATAAGGAATTAATTAAATTTGACAGTTTTCAAAGTTTTTACTTTACCTGTTTACTTTAGGATTGTGATTTGGACATGGATTAGTTTGATTGTTTCTGATATTCATAAACCTTCATGGGAATTATAAGGGATGAGTGTAGTTGTGCCTTCTACTATTTATTTTTTGGACTGGTGTTTATTTGGTATATGTTAGGCCCTATAAGGATGCAAATGGTTTTAGTTTTGAGGACATAGTAATGGTATCCCATTACAATCACCACTTGTTTATAAATCATCTATTGTACATTTTGGGTCCAATAAGGATCCACATGGTGTTGGTTTGGAGGACATAGTAATGGCATCCCATTACAATCACCACTTGTTTATAAATCATCTATTGTACATTTTAGTCTCCTAATAGTTATGAAGTTGTAGAACAAAGAGCAGCACAGATAGCTAATTCCCTAGGAGCTGAATACTGGGCTTTATCTTCTAAAACAGGTCAGTCATAATCAGTCTTTCTTTTACTATAGCCAGTTTGAGCACAAAATACACTGTCAGCCTGATAGCATGATTTTAGTTATGAATAAGCTAGTCTATGCAGGGGTTCAAAATTATGTTTTGTTATGGAAGCTCCAGGACCTTTTGCCTTTATTTTTGGCAGGTTCCATATTTACTTTTGAAAGTCCCCTATCAACAATGAAAGGTATATGACTGCGCAATAATGTTGTAAAAATGAAATAAAATACACATGCATCTAATAAAAAAATTAAACAGGATTCCAATGCTAGAATAATTTGAAAATGGGTCTGGGTAAAAATAGCAGGTCCAATGGACTTTTACAGTTTAAAAATGTAAATTCAAAAGGTCCTGGACCTCGGAACCCTGCTATGATGTAAAAAAAACCATGCCAGTCACAGATGAATGAATGATGACATGAGATGTCATGATAAAAATTACAAAAAAGAGTTTCAGAAAGATTACTACTGTCAGTAATTGAAAAACTATGAAATTGATGCCATATTTTATGAACAGATCAACCAGATTTCTGAAATTATAGAAATTTGACTTATTTTTATACGCCCGTCATATGACGGGACGTATTATGTTACGGTGCTGTCCGTCCAGGCGGGCGGGCGGGCATCCGGGCGGGCGGGCGTCTGTTAACAATTTGTATTCCGTTCAATAGAGACCACAAACATTTATGGATTCAAATGAAATTTGGTATACAGCTTTACCATGGTAATACCTTGTGCAAGTTCGAATTACAACTTTTTCGGATTATTTTTGGAGGAGTTATGCCCCTTTTTTAACTTAGAAATTTTTGTATGTATGACCATGTGGTTTCCGATCATTAGAGCCTACAACTATTTATGGATTCAAATGAAATTTGGTATACACATTTACGATGTTAATATCTGGTGCAAGTTCGAATTACAACTTTTTCGGATTAATTTTGGAGGAGTTATGCCCCTTTTTTAAATTAGAAATTTTTGTATGTATGACCATGTGGTTTCCGATCATTAGAGCCTACAACTATTTATGGATTTAAATGAAATTTGGTATACACATTTACGATGTTAATATCTGGTGCAAGTTCGAATAACAACTTTTTCGGATTATTTTTGGAGGAGTTATGCCCCTTTTTTAACTTAGAAATTTTTGTTTGTATGACCATGTGGTTTGTATTCCATTCAGTAGACAATACAAACATGGATTTAAATGAAATTTGTTATACATTTGGTATACACATTTACGATGTTAATATCTGGTGCAAGTTCGAATTACAACTTTTTCAGATTATTTTTGGAGGAGTTATGCCCCTTTTTTAACTTAGAAATTTTTGTATGTATGACCATGTGGTTTGTATTCCATTCAGTAGACAATACAAACATGGATTTAAATGAAATTTGTTATACAGTTACACCTTAATGGTAATATCTCGTGCAAATTGAATTACAACTTTTTTGGGTTACGAGTTATGGCCCGAACACGGAGTTGGTAATATATTTTTACATACATATATTCTAGTTGTACTTATACTTCTCAGTAAATAGTACTACTCGATCAATATAACACAGGCGATAATGCTCCGCTCGGCAGTGCTCTTGTTTAGCTGTTGTTACTTGCTTTTCAATTTGTATTTTAATATACAGTTGTTCTATTTTGAAGGTGAAAACGTACAGGACTTTTTCTTCAGAGCTGTATCATTAACATTTGAAGCAGCAGTTTTACGAGAATATGACATTGGTGATGAGTCAGTTAAAAAACAACAGATAGGAAATAGTCTAAATATTAGTATGTATATTTTATTGATAGGATGCATAGCTCATCTCTTAATCTTAGTCGAGTTCTATCTCTTCTTTAAAAGGGGTCCCCTGTGACGTAGGGGACTAAAGGATGTGCTTACAGACCAGAGTGCTTTTCACAGCTGCTTAGGTCAGAATCCTACTTTGGACAGATTCCTAGTGTTAGAAAGTTTGTCAGTTTGTTTGTCAATGGTCGATAGTTTTTCTCCAGGTACTTCAGTTTTCTTCACCATCCATGAACTTAACACCTCAATATAAGTAAAAGAATGTTGACTGTGGATTAAAACTATATTACTCCACTGCACTCTTCTTCTTCAAAACCTAACTGGTGTTGGTTAAAAAAAGAACCAAACATACCAATCCATGTCTAAACCACAATTCCAGTGTAAAAAACTTTTAAGCTGGCAAATTAGGTTAAACACTTGAACTTACACTAGGGAAATGAGGCCGGGTGCTCTGGAAGGGTCAGCACCTCTTGTTTAGCTAGCTACATCTGCCACGTGTGTAATCAAAATTTGGAATGAAAGGAATATGAAACTATGGGGATTTCATTGTTCTTGTATGTTTTAATAGTTATATATCTTATATATTTTTATTTTTTTTGATTTTTACAGAAGTTGAAAAATCAAACCTTTATGAAACAAAAGGTAAGAAGCCACTAAAATGTTGTAACTAGTAACGTACAGAAACAGGAATAGAAAATCTTCTGATATTTATAGTAGATTTAGTACTTTAAAATATACCAGACTTATTCCAGTTAAGTCATATCATAAAGTTACAAATGTTACTATCCTAGTGTGTGAAATAGAATGAAGGAAACATGCCTAGGATTGACCTGCATACTGTGCTGTACACACCATATGGTTTAAAGGAAACTTGTTTTTACTGGTTATTGAAAACTTAAATATTGGTATGTTCCTGGGATAATATGTATATGCAAACAGCATTGACCTGTCCGCTTGACCTTTTAATAGGAATATTCTTAAACCATGATTCCCACATTACTAAGAGAGTGTTAGGATTCACAGTTAATACATAAACTGCATATTTCCTATGGTGTAGGAAAACAATACATGTGGTCCAAATACATAAATGTATTAATCCTCTTTAAAATTCAAATTTAAGGTCAAGAGGACAAGTCAGTGTTGTTTGCCTATACAATTTATACCAGAAAACATAAAATGCCATTTCAAATCTAAAAGAAGGAATGAATTAACAACAAAGATTGCTTTGATATACTGGAAATTTACATTAACTGTTCTTTATCTACATTAAAAGTTCTTTACAGGAATAAATATTTGAAAAGGTCAAGGATGTGACCTCTGAACTGTGATATCATGTGATTAGCCTAGGTTGTATTTTTACAGTAGAACCTGTTTTAACCAGTACACACTATAAACTTGACATTTATCTATACTTGACAATATTTTGTACATAGCAAGGTTTTCACTAATTTAAAATTATTAGTAGCCAAATTCCCAAAATTTGTGAAAATATATGTAGTACTTTTTGAGGATTTCTCAGAAATGGCAATTTTGGCTACCAGGAATAGAAACATATATACCATAATAGGATAGGTTCATTATGTGAAAATTTACACTTCTAAAACATTCTATGTAGATAGTAGACCTCTTACCTATATAGAATAAGAGGTATTAGTCTTGCATGCTGAACACATCTCTGAACCTGTAGATAAATGTTATAGCTAAAGTGTGGATTCAGACAGGTTTTACTTGTTAATGTGTTTCAAATTGGAAAAAATGATGTCGTGTAGAAATAATTATTTTTGTAAAATTATTAAGCATAATTTGATAATGAATCTTTGAAGGTTAGACATATTCATAATGAATCTCATTTTAAAAACTAGAATATTTTCCATAAACATGTACACTGGATTCTGATTTGATCTATTAAGTGCCATAAGACAGCAACATTCTATTTTACAAACATAATTTTGTCAATTGCATTTAAAATTTTACTAAATGAATAATGTTGTGATTTATGAAGCCTTACTGTACTGTTTTATCAGTGTCTCTGTAACCAGGGTATGTTTATTTGTGTAGGGTAGGTCTGGTCAAGTGACCAGCGCAAATTTATGATATCCGGGTTCCAGAACATTGTTTTATGTGCTAATTTATTGATTTATACATCTTTTAAAGTTTTTGCTCTGAAACTCATATACACACATAATAAAATACATTTATTGATTAATCTTTGCTTTAAATTGGTTGAAAATTGTTTACATCTAAAGACTCCCTTTATGACATACATTATAATCTGGGTTTAAGATAATTAAAGTTTAGAAAAATAATATCTTGATATATTTTTCATAATTTTGATTCAAATGCAGAAAATTTTGCAAAAATATTTTCTACATGATGTCAAAAACATAATATTTCATATTTGTACTTTTGTAAAAGTATATTATTTATTTTATATATATTTTATTCGATATTAGTGTTGTCATAATACCGTCCATATTAAACAGTGTACTTATATGAGACATATCATGAATCATCTGAGCAAGGGAGATAACTTGTGTGATTCTGATGTTTGTTGTATATGTTGCATGCATTATATACATTGTATTTCGTATATCAGCTATTATCAAACTATGCAAATTATAGATACAGTGTAAAAAGTAATGGGGTTGACCAGGGTACCATGTGATCAATTCCCTAAAACATTTTTGTAAAATGATAAAGAGAATATTTTACCTCACAATGAGACTGTTTTAGGAGTTGAGTGGATTAATAGTAGTTTATGCCTCAGTCAAGATTCATTCACTTATTTCAAGAATATCAGTTCTAGGAAGGTGGAGGAAACTGGAGTGCCCAGAAAAACCATCAACCTTCACCAAGCAAACTGATTAACATTCCCACACCAGGATTTGTCACGAGTGGGATTAAAACCAAGTCAGTGAGATGAGTGAGTGCTTTAAACCACTCAGCAATCAAGGATCCAAGGTTGTTTTAGGAGAAAATGCCATCTTGTGCCGTTTCATACAAGAAAATTAAATTTGACACAAGTTTTTATGGGGTATCACATGGTTTACTGGTTAACTCTATTCTTTAAAATTTATAAAACATGTTTTGTATTGATCAATGTAGAAATGACGTAGATAATTGTTCTTATAACAGATTTTTACTATTGTTTTTTACAACGTCTATTTATTATGTTTTATTAATGTTCAATTATTTAATTAGTCTTGCCACGTGATATGCATAATTTTTATTTAATAATGCCCAGTAGTTATCAGTACTGGCTACATATTCACAATCTTTCCTTAACTAAGATTTTCCTCGACTTTTATCTGGTGAATTTTGGCAACATTTTATGGTACTACTTTTAAAAAGTTTTGACAGAATCAAAATACTTTTGACTGATCTTCAAAATGACACCCTAAATTACTGGATATCTTAAAAATAATCAAAACTGTTACAGTATCAAATTTGCCCAGTTTAAGCGAAGTAAAATCTTAGTAAAGAATGATTGTTAAACTGGAGCCAGTCAGTAGAACACTGATCAGTGAATATTGTTGTGTCTGTCAAATATCACAAGTTTCTCACCCCCCTCCCATCAATGATTTTTATTTGTTTTATGTATACAAGCTTTGGCAGGAAAAATTGTGATATAATTTTTATGATATAAATTTTATTATCTTAAAAGTACTTAAGTCAAAGTGGAAGTCCTTCATTCAATGTGAGTTATTCATGTATTATTTTTGCAAAAATTGTTGGCTACTGCAGGTGTATATGTAAACAACAATGACCTGTCCGCTTGACCTTTCATAAGGGATATTCATAAACAATGGCCCACCCAAGACATGGTAAGTGTTCATGATTTACAGTGTATGTTCCCCATTCTATAGACAACATAAACATCGGTAAATGTACTGGACCATAACAAATATTTTAATGAAAGTTCAAGTGGACAGGTCAGTGTTGTTTGCCTGAAATCACATATCATGCATCGTGTTAATATTTTTTCGTCTGTAAACATGGTAAAAGGTTTTATTTATGTGTTTATTTTGTCCGATTTAAAAATTTGGAAAAGAAAACATTTTTATGTTGAGAGGTCAATTATAAATCTAGTAAATTGTCATTTAAATCATATATTAATTGATCATTTTTCCATAATATATTTAGTCACTGCAGTTATTTGAATTAACAGTAAAGCATAAAGGTTAAACAACAAAGTTATTTTGTAAACATTTGAGTTCATCAACCATAACTAATGACAATTATAAGATCACACAGTAGACTAGTTTTATGAGTACAGTATTGTGCCAAAAGTTTTAATTTTATCCATTAAATTTTTAAAAACTATTAAAATTTATTCCAAATTTATTTCTGGAACAATTTTTATAAACTTTTCACTGTTGGATAAAAAAAGTCATTTGAATTTGATGAAGACTTTTGGCAAAATACTGTAAGTATTCAGAGTTAGATTATAATTTATTTGAATTGAATTCATAATTAGAATATTAAAGTATTAAGTCAATTTTATGATACAATTTTTTGTATACAATGTATACTGGTGCTTGGATTTGATTGTTAAAGAATTGGGTTCGCCGTTGTACCTAATGATACCCCCTACTGGCCCAACATTCACTTATTTCCATTGGATATGGAATGATCCCATGAAATAAAGTTTTCCCATAAAAACAATGTAGTTTCTGGAATTTGCAACATAAATGTTTTCCAAAACATTCCCCACAAACGTTAAGAGGCAGTGGTTACTTGGTACAGCGGCCAAACCCAATTATATATTTCACTTGTAAGTGTTCCAACAGTTTTGTATACATTTACATGAGGAATGATCAAGTAGCTGGAGACCCACCCACATGTTCAACACAGCCTTTTCGAAAGTTTGACACTTAGCTAACAATTAGTACTGAATCCGCATCTCATCTTGATCCCTCATTTGTTGCCGAAAGTTTGACACTAAACTAACTATAACTAGCTGCTATCTATTGCTTCACCATGTTTTGACCACTACCCCGGTATGTATATATCTTGGAAGCTGAAGTTTGACTTTTCTTGTTTGCTTAGTGTTAAATTTTCGACAGGTTTGTACTGCAACATATTCTAAAAGACATAATCACTGGTACAGAAGGTGTGGTGAGAACCCTGTAACATATTCTAAAAGACATAATCACTGGTACAGAAGGTGTGGTGAGAACCCTATCTGAGTGAACAAAAAACATGTCTGAACCAGTAAACCTAAAAAAAAAACCCAAAAGTTTGATATGAAAGTGTTCAGTTTTGATAGTTTCAACTTCAACTGGTTGCAGTTCTTTAATGCAAATCCTTTTAAAAATCATAAAATGTTGACCTTTGATGCCAGGTCACATGACATGTTAACATTATGACCTTCAAAACAAGTTATCAAATTTGCAAAGTCATGTCCCCAAGTCTCTTAACATTGTAGCAGCTACAAAAATATATGCAGTTTCAAAGTGCACATATGACCTGTAAAATTTAACAAATTTGTTGTCTTATGATAAAGTTTAATGAATGAAATGATATCAAAACTATGCAAGAGCAGTGTTCCATTTAGGAGTTTTAAGAGGGGGTGTATTTTCAAAAACTTTTGTCTAAAACACTATAACATCAATATTTTCACATTCATGTAATGTAAAATATAGCCCAGTAAGGCCTTAACATTGTGGTCATTTTGCAAAGTAAGTGATCAATGGCTCTATAGACTCTTTTAGAATAAACAAAAATGAAAGAAACATAAAAAAAATTAATGAAAAATTGTAATCCCAGCAGTCCCTTTTGATATTGCTTATTTGTATTTTTAGGTAATTTACTATATTTTATTTTCATATTACATGTATGTGAAGTTGTACACACTTCTTGATCATTCCTCAGTACAACTGTACTTAATAATTTGTAAATTAAGCTGTTTATTTTGTCATATGTTTATATAGATTATAAGATGATTTAATTGTTATAAATATAGCATGTGTTATGGAAACTGGTTGTGAAAAGTCAATAAATCTTTTATATGATTTACTTTACTGTCTAAATTTGTAGCTAGTTAAAATATGAAAATCATCAAAAATTAGTGCATACTCCCAAACACAAAGTATTTCATTAGCTTAATTTGGTTAAATACATTTTGGTTCTTTGGGCATTTGGCCATACCCACTCGGCCACTGCAAAAGTCCTGCAATTATTCTCTATAAAGTATCTTATCTTAAATGGCTCTTACATTTAGGAACATTTGATATCCTATTATCTTATCTACATAATTATTTTAAGGACGGAATATAGTTCATGATCGATTGAATGGGGTTTTACTGTACATCTCAGTTAAAATAATTCACTTATATCGGGATGTCAACATCTATAAGTGAAGTAGCAGAAAATTTTACTTCTGCACTGTGTACAAGGCAATGTCCACAGGTTGGCCAGTGTTCGAACCCACAACCTCTCAAATAAAATGGCGCTAAACATATTCTAAATGTCTACCGATACCATTGTTTTAAATACGCTGCATTGTTTATCTGCTGTGAGTCGGGCCTCACAGTAGTATTTTATTTAGTTATATATGTCTTTCCTGGTTAAATAAGCATCAATGTATTGTCTAAATATAGCTGAAATACTGATGGTGACAATGAAGTTTATATACCACAGACTAGTATGAGGTAAAAGTATATTAAACTTAGGTAAACTATATAAAATACCAAATATGTTCATCTACATATACCAAATAGATTATCATTTCTGTCCCTAGTTTGACTATCGGCCTTTACTTACATATTATATAAGTGTTGATTTTAACTAAGATTTTCCTTAACTTAAATCTGGCAAATTTGAAATTTTCATAATTTTGTTAATTGTTAAGATATTCATACATTTAAGGTGCCATTTTAAAGATAATTTCTACCTTATAACATTAATTTTGTATTCAGCTTAATCAAAAATGTTCAGTCATTGCTGCAAATAAAATTCACAAAGTTTGCTAAAATTGAAAATACTTCAGTTAGAAACAATGCTGAAAATATGGATGAGGATATTGAGCATATTTAAACAATGTGGTAGCCTTGGTAGCCCTGACCAGTACTTGAGACAAACAAGGCTGTCATCAACTGATATAACAAAACAAGCTCAATACAAAACTCACTGGTTATTTATTACAAAAATTATATTATATCGACATGTACATGTATATCACAGTCATGCTTCCACACTGACATAGTATGCATGAAAACCATAATTTTAACGGTAAAATAAAGATTATCATAAGTCATTTTTGGAAGTAGCAATTACTTCAACTGTAATACTGTATTTTCAACAGAAATAAGATGAAATGTGCAACATCCATTATGACCGACTACTGTCCTTTAGTACTGTCGCTGTTTAATCACCGTTTTTTTATTAAAAAAATAAATACATGATATGTATTCACTTAAAATTTCAGGCTATTTTCATAAATTACTTTTACATGTACAATGATCAGAATTATCAGTCAATGTAGTTTTAAAAAAGTTTATAATTCTGTTCCAGGAATCTTTCTGAGCAATTGCATGTTCTTTTGGTTTACCTCCCCAAACAAGGGCAACACCTACAAAAAAGTGAAATATACAAAATTACAGATGGATAAGGCAAGCAAGAAACTCTGCATAAGGTGGCTGTATCCAATATATACATTTTAACTTGCCAAATAAAGACATAAGAAACTCTTCATAAGGTGGCTCTATCCAATATATACATTTTAATTTGCCAAATAAAGACATAAGAAACTCTTCATAAGGTGGCTGTATCCAATATATACATTTTAACTTGCCAAATAAAGACATAAGAAACTCTTCATAAGGTGGCTGTATCCAATATATACATTTTAACTTGCCAAATAAAGACATAAGAAACTCTTCATAAGGTGGCTGTATCCAATATATACATTTTAACTTGCCAAATAAAGACATAAGAAACTCTTCATAAGGTGGCTCTATCCAATATATACATTTTAATTTGCCAAATAAAGACATATAAGACACTCTTCATAAGGTGGCTGTATCCAATATATACATTTTAATTTGCCAAATAAAGACATATAAGACACTCTTCATAAGGTGGCTCTATCCAATATATACATTTTAATTTGCCAAACAAAGACATATAAGACACTCTTCATAAGGTGGCTCTATCCAATATATACATTTTAATTTGCCAAATAAAGACATATAAGACACTCTTCATAAGGTGGCTCTATCCAATATATACATTTTAACTTGCCAAATAAAGACATATAAGACACTCTTCACAAGGCGGCTCTATCCAATATATACATTTTAACTTGCCAAATAAAGGCATATAAGACACTCTTCATTAGGTGGCTCCATCCAATATATTCATTTTAACTTGCCAAATAAAGACATATAAGACACTCTTCATAAGGTGGCTTTATCCAATATGCCAAATAAAGACATATAAGACACTCTTCACAAGGCAGCTCTATCCAATATATACATTTTTACTTGCCAAATAAAGACATAAAAACTCTTCATAAGGTGGCTCTATCCAATATATACATTTTAACTTGCCAAATAAAGACATATAAGACACTCTTCACAAGGCGGCTCTATCCAATATATACATTTTAACTTGCCAAATAAAGGCATATAAGACACTCTTCATTAGGTGGCTCCATCCAATATATTCATTTTAACTTGCCAAATAAAGACATATAAGACACTCTTCATAAGGTGGCTTTATCCAATATGCCAAATAAAGACATATAAGACACTCTTCACAAGGCGGCTCTATCCAATATATACATTTTTACTTGCCAAATAAAGACATAAGAAACTCTTCATAAGGTGGCTCTATCCAATATATACATTTTAACTTGCCAAATAAAGACATGTAAGACACTCTTCACAAGGCGGCTCTATCCAATATATACATTTTAACTTGCCAAATAAAGACATATAAGACACTCTTCACAAGGCGGCTCTATCCAATATATACATTTTAACTTGCCAAATAAAGACATATAAGACACTCTTCACAAGGCAGCTCTATCCAATATATACATTTTAACTTGCCAAATAAAGGCATATAAGACACTCTTCATTAGGTGGCTCCATCCAATATATTCATTTTAACTTGCCAAATAAAGACATATAAGACACTCTTCATAAGGTGGCTTTATCCAATATGCCAAATAAAGACATATAAGACACTTTTCACAAGGCGGCTCTATCCAATATATACATTTTTACTTGCCAAATAAAGACATAAGAAACTCTTCATAAGGTGGCTCTATCCAATATATACATTTTAACTTGCCAAATAAAGACATATAAGACACTCTTCACAAGGCGGCTCTATCCAATATATACATTTTAACTTACCAAATAAAGACACACACAAGAAACTCTACATAAAGGGACATAAGTTAGGCCCTGTCCATAAAACAGGCATTACAACCTTTCAAGTGTAAACATGTAAGATGCAAGAATTTCATTGGGGTTTTACATTCCAGTCAAGAATATTTCACTTATATTGAGACGACACCAGCTACAAAGGAAGTGGCAGAAATTTTTACCTTTGCAGTGCACTCTGGGCAATGTGCAAGGAAGGTTCTTTAATATGCCATACCTGCTGCGGCAGGGGGCATTAATTTTAGACATAGAGGGTCATAAGGTGGTTCTGTCCAATATACAGACATTATATCTTACCACATAGAGGGCCATAAGGTGGCTCTGTACAATATACAGACATTATATCTTACCAAATGGAGACTCATAGAGGGACAAAAGGTGGCTCTGTACAATATACAGACATTATATCTTACCAAATGAAGAAACATAGAGTGGTAAAAGGTGGCTCTGTACAATATACAGACATTATATCTTACCAAATGGAGACTCATAGAGGGACAAAAGGTGGCTCTGTACAATAAACAGACATTATATCTTACCACATAAGTGGCAAAAGGTGGCTCTGTACAATATACAGACATTATATCTTACCACATAGAGTGGCAAAAGGTGGCTCTATACAATATACAGACATTATATCTTACCACATAGAGTGGCAAAAGGTGGCTCTGTACAATATACAGACATTATATCTTACCACATAGAGTGACAAAAGGTGGCTCTGTACAATATATAGACATTATATCTTACCACATAGAGTGGCAAAAGGTGGCTCTATACAATATACAGACATTATATCTTACCTCACAGAGTGGCAAAAGGTGGCTCTGTACAATATACAGACATTATATCTTACCACACAGAGTGGCAAAAGGTGGCTCTGTACAATATACAGACATTATATTTTACCACACAGAGTGTCAAAAGGTGGCTCTATACAATATACAGATATTATATCATACCACACAGAGTGGCAAAAGGTGGCTCTGTTCAATATACAGACATTATATTTACCACACAGTGGCAAAAGGTGGCTCTGTACAATATACAGACATTATATTTTACCACACAGAGTGTCAAAAGGTGGCTCTATACAATATACCAGATATTAATCTTACAAATGACAGAAAATAGAGTGGTAAAAGGTGGCTCTGTACAATATAAACATTATAACTTACCACATAGAGTGGTAAAAGGTGGCTCTGTACAATATAAACATATATCTTACCAAATGAAGACATGTAAGAAGCTCTACATAGAGGGGCATAAGGTGGCTCTATCAAATGTCCAGCTCCAGGGTATATAACTAGTTCTATATTTGACTTTTTATCATCTGGATACAAGTCATAAACAGTTTGGCCTAATTTTGGTGGTATACACTGATCATCATTGCCAACAATGTATAATACCTTTGTGTCAGTGTTCCATAACTAAAAATAATAATGAAAGAAAAAAATCTGAAATTTAGTTTGTTCCAACACTAACTAGATTTTAGTTCTGGTCATTGTTGTATTGTGGAATTTTAGTGGAAAAATTAGGAAATTTTAGT
This sequence comes from Anadara kagoshimensis, assembly GCA_021292105.1. NCBI lineage: Eukaryota > Metazoa > Mollusca > Bivalvia > Arcoida > Arcidae > Anadara > Anadara kagoshimensis. The sequence continues at coordinate 9,611,581 of CM037874.1, read as the reverse complement.
AATTTTTCCCAAGGGAAACTATCTTTTTTCGGTAGTAATTTTTAGCAAACAAAATCACTGATATCATTTATATCAAGACAGTATCAACTGCAATTGCAGAAATTGATCTATTTACAATAAGGGCCTTTTTCATGCTATGTCACAATAATTTGTTTTTAACCAGGGTCTGCATTGCTTACCTGGCTGCCTGTCCTGTCAGAAGAAACATCATAAACAGCAATAAGAAGAAAAATGTAAAGACAAAGTTAAGAGTCAATCAAAAAGAAATAACTATTTTAGAAATCAGAACCTGATGTTATTTAAGGGTTTTTACAATTACAGTTGACTCTCGTTATCTCGAACTCGACGGGGAAGTGCAAAAATTTGACTTATCCGGAGTTCGAGATAAGCGACAACAAAAGGGAAGTAACTCGTACACGCCTACCGGAAGTCGCTTCCGGTTTTATCTTGTCAAACTGTATATTGCCGGTTTCTCCTATATCGTATGTATTCAAACATAGTGCAATGTTGTAATTTTAAAATCAACACGAGGCCGACAGTCAAATATTTTATTTGTGTCGGAATGTGTTTTTTCTACCAAAAAATCTGTAGGCGCTGACAAATTTGATTTCTCAAAATTTTTTGTTCGAGTTAACAAATTAATTTTCCTAAATTTTTGTTCGAGTTAACAAATTTAATTTTCCTAAATATTTTGTTCGAGTTAACAAATTTAATTTTCCTAAATATTTTGTTCGAGTTAACGAGTGTAATTTTCCTAGGATTTTCATTCAAGGGGACGAAAATATTGTTCGACATATCCGATAATTCGAGATATCTGAGTTCGAGATAACCGCGCGGAGTGATTTTGGTTTAATAAAGAACAACTCTGTTCGGACTTTTTAAAAAAGTTCGAGATATCCGGTAGTTCGAGATATCCGAGTTCGAGATAACGAGATTCAACTGTATACAATCAACCCTCTCTTCGATCCCCAACTGGGTCTGACCCAAGACTTGAAAGTGGATAGTGACTGTTCGTTCACCAAACACTCAGCATTATGAAATCAAAGTCACAGTTTTTCAGATGGGAACTTAAAATAAACAAGGTCCCGTATCATGGCGAGCTTGGCACACTAAAGAACCCTGCTGTATAATGCCATCAGCGCAACGCACAGGCAAAATTTCTGCACCTTCACTTATACCTGGCAATGTCTCAATATAAGTGAAATATTCTTGACTGGGATGTTAAATACCATTAGTCCACTTTACAGATTCTCTTGGGTTAATTATATAGACAGGTTTGACTGTATGTAAATGGTCATTGTAACTCTGAACAAATTTATTAACAATACAAACCTTGTCTATGTCGTTTGACTGTTTCAGCATGTGTAAATCTTTTGAAAAGTAAAACTTTACGTTCTTGTACCAATAACTTGAAGTCTATCTACTAACCATATTGCTAGTAAATGGTTTGGTATGTGTACAATTTGTAGAATCATGTGCATGCTGTATGATCACAAAGTGAATTACAGTCCAACCTGCGCCAGTATTAGTTAAAGTCAACTGGTCAATAATACCTGTTGGGGTCGTGACTCCAAAGTGATAATAAACGCTGTAACTCAGATGGTAACCTTTACTGAAGGAAGTTCTACACACCAAAGTAATATGCAAATCGGAACATGCATAAACACGGAAACAGTAGTGGCGTCACCACTTTTTCCTTTCGAAATAGGATAAAGCATTAAAATATTGAGTAATCAATAACTAAAAAGCGAAGCGTCATCATTATTCCCATGTTGGGGGATTAATAGTCCCGTTTCACAAATGGCAGTGTTGATTACATAGTCTTAACATATACAGAACATGACATAATGTAAACTTATAAAATGAAAAAACAATATTAAAGAAACAAAGGAAAATATAAAGTTAACGGTGTCATTGGATAGACTGTCCTCAACCGTTAAGGGGATTATTCTGCCCCATTTATCTAATACAACATATATTCATCAAAACGTTTTGGGATTTTTCGTTGTCTCACTGGTCTAGTATTTGTTGGAACTGCTGGTGAGACCAACTGTTCATTCACTATATCGGTATTAGGTGGTTCATCAGATTTGTCACTTATATCGACACCATGTTCAGGAGGTTCACTGATTACGTCTGGTATAACTGGTTGAAGTACAGAAGTATTTTCTATGTTCTCTGTAGAATTTATATTGTCTTCTCCATCAGATGAATCAGAATTTGAATCATTGTGTGTCGAACGTATATAGTCGGACGTACGTGCCGGAACTTTGAAACAATCACTTTGACGAACATGGTATGACGTAGGGCGTAACTGTGACCCTGCAAATTTTTTAATGTTACAATAAGATCTGTCCAGAGAAGTGACAATGTAACGGTCACGGGCTCGGAGTTTGTTTCTGTCACAATGTAAATATACAAGATCGCCAACTTGTAGACGAAGTGAATCATTTTCTCCGGACGATGATTTACATTTGACGCTATACGGATGGTTAAGTAGTCGCTCTTTATGTTGACGCATAACAAGGTTTTCGTCACTGAGAGGTATTTGGTGGTTGGAAAATTGATCCCTCTGTGTCCACATTTCACGTGAAGACAAGCCTCGGCCTCGAATTCGTGAATTGAGGCGTGCGGTTGCAATAGCTAGTAGTAACGGAGTAGTGTGACGGTTTGTTGGGTCCTGGCGGAGTATTTCTTCCTCCAATTCTTGAATTGCCTTCTCTGCCACGGGGTTTTTATTTTTGTTCTTAGTGTCGCCTAATTCTAGAGTAATTCTGTGAGTAGTAAGTAAATCGTCATTGACTAACGCTGAGAATCCGGGGGCCGAGTCGGTGCGAACTACTGCTGGTGGGCCATCTAATGGTCTTAACTCTAAGCAGAGTCGTAATAACGTGTCCCTTAAGGTTTCGTGCCGCTCGTCGTCAATAAGGCATGTAACAGTGAATGATGTAACGCATTCTCGTAAAACAAATATTAATTGGCGGTTGCGTTTGATGACGTCGGCTGCAAATAAATGGCCGATAGCAGCAATTGGTTCACCAGTTGATTGTGGAACCGCAGAGTTTGGTGATTTACGTAGGGAAGCACATAAGTGGCATGATTCTGTGATGAAATCAACAGTCTTATCCATGTCCAAAGCATAGAAACGACGTCGTAATATTAACTTAAGTTGATGTGATGAAGGGTGATCTAACTTAATATGCAAGGATGTTACAAATCCGTTGAGTACCTGACGTGGAATAACGATACATTCGCGTGTTGGTGAAAACGGGTCGGATCGTTTCACGACTAGTAATCCATCTTGGCGATTGACGTTACTTGAAGTAACCGTTTAATGTCTTTGACGTTAGTTACTTTCTTGGAGGGTCGAGTACCTTGACGTAAATGTGCATGTGTGCGACGTAGATCGGGACAATCCGACTGAATCTGTAACCATGTAGCTCTGCCTGTGTATGGTACGCTAGTGTTGCCATCTATAATATCCTGTGCCTTGACATTACGGACAACGCTATCCTCGGTTTCACGGACAAAAGAACATATTTGGCATGTATAGTTAGAACAATCAGGAGCGTTTCGACTGGCAAAATCGGACGGTAATATAGAAGATCCTGAAATGTGCTGAATTAATGTTTGGTATCGGCTAGCAACAGACAAAAATGTAGATACGCGCGGGCTGGCTGAGAACTCGCCTCTGCATAATTTTTCATAAGCTTGTACGCATGGTTTACTGTCCGTTAGTACGTTGGTCTTGTGGTCGGACTGGATAATGTAAGGACTAAAGTGTTTGATACTAGAAGCTATAGACAATGCTTCAATTTCGCATGGTAGCCATGTGACTTGACGTTTCCTTAATTTTGCGCTGAAAAAACCAGCTAGAAGCACTGATTTACCACGCGACACGTACAATGTAGCACCAATCCCATGAGATTTTACTGCGACTGCAAAAATATTGTATAATGATCAGGCGGAATAACTCTTCCAGGTAAATTTCACAAACCTCGTTACCAAGAGCTATCGATAAATGACCACTGGGTAACTGACAACGTGACATGGTCATTATGAGATTAAAATGGACTGATGACGGTAAAAATGATTCTAAGAGATATTCCAAGCAAAACAGTATATTAATTTAAATGTTTACTTGAAGAGGAAAATATACAAGTCGAGAGAAAGAAAAAGTAGATGGTTATTTAGAAGTAGAAGATATACTGTTTGTTAGGCAAAAAGCAATGGGATATATATTAAACGTTTATCCTTTTAATTTACACAAAAACAGTAACTTGATCCAGTCATGAATCAAATTGCATAAAAATGCTATATGTGTGCGCAATACAAACATAAGTAAAAATGCTAATACACATTTAATAAGTGTGATTATTCATGATGCACTGCACCCATCCATCCCAATGCTAATGATTAACTATCTTATCAAATTCATTAAACAAATATTTAATTGGTAAATGCAAAATAAATAAATAAATAAATAAAATTTTGAATAATATTTTGGCCCATTATTAGAAAAAAAGAATGTATTATTTATATCAATAGAATACTTTTTTGCATCAGAAAACTTCTCATATTGCAATAAAAAAACAAATAACTTTTACAAAGTTCACATAATCCATGATGTCTTGGTTTTCTGGTATAATCTTCCCACGGCAAACTTCAATAGGTAGTTTCTGATTACTATAAATTCACAATAAATTAATATTGCTTAAAGTGGGATCTCACATACCAGTAATTAAAAGATTATCAATTATCAATAAACATCCTGTTTATTAGTAGACCTTTATCACCTGTAATCAAAAGAACTTACCGTCCAATTTGCAAAAAATGATTGACACGTGTGTGTATAAATCATTAGATATGAAGTCTCTATGATAGCCGGTAAATGTTATTTCTGTAATTTTGAAAAGATATATTTGACCAAATTAATAAGATAAATCCAACAAATTAATAAGATTAATTTGGATGGACCGACTTACTGGCCTAATGTAATTAATTTTGAAATTTTAAAATTATTAAAATATATACTTTTTTCTTATTTGACTAAATTAATAATTTATAATTATTTTTATTGTCTTAAGAGATTATTTCACTTTCATTCTCCTCACTTTTCTCGTTATATTTATTTGAAAAAAAAATCCAGAACATTTATGAAGCTGACTGACAAATCTGTCTTTAATTTTTAAAACTTTTAATAGTATATTCAAAGGTCGAGAAGTATATCACCTTTTGTTTGGTTATTATTATTATTACTATTATTATTATTATTATTTTACCGTTTTTTACTTACGGGGAAGTCGGTGTAACTTTTACCGGAATATTGGTGGGGAAACAAAACTTTTATACTTGGTGCGGTGTCGGCCATATTGGATATTTTTTCACTAGATATTCACAAATTCCCCTATTTTTAAATAAAATTGGAAGTAATTTGCCGTCAAAACCAACATTTGATTTTTATGTTTTACCTTTATCAAAGTGTGCTCTAACACTTTAGATGTGGTCATTTTTGAAAAAAATCAAATTAGCGTGAAAAAACAGCCTCTAACTAAAGGTCTTTCACCACATTTTTCAAAAATTAAACAAGAATATTAAGAGATAGTGTCGAAATAACTGCTATATTTTTAACTTAAAATGGAAGTAATTTCCCGACGTCCTAAAATTTTACAAAAAATACTGAAATAACCGGAATTTAATAAGGAACTCGAATAGATGTGGTCATTTTTTGTATCGTTTTTGGTTTCTTTTTAACGAAACAAAAACTGTACACCTGTTCTATATTTCTATGTACCGATCGTAAGACACTGAGCCGTAGATCGTTACACAGGTGAAGTACGACAATGTACATAATAGTTGCCTATGCTCCATCAGTTACAATCCACAGATGATCTTCTGGGCAAGGCAAAACAATAGATCGGTTTGATAGCAAAGTCTTTTGCGCATTTGCAAATGCAGTACAAAGGTCGTCTGACCAATTAAGTGTTTCTTTCGAATCTCGCCCTGCAACTACATCTTCTAATGGAGAAAGAACGTGCGAACAGTCTTTTATAACCCGAGCGAGAATTTTGTATGCTCCAAGAAATGACCTGAGACCTGACACAGTCGAGGGTGGTTTGCAAGTGGACAAGGTTGCGACACGATGTTGGCTTGCTCGTATAGTGCCAAGTTTCCAAATCCAACCCAATATTGTAGTTTGTTCTGGTGCTATGAAGGTTTTGGAAGCGGATAATTTAATGTCACATTGCTGTAAAGCCTGCAATACACGTTTGAAATTCTGAAGTAAATCGAGCGGATTGTTACTTCCAATGTACAAATCGTCAGCAACTTTGGCAACTATCCCTTCCTGAACTAGGTCGCCTAGAATTTTACATGTTAATTCCTCGAGAGCAGTCTCTGAACCCGGGATTCCCATTGCTGAACGTGCGTAAACTCGCATTCCTTTGAATGGAGTTACAACGCCACAATATTTCATTGATTCGTGAGACAGTGGGATTTGGTAGAAAGCTTTAGTTAAGTCAGTGACAATGATATATTTCCATTGAGCAATACTTCGTAAGGTAGAATCAATGTCCGGCAATAATGACGGTTGTGGTTTGCTGTAGCGACCCACATCGGTAAATGCTGTAACTAGACGAAATCCACCATTTCCCTTTTTAACAAGGAAGGATGGGTTTACGTACTCTACAGAGACTCCTACCTTCAGGACGCTTAAAAACACCGAGACGTTCAAGGTCGTCGAATTGTTTTTGTAATTCATTGAGCTGGTTACGCGAGTATTGAGGGACTCTACCCTTCCTTTGGGGAGGCTGAACTGGACCCATGTTGACCTTTGCCTCAAATGGACCAAGGGCGCCATTGTACCCTTTGAAGTCAGGGCTAAAGACATCATCAAACTCGTCGAGTAAATCTCTGAAACGTGATGTTATTTCTTGGGGCAGTATGTTGTCCGGGTCGAGACATACTTGTCTGGAAAACGGTGTACTCCCTTTGTGCTGTGTGGTTAATGAAATATCACTTCTTATTGCGCTAGATGACGTGACAGAATCAACCAGGCAGGTAGAACGTATTCTGCATATGTGATCATTTTTTACTAAAGAGTACGGTTGGTCTGTAAGGTTCGAAATACGAATCTTTCCTGAAATACTATCTACTAGGGACATAATGGGCCAATGCGACCTATCTTTTCCTGTCAAAGGAGAATGAGGCTCGATAGCAAATGTTTCGTCTTCTGTTGACATATCTTCAGGAAGCTTAACTTCGATAAACTGACCTGGCCAAACTGTAGTGGACTCCGAAATGCGTAAAACGTGAGCTCGTCTAACTGCGTGTCTATTAAGTTGCTGACTATCAGAGCCATATGAGTAGGAGGAATCTTGACCAATAAGAATTTGGTGCATTGCTGGTCTAATGGCAATGTCATTGCGCTCCATAAATGGAATTCCAGCTAGGACGTCAGTATCAAGATTCTGAACTACAAGACCCTCGAAATACATCTTATGATTGTCTCTTTCAAACGAAAGGCGCGTTTCACCAACAATTTTTAACGGTGACGAACCGTCTGCCTGGTGCGCTGACTGTGAGCTACTAGTTACTTTAGCGCCTAATTCATACGCTGTTGATTCCCGGATCATATTACCTGTTGCTCCGCTATCAATAGTGAGGCGAACAGAATGGTGGGAACAAAAGACATCTATATATGGAGACTGGCATATCTTAACACGATTAACTTTAGTATGAGATGTGTCCGATTCAGGTTCTGAAAGGTCATCGCTTGAATCCTGATCAAATCCAGCGACAATTCTGGCCTTAGCCATATACTTACGATCCTGACTGGGTAAAAATTTGCACTTACTCAAATAGTGATTGTCAGGACGATTAGAAGCTTTACACAAAGGACAAGCTTTAGTAGAACGTTGCTTTGTGATATCGTGCATATGATGTTGAGTCTGGGCAGAAGTAGGCATACGAGACACAGCAGTACGTAAGCTTTTGGCTTCTTCTGTAGCACGTAATTCATCAAGTAGAGAGTCCATTGCTTGTGAAATCTCTGGTTTGATAGAAGCTAGTGTGCGTGAACGTAGTTCTGTCCCATAGCGCTGTTTAACAAGTTTTGGCAAGTCCGGGTTGATAAGCTTGAGCCATTGTAAAACGATAAGGTTTTCAAGACTAGGAGACAACTCTTCTTCTTCCGCGATGGCTTCACCGTGATGTGTGAGGTTTAAATCTGGACGTAGGAGATTGTCCTCAATAAAAGCCATTAGGCGTTGATACAAATCTTCAGGACGTTCATTAACCTCAAATTTTATAGAAGAAAAATCCAAGAAATGAGCCCCTGTTGACTGGAAGCCGAAATGCATGCGAATAGTTTGCCATATGTTGTCTATAGAAGTGGAGCTTTTAACGATAGTATTTCTTGAAATAACGGGACAGAAATTGGCGATTTGGCCCAGCATGAGTTCGAGCATGTTAACTTTTTGTTGGCGTGTTTGTCGCCGTGCAAGGGGAATCTCCTCTCCATCATCTACTAGTCCGCGGTAAGGTGAGCCCCTTGACCGCTTATCCCATTGTTTCCCTGGCACAAGGAACTCGGCAAAATGCTTATCAAGTGATAACGTGTATAAGAGATTTTGTCGCCATAGTTCAAAGGAGTTAACAGTTTCATTTTTTGTTAAGCACCACTGTTTCGGTGCCTTAGGGTTACCACTTGCCATTACTTAGTTACTGTAGGTACACACCGAAAGCCACGTGTTTGAAAAACAAAACCTTTCAGGTATATTGGATATACACAAACTGTATCTTGTGCGGGCGTGGATTCTGAATCAGTACGCTGCCACCACGCCAGTATTAGTTAAAGTCAACTGGTCAATAATACCTGTTGGGGTCGTGACTCCAAAGTGATAATAAACGCTGTAACTCAGATGGTAACCTTTACTGAAGGAAGTTCTACACACCAAAGTAATATGCAAATCGGAACATGCATAAACACGGAAACAGTAGTGGCGCTGCCTTAAAGACCACCTCTATATAAAGGCAAACTGCTTATATAGGCCAGTAGAATTGTATCCCATTTGTTCTTTATTCATATTATTTGAGCCTGCATAAAAAGGACACTGCTGGTTCCCCCGGGTGACCTTTATAGATAGTAGATAGGTTTGACTGTATATAAAAGCATGCACATTCTGCTGCATTCAATTCAAATCAATGTGGATTGCTACTGTACCAAATGATCAACTGTCCCTGTACCATTTGTTCTACTGTACCAAATGATCAACTGTCCCTGTACCATTTGTTCTATTGTACCAAATGATCAACTGTCCCTGTACCATTTGTTCTACTGTACAAAATAATCAACTGTCCCTGTACCATTTGTTCTACTTTACCAAATGATCAACTGTCCCTGTACCATTTGTTCTAATGTACAAAATAATCAACTGTCCCTGTACCATTTGTTTGGGAAATTTTCAAAAATGTTAACACAAGTGGCGAACCATAATATCAATAACTCAAATGAAAATAAGATTCAATGCTTTAACATATTTTCAACTACCTGAAACACATCTTTAGGTTCACCAATAAATGCCTCTTTCATAATCATTCCTTCCTTGGAGAAATGTAACCTTTCTATGGTATACCTGAAAATATTAATTAAGTTGATTCATTTTACAGGTATAAAATTTTGTGCCTCAGTCACCGGAACTTGTTCACTGGTATAGAATTGTGTGGTGCACCATCAGAGAGGAGGGTAACTTAAACTGTGCAGGCCTCTCGCTGGTTCATTAGGGCTGATATTCTGCCCCATTCACAGTTCAAAATCTTATGGTTTTTTCACAACCACTTTGCCAATTTTCACAATTTCAGCTTTAAAACCAGTATATTGTAAACCAACTTTTATTCGCGGATTTTAACTTTTGCAATTCTCTTACCAAAACCAATTTGCGACTATAAACTTTTGCGATATGGATTTAAGCTGAATATTTGGTATTATTATAAGCATTTTCACGAAAGTTAATCACACACGAATAAAAGTTGGTTTACAGTATCTGGAATTTCCTATCACTTTTTTCACAATTCTGTTTTTACAACTGCAAGAGCCCTGGTTCCATGTACTAAAGTGTGAGATGTTATTTTTGTGTTATACATGATCTAACATCTCTGCAAGATTTTCTTTTTATCTAATCAGGATCTGTTAGTGTTATAATATAATTGCATATTATACCAGTGTTAATTTTACAGCACTAGACAGCTGTATCAGAATACAATTCCTCATCAAAATTGTGAAATCATATTTTATCAAGGGGTTGATAAAATATCCAAAGGATCTAAATATGTGTGTGTGTGATATTTCATAAAACTTACCCATTATTATCTGGGCATGGAATAAAGCTATCACCATTTTTCATAGGATTATTAATTACAAATGGAACTCCATTTATTGCAACCAATGCTTTGACCTGTCAATGAAAACATATCAATATGATCTTTATTGTTAAAGAATTCTTCTTCTTATGGAAATTATTGAAATAAGTTACCATGGTTACATGTGCAAAATGTCTAATTCTTACATTTTTCCATATCAAAAAATAATAATTATACTCATAACAAATAATTTTATTTTTAATTTTTACACAAAATTAAGAGAGAAATGAAGTTGTCCTGGTAGTTCAGTTGTTAGAACTAAATGTCAAGGCAAAAATGTATTACATGTACAGTCCGACCTGCCCTAAAGGTCATCTTTAAATAAACATGATAAAGGCCACCCGCTTATAAAAGCCAGTATCCTGGTTGCTCCTTATTCATATTATTTGAACCTGTCTATAAAGGCCACCGGCCCATAAAGATCACTTTTACTTGTTCCCTTGGGTGGCCTTTATAGACAGGCTAGACTGACTGTATGTTCAAATCCCAGTCCAAAGTCTTTTTAAAGATAATATACCAGCTGATATACAATGTGAACAATTATTTACCACGTGTATTACTACTTTATCTGATCACCTTTGGACAATGTGTTGCTAGCGCCATTCCCAACTCTGCCCCTTTACAGACACTGATTACAGCAATCTGATTATTATTTACATAAGGCTGAGCAATTAACCATTCAACAGCTTCCTACAATTAAATATACACACAAATTACACCTGTCAGAAAAAAGTGGAATTTACCTATACAATTAATTCACCTGACTAAAAACTTAAACAAAAACCTAAACATTTAAATTTAATGCTCATGCTAACAGACAATAACTGTTGTGGCATGCTTTAACATCTGTGTTGGTAACAGGAATGATAGTAAATATTAAAACAAAAGAAAACTAGAACTGTCTCTTGAGAGCCAAATACCCCCGCCCCCAACATTTAAAGTTTTCCTGCAACCTTGCCCTTTCGAATATAACCTTGGTTCAAGGTCATGACACACCTTTCGACTATGAAGATTATTCATGTGAAGTTTCATGTCCTCCAAGACATTCATGAGATATGGTCCGGACACAATTTTACACGGATAGACAGACAGACTGACAGACAGACATGGTGATTCCCCTTCAAACTAGTTTGCGGGGGGTATAATAAAAGTCTCTTTGTACGCTGTGAGCCATTAAATTTAAAAGATTTTGACATGACTTAGAAATTTTATATCTTAAACATAAAGGATCTACTAGACATGTACAGGGTTAGGGTTCTATGTGCATCAAATACACCTTCTTTGGGAAAACTAAGTGAAAAATATATATTATTGAAACTTGTATAAATTGACTTATAAAAATACCCAGAAAATTGAAAGACAGAACACTTAATCAAAAACCAAATTCTTTTATAACCTTGATAACAATATACAATGTACCATGTTAACTTGGCTAATTAAATTAACCTACAGTACATTCAAATAAACATAATTAATGTCTAACCTTACAAAATGTTTAGACCAGGCACGGATGAAGATTAGCAGGGGCCAAGTAGCACATGGGACTCTTAAAAATTGGTATGGACCCCTAGAATTTTACAAATTTTAGCTTTTCATGACTACTTAAAATCAGTCTGGGCTCCTTAATGTTTACACATTTTAGCAATTTACCGGTATTACTATAATTACAACTCCTTTTCTGAAGTGATCTGGACCCCTAACTCAAAATAGTTAAGCTTCATCCCTGCCAGGCAGTTTAAAAAAACACTTGTTGCACTATGCAAATTGTTACTTGATGATGATTACCTTAAAATAATCCAATGAAAACTGGGACGATATATCCTGATTTAAATCATCATAAGCAAAGTATGCCAGTGCTAACACAACAAATCCCTTAGACGCTAGAAGTGCTGCTCTGAAATCTATCAACCCACCAGCTCCTCCAAATAGATCAATGATACCTGGAAATGGTCCTGTACCTGAAGAAAAACAAGTAAAGTTACAACTGCTACTAACCCCAAATCAATCAACCCACCAGCTCCTCCAAATAGATCAATGATACCTGGAAATGGTCCTGTACCTGAAGAAAAACAAGTAAAGTTACAACTGCTACTAACCCTAAATCAATCAACCCACCAGCTCCTCCAAATAGATCAATGATACCTGGAAATGTTCCTGTACCTGAAGAAAAACAAGTAAAGTTACAACTGCTACTAACCCAAAATCAATCAACCCACCAGCTCCTCCAAATAGATCAATGATACCTGGAAATGTTCCTGTACCTGAAGAAAAACAAGTAAAGTTACAACTGCTACTAACCCAAAATCAATCAACCCACCAGCTCCTCCAAATAGATCAATGATACCTGGAAATGTTCCTGTACCTGAAGAAAAACAAGTAAAGTTACAGCTGCTACTAACCCCAAATCAATCAACCCACCAGCTCCTCCAAATAGATCAATGATACCTGGAAATGGTCCAGTACCTGAAGAAAAACAGGTAAAGTTACAACTGCTACTAACCGAAAACCTTCAAATAAATCAAGGACAGATCAGAATGGATCAGTACCCTAAAAAAAAGAAGACGGTTTTACTAATAAAACCATTGACACATTTAGTTAATATCCTGATTAATATTTTAAAAATAAGCACATTCAAATTATTTAAACTTGTCCAGAAAGCGCTTAAATTAAATAATTAATTTCAAAATTGAAATATTCTGTGCTTGAATTCTTAAGCCATTTACACCAATATAAACAGATAGGCATATATGTGTATGTTACATGTATAATTGTAAAATTTTAACAAAACAAAGAAATATATAACATCTGAAGTCACAGTTTCTTTAAAAAATATAATTATCAAACATGTAACTGTAAAGAATAATATCAAAACTCATCTACCTGGGGGTATAAAAACAGATCCCCTAATTGAGCCTTCTTTTACCGGGTATCTCCGTACATCATGTGCCTTGTACCATCTACGTATTTCTGTTGCTGTTATAAGATCCAGATTATTACTGTTATACAAGTCATTCCAGTCGACATGTCTGTTATAAACATATAATTTACTTAACAGAGGTAGAGTCACATCCTTCTTTAACAGTCTTAGGGACAAATTTTGTCCAGGAGCTTGTCTCATACTCCAAAATAATCCCATTGGTTCAACACCTGCATCGGAAAATAAATAAAAAACATTAAAATTATGTATTTACACGTACTTTTATTAAACAGAAACAAACAAACAAACAATAACAAAATAGCTACAAACTTAACCATTGAACTGTCTAGAAATGACACTTATAGTGCTATAACTTCCATGATTGTCATGCAAAGCAAAGCTAGCACATTAGGATTAGTTGGCTTTGCATGGCCATAGATATAGACTGTATACTGTGGTGCTAGTAACAGTAGGAACGCCAAAGCCACTGGCGTAGGGATTCATTAAAATTTGTGAACTTGCAAAAATGAGATAAAATTGGGCAAAAAATGGCGAACCTTTGAACGAGGCAAAATAGGGAATTGCGTTCAATATATCATCGGATGTTATGACAAAAGTTATAACATAAAAAAATCAGAATATATGAAACTCGTTCACAACTACTTTTAACAATTCCGGTTGCATTTTAATATCTTAATTCAGAGATAAAAACGAGTCACTGACTAAAATTAAAAAAATTGTTCTTCACAAGATTCCTTCCCAGTTATCGCAACGCGCGTGCACCAGAATGATTTTTATATCAAAAGAAAGATCTTTTTACAATGCACATTTTGATATATAATTCATCAAATAATTTTCTTTACACAAAAAGTGTCCAAGTTTTAAAGGTGAAAAAAATCGCCATAAGTCCGGATTCTTGGGTACGGGTCGGGTCCATTTTTCGTCTAATTTGACCTATAAATTTTGTAAGTACTGCTTCCTAGCTGTGTTCTATATTTAGTTTGGACACACAGAAGACGCAGAATGGCATTTACAATTGAAATAAAGTAAGTTTAGGTTAAAATTATCATTTTTTTAACCCCAGAGGCTTTCAGAAGGCCCTTCACTTCTCAACTGTGGCAACCTTTGCCTTGTGAATTTCAGTCATTACAAGCTGATATTAACAACCTGATTACTGAATCAGTAAAGTTGAGACTGAATTATTCTTCCATATTAAGCTGACAAAGAAAGAGAGTGCATTTTACTTTGAAAACATACCCTGTACAAACACTAGCCTAACAGTAGCTTGGCCACTGTCACTTTTTCACTCTTGATTGACCCCAACCCATGTTAAATTTCCTGCAGGTAAATGCAATAATATGATTTAACAAAGACTTTAATATAACTATTAAGGTTTTGCTTAAACTATTAATGCTGGATAAGCTTTTGTCAAGTAAACCAGCACTTAAAAGTGAAGATATATACTATATTCCAAAATTTAAATGTCTGGAAAATTTATACTGTCCCTGATTTAGTCAATTTGATTAAAATTTAAATTCTGATTTGCCAATAAACTATTTATGTTTAAATAACAAGAAATTATAAATTTGTTAAATAATTTAGCAAGAATATTTAATATTATTTGTTAATTTTGGTGTAGTCTAGTGTTTATATTTCAGATAGACTGAAATAATGTGCCTTTCATGGCCTAATAAAGATTTCCTTCTAGCTAAATTATTAAATCTCAGTTCCAGGAGAAATTCCTGTGCTTTTTGAAGACAGTTACAGCACTCACATACAATACTGAGATATTGGCTAAATTTGAGTCATGCAAGTTGATTTAAATACATGTATACTTGAGCTTTCACATATGCAGCTGAAAAGCTTACACTTGCAACATTCAAGTTCAATCAACCAGCAACAAACCATAAAAACCACTGAAAAGTGAAAAACAAGAGGCAATGTCACTTAAATTGACAGTTTGAGACCACTGATTAAAAAATCCCCAAAAGCCATGTAAGATTAGAAGGTTAGTAATTGCACTCCCAATAAACTAAGAAGTCAGCAAACACCTATTCAACTTGTCACATTTCACAATGCCCAATTCCCTTTGTTTTAAGTTTGCAGATTAAAGTAGAATGTGCATTTGCATATGGTATTCAAACTAACAAATGAGGAAAATAATTTCTAAACCCAAAACTGAAACAGTATATGACTGGCTAGTTAAATCTCAAATTTAAAATGCAACCAATAATAAATTAAATCTGTTTACTAAAATGCTACTTATGGATATATAGCCAGTTTTCAAAACCCATATGTTCAAATGGCATAGACTGCATACTCTATCATTGCTTCAAGACTGAAAGGGAGAGACATCATATGCTTACCAAATATCATAAAAATAATTAAACTTCCAAATTGAATAGATGAACCATAAAAACACCAAAAAAGTTCAAGGTAAAACAATCTTCTTTTTCTCCTCAGGTATTGCTTTTGAAAATTTTGCAAAGGGGTGGTGACACTGGTGTTGTCTTTTGAAACAGCTCTATACATGTGCAATGTGTGTATATAATATATTTTTACTGAATAAATGGTCACACACCCAATATACACACATGGGCAGCCAATGCAATAAGACAACAGATGTACTTGTTTCAATTTTTCTATAGCTAAGTCTGTTTATGCCCATTTCTGCCTGCACATTTTAAATATGTTAATACTTGTTTTTGGTTATGGCAAGCAAAAACAACATCATGTCATCCATCAAACCTGATATCTGGTATACAGTATAACCTTTGTATAAAAATCACCCAGGGGACTGAGTGGTAGACTTTATATAGAGGGTCACCTTAAACATGTATTGTTGATACTGGTATACAAATGAGTGAAAATAATACCTCTAAAATACCTTTTTATCAATTTTGTTAAAATTATTTTATTATTATTTTTAAAAAATAATTATTAATAATTAATTATAGAAAAAAATTGAAAAGTGCATTATAATCTTAATGGACTACATCTGATTACATGGTTAGAGTTGATCTTGACTAATGTCCTTGTTTCTTCAGAAGCAGGGTGTCACTAATTAAAATGAAAGGTATAGTAAACATACTACCACTAAATAACAAAGACTACCGGTAGTTACTAATAATCCAATATTCTAAATAGGCTACAAGCATGTAATTTGCTTTATGCTAATATAGTTATTATTATAATAACCCTTCTGATATAATGACTTCAGTCAATTGACATGAAAATAAGGACTTCACTTTATTCCTCTTTTTTTTTACTTATTATATACATTTTGCAACAAAAATCTATATATTAATTATATATTTCTAATCTTAATGCATTAAGAATATATGAATTACAATGTACTTGGTTAAGTTTTTTGCTAAAATTATAATAAAAATTAAAGTTGATTGAAAAAGTGGACTTTATACACAAGTTGAGTAGTCATTTGGGACTGTAAAAGGTGGTCTTTATTCTCATTAGACAGGTGGAATATATATGTAAGGTCATTATATAGTAAATTCCATTGGGGATACTTCATACTGGTTGCTATAGACAGGTGGTCTTTATAGCAGGTTATACTGTTTTGCAAAATTTATTTTAAAACTCATTTGTTATTTACTCTGAATTAGGATAGTGGTTATTTGTTATAATATTAATGTGAACATTCAGTTTACATATGTAAGTTATTTAAAGATTCAGTCTGTATGGTGGTAATATGTCCATTATGGATAAATGACCCCTTGGAGAATATACTGGTTGCATTGATTCTGAAGGTAATCTTATTACTTATGGTGTTTCAAAATATACTCTACTAAACATCTCTCTCTCTCTCTCTCTCTCTCACACACACACACACACACACAGAGGGAGAGAGAGTGCAAAAATGCAATAAAAGAGAGACAACTCTTGATAGCGTATGCATACAAGGTTTGACATGTAGGTAACCGATCAGTGTTTAGATTATATTACTTTGTCTAAGGATTTTTATTGAAAACTTGCGAAACTTGGTGATTTGAACATGTGACTTAATTCTCCAAACCGGTATCGCGTGAATATAATTTAAACAAGTTGCAATGTCATTTCCAACTTCACATTCGTACACCGATCATCGCGGGGGCAGCCATATTTGTTTACATTGACAACCAAATGTACCATCCAGATTTTCGCTGTTTTAAGATATTTACACCTGATGCTCCAGAAGGATTTTAGATTGAATTTAATTTTGGATGTGTTATTGTATGTTTTACAAAATATCAAATGATAATTTTCTTTACACAAAAAGTGTCCAAGTTTTAAAGATTGACAAAAAATTCCTAGGGTTTCTGTTGCGACATCAGTTGGCGTCAAGAAATCGAATATTTTGTGTGAATAATAATGTTTCATATCAAATTTAAACCCAAATTCTAAAATATTGGTTATTCTGGCATATAATCCACTGGTGCACGGCACTGAACTATATTTTATAATGTTTTATCGTTAGTTTAAACATGGGGGACTTTTTCGGCCATCAGACACTTCTCAAAAAGTAATCCCAATTTTCAAAACGGCGGAAGGATAAAAAAATTGTAAAACCGAAACACAATTATTTGAAAAAGCCGGGTTGGCATTCCTACTGTAACAGTTGTGTACACCAGACTGTATACTGTGGTGCTAGTAACAGTTGTGTACATCAGACTGTATACTGTGGTGCTAGTAACAGTTGTGTACACCAGACTGTATACTGTGGTGCTAGTAACAGTTGTGTACATCAGACTGTATACTGTGGTGCTAGTAACAGTTGTGTATACCAGACTGTATACTGTGGTGCTAGTAACAGTTGTGTACATCAGACTGTATACTGTGGTGCTAGTAACAGTTGTGTATACCAGACTGTATACTGTGGTGCTAGTAACAGTTGTGTATACCAGACTGTATACTGTGGTGCTAGTAACAGTTGTGTACACCAGACTGTATACTGTGGTGCTAGTAACAGTTGTGTACACCAGACTGTATACTGTGGTGCTAGTAACAGTTGTGTACACCAGACTGTATACTGTGGTGCTAGTAACAGTTGTGTACACCAGACTGTATACTGTGGTGCTAGTAACAGTTGTGTATACCAGACTGTATACTGTGGTGCTAGTAACAGTTGTGTACACCAGACTGTATACTGTGGTGCTAGTAACAGCTGTGTACACCAGACTGTATACTGTGGTGCTAGTAACAGTTGTGTACACCAGACTGTATACTGTGGTGCTAGTAACAGTTGTGTACACCAGACTGTATACTGTGGTGCTAGTAACAGTTGTGTACACCAGACTGTATACTGTGGTGCTAGTAACAGTTGTGTACACCAGACTGTATACTGTGGTGCTAGTAACAGTTGTGTACACCAGACTGTATACTGTGGTGCTAGTAACAGTTGTGTACACCAGACTGTATACTGTGGTGCTAGTAACAGTTGTGTATACCAGACTGTATACTGTGGTGCTAGTAACAGTTGTGTACACCAGAATGTATACTGTGGTGCTAGTAACAGTTGTGTATACCAGACTGTATACTGTGGTGCTAGTAACAGTTGTGTACATCAGACTGTATACTGTGGTGCTAGTAACAGTTGTGTATACCAGACTGTATACTGTGGTGCTAGTAACAGTTGTGTATACCAGACTGTATACTGTGGTGCTAGTAACAGTTGTGTATACCAGACTGTATACTGTGGTGCTAGTAACAGTTGTGTATACCAGACTGTATACTGTGGTGCTAGTAACAGTTGTGTATACCAGACTGTATACTGTGGTGCTAGTAACAGTTGTGTACACCAGACTGTATACTGTGGTGCTAGTAACAGTTGTGTAGACCAGACTGTATACTGTGGTGCTAGTAACAGTTGTGTACACCAGACTGTATACTGTGGTGTTAGTAACAGTTGTGTACACCAGACTGTATACTGTGGTGCTAGTAACAGTTGTGTACACCAGACTGTATACTGTGGTGCTAGTAACAGTTGTGTACACCAGACTGTATACTGTGGTGCTAGTAACAGTTGTGTACACCAGACTGTATACTGTGGTGCTAGTAACAGTTGTGTACACCAGACTGTATACTGTGGTGCTAGTAACAGTTGTGTACACCAGACTGTATACTGTGGTGCTAGTAACAGTTGTGTACACCAGACTGTATACTGTGGTGCTAGTAACAGTTGTGTACACCAGACTGTATACTGTGGTGCTAGTAACAGTTGTGTATACCAGACTGTATACTGTGGTGCTAGTAACAGTTGTGTACATCAGACTGTATACTGTGGTGCTAGTAACAGTTGTGTACACCAGACTGTATACTGTGGTGCTAGTAACAGTTGTGTACACCAGACTGTATACTGTGGTGCTAGTAACAGTTGTGTATACCAGACTGTATACTGTGGTGCTAGTAACAGTTGTGTACACCAGACTGTATACTGTGGTGCTAGTAACAGTTGTGTACACCAGACTGTATACTGTGGTGCTAGTAACAGTTGTGTACACCAGACTGTATACTGTGGTGCTAGTAACAGTTGTGTACACCAGACTGTATACTGTGGTGCTAGTAACAGTTGTGTACACCAGACTGTATACTGTGGTGCTAGTAACAGTTGTGTATACCAGACTGTATACTGTGGTGCTAGTAACAGTTGTGTACACCAGACTGTATACTGTGGTGCTAGTAACAGTTGTGTATACCAGACTGTATACTGTGGTGCTAGTAACAGTTGTGTACATCAGACTGTATACTGTGGTGCTAGTAACAGTTGTGTACACCAGACTGTATACTGTGGTGCTAGTAACAGTTGTGTATACCAGACTGTATACTGTGGTGCTAGTAACAGTTGTGTACACCAGAATGTATACTGTGGTGCTAGTAACAGTTGTGTATACCAGACTGTATACTGTGGTGCTAGTAACAGTTGTGTACACCAGAATGTATACTGTGGTGCTAGTAACAGCCAGTTTGAAGTAAGGTACAGGGTTCTCTCTTATCCTTTTGTGAATGGGACCAGAACCCTTGAAATTGTGAAAATCAACATCATAATGGCAAAAATTGTGAAGAAGAAACAGACCAGTAAAGTGATAGAAAAGGCAAAAAATACTGTTTTTAAAGCTAACATTCTCCCATTTGTGAAAATTGGCAAAGTTATTGTGGAAAAACCATAACATTTTGAATTGTGAATGAAACAGAATATCGGCCCTAAAAACAACCCAGCGAGATCCTTGAGGTAGGTCAGTTATAATTACACTATGCTGCAAGTGCTTGTCAGATAACTTTAGGCTCTCTTGATGCTGCTATGACTGGTGAATGTGAATTGAAGTATATTTACTTTCTTTTAATCAAATACAACACATATCCAACAGGTTTCAAACCCTTGACTTTCAGATTAATAATCTGATGCTACAAGAATGGACCCAAATGTTTACCTGTATAAGTTCCTGCATGACATATATCTTTCTGGACATCTACTTGACCATTGTTATCAGCGATATAACACCCATAAGCACCAAACCTCGCTCCATTCTCAGTCAGAGTAGAATGAAGAGTGACCAACTGTTTACTAGCCAGTCCCTTAACCTTTATATCTATCTCCTGGTCAATTAGAGCATCATCTGGTTCAACATTTACTAGGGGGTTTCCATGGTAACAATAAAATCTACTTAGTCTCATCACAGTCTTGTGATGTAATCCTTGTCTCCGCAACAATGCATACAGGTGCATTCTGAAAGAAAAAAGAATTTAATCATTTTTATATGAAGCTGATATTATTAATTAAACAGTGATTTAATGACCTAATATGGAAATATACGCAGTCATAAAAATACATATTGGGCTCTGCTATTGCGTCGCCCAATATAAATTTTAATGACTCAATATATTTCTTTATTAGGTTACGAAATCACTGTGTAACAAATTTATTATTCTACCGAAGATCTTGATCATTCAAGATTTCAAAACATTAGTACATCTACATCTGCAGAAACAGCAAACTGCTTTGACGACGCTATTGTTTACATAGGTTACAGGGGATGTATTCACTACTGACAGAATATTTTTTGGGGACAAGGCAGATAATCACTAGTGACCTCATATAGGCCCATACTGGGTTACTAATTGACCAACTGGAATACAGGATTTTTATCCAAGGTTGGATAAACAGAATTTACAAAAAGGTATGTGGCTATAGCCTATAAATGATTTAGGATCTGCAGATGATCTTACAGGTTTATCAGTTTGGTGTCAAGAAACATGGGACCACAAGGATGTCAGCACACTCTCATTCAGATAAAATGACAATTAAAAGGTTATTCTCAGCATTTCTGTCAATTTATTTCTCAGCTGATTAACTTTGGGGCAATAACATAAAATATGATATTTTTGTTTGATGTATTAAAAATTGTGTTACCTCATTGTTTTTCTCTTTTAAAAAAAAAAACTTCATTGAAATGTACAGTTTATCTTTTAAAACGAAATACATAAATTCACATAACCAATATACCAGAGAAATGATCCTGATGGTAGAAATGGGGTTCGCCGCTGTACTATGTGATAAACTCTAACGTTTGTGCGGAACACTTATATCCAATGGATATGGAATTGCATGAGATTACGTTTTCCCGCGAAAATGACGTCATTCCGGGAATCTGTGACGTTGATGTTTTCCAAAATGTTCTGCACAAACGTCAAAGAGGTATTGATCATGTGGTACAGCGGCGAACCCCATTAAACAGATGTTTAGGTTCGGGGATCTGGAGTATGTTTTATCCCATTGTTGATGTTGTTTTTCATACAAAGCATTTTCAGTACTTTTGTGATATTTCAAATATATACATGTGTATAGAACACTGCTGCCATGTGTATTGTGTTGCTTGTCATACCAAGTTTAAAATTTAATAACTTACATTTGTTGAACAGACACGTAAAACTATTCAAAACATCCCATAATTTTTGCACTTCGCGCGTGTGACTGTGTGCGTGCATAAACAAACAATGCAAATTTGACTGACCTTAACTTTCTAGAACACCATGATTTACAGGGTAACAGTAACTAATAAATTCAGTAAGCTGGTACTGAGCTGATAAAGCAAATATGTAAATAGCATAAACTTGATACTGGTGCTAGATATGAACGGTTGACGCTAAACAATCCAAAAAACGTATCTTAAAATTATCCATGTCTTAATCAGTCTTCAAACTAAAAAATAAGCATGTAGATGGACTTTGTAACCGGAAGAAACGCGTATACTGTATTTTTAAAACCGGTTCACGAAACCGGAGGCACTTAATCCGGAGAAGAAATTTTAAACGCACCATTCATAGCATCGTGGTATTTTATAAACTTATGGGTAACATCAGGCGCGGATCCAGACAGGGAACACCCGGCCCGTGCCCCCTAAAATTATAGTACTAAAGTTGCGTGTATTCCTAATAAGGATAAACTGCATTTAATATAAAGGCGGATGTTATTACCACGTATTTTTTATACCCGTATAACCGTACGCATGTAACTTTATACATCAAATGAAGAGGATTAAATAATTCCATTTTGAATTAAAACAAAATTTTATTGATATTTTTCCAAACAAATGCTGTTTAAATAAAATCACCTTTGCGAAAAAACTTGACGAATTGACTATTCCGAAATTACGAAATGACTATTGCGAATACTCGAACATTCGAAATAATATATCGAAAATACAAAGTTAACTATTGCAAATGTTCCGAAATTACTATTTTTACACATACATGTATGTCACTTTATAGACTCCATACAAAATTGATTTGTTTTGATTTAGCTATATTGTTTTGTATTTGCGTCATAGTATTTCAGCGTAAATTCGCATTCAGCTGCATTGTGAGTAATTTTGTATTTTCGTGTATAGAATGCCATTTTCGCTTAAAACGTTTCCAACCCATGTCTTACCACTCCGATATGAAGTTATTATTTCCGCTCCAGCTATCATATAGCCACCAAATACATGTCACCTTGCATACTAAAAGCCTACACATTATCATACATGCACATTCCACCTGAATTTTCAGCATTTGTTTTGGGATCAGGATGATTATTTATGCGCTGCTAATGGTGATTTTACTGATAAACACGACACCATCTACACACCGATCGTAAAAATATATAGAAAAATGGTTGTAATGGACTTTAAAAACTTGTTAGCTTTTACATGACCTTATCTTTGTAACATTCAAAGCATGTTACACACGGTTGGAAACATAAGTGTAAAAACAATAAATACGATATCTGAAAAATCAACTAAAACAAAAAATGAATTGACTACTGAATTACAGTTCTTCGCGCTTCTACCAATAATGCCTTTGTGGTCGTCATGTAAAAGTCGAAACAGATCACAAACCTCTTATTTTAATTATTTAAGAAAAACTTTATTAGATGTTCCAGCCAGACTAAAATACATGCTCTCGATTTTGTAATATTATGACATTGAGAGTACGTTTACCTTGTAAATACACCCTGTTGGTCGATCCCTTGTCTCGGAAAACAGATTCTGATACTTGTCCAAACCTCCTAGAGTTTACTTGTACCGGTTCAAATGGCCATGTCCAGTCTCCAAATAAACTGAACAAAACTTGACATGTAATCGGTTTAAATCGGGGATATCTTTCTGATTCCAGTTTCAGGTGCTCAAGTTAATTATCTTAAGTGTTTGACAAGAAATCTATAATCTCGAACTTTGGAGTAGACAACAGTAGTTGTTTTTAAAACTCCACCCAGTCTCGGCTATTCCTTGTATCTGGAAACTAACTCCGACACAGGACGAACTTTATCCGGTGCGATATATTACCTACTTAAAACCTACGACAAATGCGGTTGTAACCTGTCAAAAATGCAATGCAGTACTAGTATATAGCGATGTCCTTCAGCACCTTCGTTGCAAAAACTGTATGGTGTAAACCCACAAGTCTATAATTTTATTACATCTAATAACATGGACGACGAAACCAAAGTTCTTATATTATTGGGAAAGATCTTGGACCTTGAGCTGAGCTACTGGACAACTCTTGTTGAATAATGCCATGCATATGTCTAGCGAAAACCTGGCCGAGCATAGCCTGTAAAACCATTAGAACATAATACAAACCAATTCTTGTAAATATGTTTAGTTAGCTTTAATTTACAACTGTTGTTTATACGTTTGTGTTACACATTTACATATAATTAGAATTATTATGTAATCTCTATATACAGATGATTTAAAGAATGAATTACCTGATTTAAGTTTAAGGAATAATTGTGAAACTCAGGTATGATACTGAATACACTATCACGTTACGTTGGTAACGCAGTGATACGGCACGTAATGAATATAAAACGAACTAGATATAAACAAAAATAACATCCAAAGTTATTTTTTTCAAATTTATGTTTTTTAAACGTGTTACAAAGACCATGGTAAACATTAGCTGTCAATGTATCACGCGTTGTGGTCACATTATGTTCCTATACCTCTAAGCTCCATCTTGCGCAGCTGCAATTACAAAATGAAAAATATATTATACAAATAATTTGAATATTTAAAACAGAACTTGAAACTTATGTCTTGATAAAGTGTGTTCTAATGTTACAGTCGGTAGTCTTTGTTATCATTCTGATTGAATTCTGTCGAAACTTACATGTACACACTGTGGTACAGCATATACGTACTCGGGATATTGCAGCATAAAGTGAGCCAAACAGCCCATAAAAACAACACCAGCGTAAGTTGAAAGCTGTTTTTACATATATTTTTTAACTTTTCTGTTAAATTGAAATATAAGGAAGAAACTTCCAACGAAGTCAAAACCACAGGTGAGCACTTCCGCTTCATCAATGTGTTTCAATTTTTAAACAGTGTATCAAATGCTATTGACTATTTCAATATAATCGTTTATGTGTCCGATTGATCAATCAATGCACCAGCACATGTTCAAATAAACAGAAAAAAACCCAAACAAAATAACTTTGGCTCACTTTATGCTGCAATATCCAGTGTACGCTGTGCCACAGTGGTTCAAATTTTCGGTAAAATATAATAAATAAAGCTATGTTTACTAGTTGCGTGCAGTCTAGAATAGAATTCTACCAGCTCTACTGACAGCAATCAGGGCCGTAACTACTACAGAGGCAGACGAGTTGCCTCGTCCAAGATTTTTCCAAATTCTGGGTAATTAAATCCAAAATATCCAAACAATTGCTGATAAAAACCTATGAGTTTGTTAATTTGTAAATCTTTGTTGACGAAGCTTGACAAGAAAAACTACAATTATAACGGTTTTCTTTTTGCCCGCTATGAACTATCTTTCCAGATCTTTTTGTGTTTACTTAGAACTGTATTGTTTCGAATTTTATACACAAATTGCGACTTCTAGTTTGCACATCATTTGTGAAAATATGGCACTGCCAAAGCAATATAGACTCGACAATTTCTTCACGAAACGCCCAGAACCTGCAACTACATGCACACTATCGGATTCTGCTAGTGGAAATATCCCGAAGCTAGTGATAGTTCCCACTTGCCACACACAGCATAAAGAACAGGTTATATAGTTTTTGCTGTATCAAACTGTCTGTCTGTCTTTCTGCTTTACAGAATTATTCAATATGAACCATAATAATTTCTGAAAGATTATCATTTCCGGTTTCCTTGAGGATTGTTAATCCAGTGAGTCACTAAATATATAAGGGCCAACGACGTAATCAAAATGTTGTACATTTTTCGAAACAAATTTTGCATTTAAATTGAAGGACACAGCATTTTGTGTCAAAAATATCAAAATTTTCCGGGGAGGGGGAGATACCCCCGGAACCCCCCCCCCCCAGCTCGATGCGCCATTGGCGCGTCCGGCTTGCCTCGCCCACAAATCAATCCTAGTTACGGCCCTGGCAACAATAAAAAAATTCTACTAAATATCCCGATAGTTAAATTGATTTTCTATATCATCTGACGGGAATCTAAAACGGACAGGCTGGGGGTGGGGTGGGGGGGGGGGGGGGGGGAGTTCCGTCCAAATCGTCACTAATAACGAAGTATACATGCAAAAAAATAAATAAATAAATAAATAAAGAAAGAAAGAAAGAAAGAAAGAAAGTACAGGCCTGTCACTAAGCCAACATGTTATATTAGTGCCGAACTGGCAGTACATTTCACTGCGGCAGGCTGACCAATTCGACGGATTTGTACCATAAAAACGGATAAACGGACGAATGAAATGAAAAGGTCAAATCAGACGGATTTTTCTTATTTTGACTTCTTATTTTTCACCGAGTACTAAAACTTCGGACTTTTTGTAAGGAAATTGTACAAAAATCAAACACTTAACAATAAAAGTACCTAAATTGTAACCTTGTGCACTAAAAATGTACCAATCTGGACAAATAGTCAGCCTCCAATTATTTATATCTTGCCAGCTTTTCGGCAGCTGCTATTTACCCCTCGACAGTTTTTTGGTTACTAGTCATCTGTATCAACAGCCGACCTCGACTGCCTGTATTGTAAAATAAATAAATAAATAAATAAATAAATAAATATAATAAATAAATAAATAAATAAATAAAGTGTTATATTATCGACTAATCGTGCACCATGTCATTGTAGTGAGGAACTGAGGAAATGGAAATGGAAGTACTGAGGAAATCAAAGCTAATTTGTACGAAACCCTTTTAGGCTCATGAATAAAAAAATATAAGGCGTAATAACGCTAAAAAAGCGTTTTTTTTTTGTTGTTTTTTTTTGCAAAATAAAGGCGTAATAACGCGAATGGAAAGGCGCAATAACGCGAAATAAAGGCGCAATAACGCGAATTTAAAGGCATTATATCGCGAAATAAAGGCCTTATAACGCCTTCAGAAAGGCGTACTTACGTGAATTGAAAGGCGTAATAACGCGAATTTAAAAGCGTTATAACACGGAATAAAGACGTAATAACGCGAATTGAAAGGCGTTATAACGCGAATTTAACACGAAATGAAAACATTATAATACGAAATAAGCACGTAATAACACGAAATAAAGACGTAATAATGCGAAATGAAAGGCGTTATAACGCGAATTAAAATGCGTTGTAACGCTAATTAAAAGCCGTAATAACGCGAAATAAAAACGTATTAAGGCCAGGTGGTACAAATGGATGCGGACGTTACGTATGGCGTGTACAAATCTATGCAC
This sequence comes from Anadara kagoshimensis, assembly GCA_021292105.1. Lineage (NCBI taxonomy): Eukaryota > Metazoa > Mollusca > Bivalvia > Arcoida > Arcidae > Anadara > Anadara kagoshimensis. The sequence continues at coordinate 9,584,068 of CM037874.1, read as the reverse complement.
TTTGATGGAATTATTCAAAGTCCTAATTTAAAGTAACTGTAATTTGGATTCAATAACTTACAGGGAATAAAATACATAATATCTATCAATTAAAAATATTTATGAAAATATACAAGAAAAGTATCGAAAAACGGTACACGGATAAGTTCAACAGATGCCAATGATTCATTAAAGTTTTGCCTTTCATGCCTTCAATTGATAAAGCCGTTTTTCCAAAAAAATTAATTGATATCTTTTTAATATTGTATTGAATTTTAAAATTCTTTCAGATTTTAAAAATTTAGAATTTTCATACTTTTTCATACACTAGGGCCTATGACTTTTAAAATTTATTCGCAATGACGTCATGAAAATTTTAACTAAATTAAGGGGTGTAATTTGAATTGCACACAAGATTTCTGAATGACATTTTTTCGAGCTCGGTGGTTTTTGAACAGTTGCTTTCTTCTGCCAAGTAAAATGTTTTGAATTATAATGATTTCTTTTTACTCCAGTCAAGATTTTGTCTCAATAGTTCAATATTTTTTTGCATGTTTCAAATGTAGCCAATGATAATATTTCCCGGTCTGAACAGCCCGTATTCTTGCATTTTTTAAGTATCATCATTGACTCTCATTTCTGATGACAAGGCCTTGCATTTCTGCTATTTGAAGTAACACTGTTTCTTAACATCTTTTTTTCTAACCTAATTATTATTCTTTAGTGACTAGGAATAAAAAATAATCTAATTGATGAAGTAATTTTTATACAAATCATAAAATTAATATACAGCGAGAAGCACAAACACAACAATACTAGTTTACGACACGATGACGTTAAAGTTTGCAAGTTTGTCGATCCTTTAGCAATATCGTCAAAAATCATGACGTTATTGTTAATTTTGGTCATATTTTCGCACCAGATTACGTCTTTGAAGTTTTTACCGAAAAATCAAGCAAGGGGACATATGCATTTCTTTACCTTTTCAGAAAATTTAAATTCAGAACTACATTATGTTAGTTTTTCAAAAACTTGTAGGACAATCTGTTATTTTTCTACACTTTTTCCAATTTTTCAAAGCCTGGTAAATTGCGATTTCCTATTTATCCTATGTTAAAATTCCAACATTTTTTGCATTTTTGACGCTTTATAGCTAAAAAAGTAAAAAGGGGACCCCTATTATTTTTTTACATTTTCAGATGCGCCTCAAAAAGTTTTACAACTATGGAAAAAATCAGAAACTTGTAGGATAGTGCCCATTTGTACCACTTGGCCTTAACGCGAAATTAAGGTAGTTCCGTACCATGGTGACGTCGTCGTTTTGTGCATACGGTCGAAATGTCTGATTTGACGTCTTTTTTATCTATTACGTCACGAATGTGTGGTCTTCGACGCCTACAGAATTATGGAGGGAACGCTGTTATGCTATCATTCAGTAGAATAATTTTCTGCATTCACAAAAGATTAATTCTGCGCACTATTTTTAAGAAGAAAATGTATATTTTACATAACGGAAATTAGGTAGATCTACACTGTTAAGAGCACTATTCTAAATATTTGAAAGATTTGAGTACATTGTTTAAATTTTGAAGACCGTATTTTAAATGCCGCTTTATGTTTGTATTTTTCGGTGATTTTAAATACAAATAGTAGGACACAAACTGACGATTCTTCAATAAACATACTGTATGATAATTTTTCTCGGTGTCAAATTTTAGCAGTTTGACTATGCTCTTGTATTTGAGTTTCATTCAGCGACATAGAATCAAGAACGCTTCATCAATGTATACAAATCCCCTTTCTACTTTAACTGATCTGTGTTGGGTAACGATTGCTATGGGTTTTTATGGGTGACAGACCATATGTTATTTAAATTTGGTTTTGTTTTGCACAACCAAATAGCTCACAATCAGTGTTTTTGTTTATTTGTTAATACCAAACGAAAAACATTCAGTTTATAATAGTATCCTAGGACACTATTGGTAACTTCTTTCGTAAGGATTGAGGCTTTCAAGTTTCTTGTTTCAGGATTTTGATGCAATTTTATGAAAAAAGTAGCTTGACCCCCTATTTCAGGTTTGTTTCCGAAAATTAAACTTATATGTATATTTATGTGCAATATATGTGAAAATCAGGGGTCGTATTCGACTTAGTTTTTTAAAAATCTGCAAATTAACGAAAGGGTGTTACTTTTATTTTTCCGGAAATTTAACGTTCTCTCTTGATAGGTGGCGCTGTAGAATAAATACCACGTGACAGGAAGTAAAATTCCATTGGTCCAAATAATCGTCATGACATAATGGTTAATTTAAATGCAAGAGACTTTTGGTTTCTAAGCATGACAAAAAATATTAAAGCTTATTAGTTATACTTTGATCATTTATGTCGTAAAAATGGCCACCAGGTGGCGCTTCAGAACTTCTTAAGCAAGTCAAATACCTGGCCTGAAATTTTGGCATATTAAATGGTTTATGCCCATGTACAACATATAAAAACTTCATTTGTTTTCAGGCGATTTGTAAAGTATGGAACTACCTTAAGATGCCTACCATAATAATGTGGAGGTCCTAGGTCTATCCCGCCTTTACATACATATTGAAAGTGTGTGTGTGTGTGTGTACATGTGTGTGTGTGTGTTCCCTGCACAACTATATGTGATGGAATAAGCTGTTTTATGTGTATTATTTCTATGAAAATTCAAAAACTGCACATCATCTGATCTTGCGCTGAAATGAACATACCACTTTAGTAAAACATAAAGAAAGGTTTCTTTTCAATGTTTAAGCTTTTTCATAAAGAATATCATTAGCTCACCTGACCAAAGGTCACGTGAGCTTATGGCATAGCGCAGCGTGTGTATGTGCGTGTGTGCGTCGTTAACACATGTTTTCGACTTCTCCTCTGAAACTACAAGACAGATTTCAATGAAACTTGGTCAGAAGTATATATGGGTCTATGAAATTCAGATTTGTTCTTGGCGTTGCCATAGCTACCATAACTAGGTCAAGGTGACCTAGGGCAAAGTCTTAAAAATCTTCTTCTCTGAAACCGAAGATTGGAGAAAAAAATCGGATGTGATATTCAGCTTCTCAAGGGTTTTAAGTTTCATTTCGTGAAATTCGAACAAAAAAGGTTACGCATTTTTGGGTTTAATTTAAAAAACCCGTAAAATAGCTTTAAATTGTTATAAATTGACTATTTGATCAGATAATGACATTGGGTTTTCAGTTATGACATATTCTTAATTATATTCATAATTACTTTTATAATGAGTCAAGGTCAATTGTAAAGGTCATGACCTAATTTTTTACCTTTCTGATTTTATGTATTATTTGGAAAATTATAAAATTTTTGTATAAGCATACAAAAATTATATCATATATTAGAATTTATTCAGTATTGATGTAACAATCATTTTGATATATAGATTATAGTCATGGGTTCAAAGGTCAAGGCCACAGATGCAAAAGAATGCTTAAATGATTAATTATCTTGAAAACTATTAACATTTTGTATAGGCATGTATATCAGAATATTGTAGGTATTAATACAATGGTCATTTAAGTGTATAGAAAAAAATCATGGGTTCGAAGGTCAAGGTCACAGATGCAAAACAATACCAAAATGGTTAATTATCTCGAAAGCAATAAACGTTTTGTATAAGCATGTATATTAGAATATTGTTGGTATTGATGTAACGATCATTTTGATATATAGAATAAGGTCATGGATTTAAAGATCAAGGTCACAGATGCGAAAGAATTCTAAAATGGTGAATTATCGTGAAAACTATTAACATTTTATGTAGGCATGTACATTAGTATATCGTTGGTATTGATGTAACGATCATGTTGATATAAAGGTTAAGGTCATGGGTTCAAAGTTCAAGGTCACAGATGGGTAAGAATACTGAAATGCTAAATTATCTTGTATAGGAATGTATATTAGAATGATGTAGCTATTGGTACAAGGATCATTTTGGTGTATAGAAAAAGGTTATGGGTTCAAAGGTCAAGGCCACAAGTAGTATACAGTGACTCTGTACCTTCCCCGTTTGCATCACCCTTTGTTCTACTAGGACCTACTGCATCACCCTTTGTTCCAAATATGGGTCACCGCATCACCCTTTGTTCTACTAGGACCTATCGCATCACCCTTTGTTCTACTAGGACCTACTGCATCACCCTTTGTTCTACTAGACCTATCGCATCACCCTTTGTTCTACTAGGACCTATCGCACCACCCTTTGTTCTGCTTGGACCTACTGCATCACCCTTTGTTTTTATTATGCTAAATAGACGATACAATGGGGATAGGGTTCAAGCGTGTTGGTTAAATGATGTGCTAGCAATCAGAATTCTTTAAATCTTGTTCATTTAAATAATGTTCCTTATATGGACCCAATGCATCACTCTATTGTTAGAGAATTTGTAATTCATAATACGCGGTCTGGTATAGAAATTTACCAATCAGCGATGAACGCATGGGAGCTGTTCGCTTTATTATAATATTGTGTAAGTGTTATTTAGTCACTTTAAAGCGCAATTTTGGCTTTTGTTCGGAAGTTTATATTTTAAAACTTATATGGCTTTTTTGATATTGAAAAAGAAACTGATCATCTGTGTGAGCTGTTCAAACGATTGCATTTATAAAACAGAGGTATGGATTCAGGTAAGTCTGTTTATTTTACATATAAACATTAAATAGAAATATACTTGTAAGAATTTAACTTGTGTGAGAATACACTTGGGTGTAATAAACGCAAAACCTAGAATTATTTTGTAAATCTTGAAAATGAATTTATATTTCGCGCCATACGATTATCCCCCTTAAAATTCCATTATTATTTTAAAACATGTCAGTGTGTAAGTCTACTTGTATTTACATTACAATATGTGATATAGTCCGATCACTTTTTCAGTGATGGATAACGATGTCGCCTTAAAAAGATCGTGGATTACTTACCTCAAATTTCATTAATTCTACATGTAGATCTGTTATTTTTATAACATGTGTTAAAACAATTTGGTTAAATTTCTTATATTAAGTCCAAAAATCAAATAAAACCAGTTTTGATTAGGCGCACATTTAAATTCAGATGATGCGTATCACGTAGTAAAATGCTTTATGGCCAATAACTGCATCTTTTGAGTCAAAAATCTCAGTTTTGTTAGATGACCTTGGGTGTTTTGTAGTTTTAAAACATTAAATTAAAAAATTGTGTCGCTCTAGGTCAAACAAGTGTAATAAATTAATTTTGTTCTTTATTTTGATGTTTGTGCTGTTTTACCTGTTGCTCATTCATAAACAAGTACAATGGGCCAGTCCGTGACGTATACTGGTTAGGAATAGGAACACCTGTATAAACTCGTATCGCGTGAATACATATTAGCCAATCAGAACTCAGATCTGAATGGCTTATATGAATGAAGCCGTCGAATATGCCATATCAAAATATCAGAGGGACAACAGCTACTTTTCAATTAATTGCTAAATTTTAAATCCCAAAAACTCAACAACTACAGTGCATATTGGAAATTTTACCATGTAAATATAAAAATTGTATTTTTAAATACTTACCTTTAAAACTAGACTGCAAACGAACAAGTATTTATTTCTCAACAAACTTTTATCGAAAAAGTTTATTAAAATTTATTCATATAAATTAAAAGTAAAAAGACTTAAAACGCTGAGGTATTGGCAAAAAATAATCAAAATATGAAAAAATATGTTCTTAAAAGACATGCGAAATTTCAAGTTTATTGAAGTTAAATCAATGAAGATATCTAAGTTTGAATCCCACCACCCATTCAAAACATGTTTTTTCATCACTGAAAATGTGATCGGACTATACCTGTCAAAAGAACGAACTACATTAAAAGTTCATTCACGCGTTCAGTGGGGTATAACCTTATTGTCCTTCTTTTTTAAAGGTGAGATAGTGCGTTAATATGTGTATTAAGCAGATGTACGTACTAAAACTAATATAATTTTCGGTTTTTATCATTTTAGAAAATAGTCAAACAACATACAGAAGATTGTGAAGATTTATGTCTGAAGGAATGTGAACACTATTATGTTGTAATTAGTTACAGAGGACAACCTCATATTTGCCCCGTAGATCAAGGGGAAGACGTGGGTTTTGTTGATGATTTAGAACTTTTATGTGAGGAAATCGGGAGAAAATTATAGTGTCATTTAGAATGGAATCAGATGCACAACTATCATTTGTTGGATATATATCATAGAATTGTTTTTAAAAATGACAAAGCGAAAACTGTAAAATGGGAAACTCAATTGAAATTATTAGTTGTAAAGTTGTATCAATTGGAAACAAGGTTATGTATATAAAGTGCAAGTATTTATAAGATTTTGTTGTTATTTTTACTTCTAACATGCATTCAGTGAATAGAATCACATCACAGCTTAACATGTACTAGGTTCGAATCCTATTTTTCACAATCATGTCTATTTCTAACACAAAAATACCTTGTCAATAGAGAGAACAAATCATTTGTACATAGAGTTCGAATCCGACCACAATTTCTAGAGTAGATAAATAAATAACAAACACAAAAAGTAAACTAAAACTAATTTTTTATTTATTTTTTATTTTGAATTTTTTGTTTCACTAAGTATTAATACATTACAAAGTAATAATATATATATACACTGCTATATACAAATAATATGCATGGATATACATAAAAATTACAAATCTTTTACATCACTGGCTTTGACCCAAGAATTGAATTTCTTGGGCCAATATAACCATTTAACTAAATATTGTTTATTTTGACCTCTCCCCTTTGTATTTAAGATTTTCTCAATTTTCCACATATCGTCATCTCTTACATCTGATTTAGCTAATTCGCTTTGATAAAAACTTCCCGAAATTGCAGAACCATCGTAATCTTTGAGTTTGTAAATGGGTAAACCGTCTCTTAGAAATCGAGAAGCAATAGTGAAAATTTCTCCTGTCCACTTTTCGTCATATTTGCGACTAAAAATATTTTTTAAGTGTGAAATTCTAACTTTATCGCCAACTTTAAATCTAAAAGGCTTTCGTATTCTTAATCTTTTTGGAGAAGAACTTTTCTTTTTATCTTGTCTCTGTCGAGGAATGTACATACGTTTCCATATACGGGATTGTTGTTTTTTAGTTACGCTAGCAGGAGCCATTCTAATCGTGCGGTGAAACGTTTGATTATAACTATCGGCAAACGATTGAAGTTCTTTGACATATTCATAACCTTGTTTAAAAGTGAAATATTTATAAATTTTGCTTTTCAAAGTTTTTATCACTCTCTCGGACACTGCGGCCTTGGTTTCATTATACGCTAGCAGATGCTTAGTGTTTTTAGTTTTAAATAGTCTTTGTACGACTTTGGCTTTGAATTCCTGTCCGGCATCTGTTCGTAGCTATAGTTTATACGGTATTCTCTCTTGTTTAAAAATATCTTCAAAGGCTTCCGTAACACTCTGTCCTTTCTTATCTTTCAAGGGATGTAACCAAACATATTTCGAAAAGACATCGATCACTAATAAGACGTAGTGTACACCATCATTGTACTTGGCAAATTTCACCATATCCATTAAATCTGCTGACCATTGATCGTCAATACCGGAGACCACTATTTTGTTTCTTTTAAATTTTCTTCTTACTGAGCGTTGTAAACTGTAAGGTTCTTGTCTTTGTAACCATTTTCTTATTTTATATTTACCGATAACGTATTTACCATCTCTTTTTACAAATCTATACAATTTGTCTGGTCCAGAAAATGCAGCTGGATTTGAAGGGTCAAAATAAATATTCTTTAAATAATCTTCTTAACTAGGCATCTTTACACCTTTAAAGTCCATTTTATACTGTTTAATTTAACACAAAATGTTCCTATTTTATACACGTTAATCTTCTTCAGTCTCGCTTTCAACATCACTGGCATTGTCTGCTTCATCATCATCACTCATATCACCTGCATCATCATCATCATCATCATCATCATCTTGACAACTAGTCAAAGTTTCAATCATATCATTGATTAAACTTTTTCGCAATTTAACCGCCTGCTGGATGGCTTCAAATTTTTTCATGTCGAAATCAGTCGCAAAACGTTGGGCTGTTTTCATGATTTCAAGGTGCACAGGATCATGGTTTAATTTATCCACGTTGATTAACAACTCGACATAGGCTTTTCTAAAATCTTTACTTAATTCCGGAAAATAGTCTCGAATTGCTTTTCGACGAGCTTCGCTTTGAGAGTAATCGTCTTGTGTATATGATTTCATGGCAGCTTGTACTTTTGCATTGTCTCTGAATTCTTGACCACCAATAAGTTTAGCCCACACTTGAATACTGGATACTTTTGCTATTTTGGTCAGGCGTCCTCCTATCTGCCCCGCCTTACGTTTATTGGATCTACAATCAGTGCACCAATTTTTCACATGCCGCTGAACATCACTGAAATTATCAAACACGAGTCCACAATCGTCGCAAGATGACATACTTTCGTATTCTTGATAGGTTGGTATTACTGCAGTCTGTGTTGCAACAGTTGGTTTTTCAGACATCCTTTCAGTCCAAGTGTTTTCTTGTATTTGATAGTTTGGAGAAACGACCGGTGTTTTAAATGCGTTATTCACTGCTGAATTTAGAAGAACAGTTGTTGTTTTACTGGTATTCTCCGGCGGATTTAGAAAAGCAGCTGTTCTTTTTTCTTCTAATTTCAAATCATTTACTTTACTAGTTGAATTTGCAACTGTTGTAAAAATGTTTTCTCTTAATCTATTATTTTCCTATGTAGTCGGTTTTAAATCCACCAATAAAAAGCCTCTCTCTTCCATAGTAGCTTTATCAAATTTATCCATGTAAATTTGACTTTTTCCGGGATACATTTGTCTGGCTAACGTCATGATCTGTTGTTTATCAACCGGGTTTTTAAATAGTACTAAATAGTGGCAGTTTCTTCTCTGTGTTGGGTCTTTACTGAAGTATAAATTCTGAGTTATGGCTAAAACAGATATTCCTGTGGTGGCTCCCTTCCGTAAACAACTCGTTAAATCTAGAATCTCTGGCTAAACTGGACATTAAGTCATCTATCACAATTAGATTTCTGAGTTTAGGATTAATAAAACTATCATTTTCAAGATCTATAGGAATGCCTTGTATAAATTCGACGGGTGGTTGTACGGTCCTCTCTATGACGTCATATAATGGCTGCCATCTCTTGTAAAGCCAAATAATTCGATCAGGGTGTGGTTCAATCAGCTTTCTCTGCAATATTTCTTTCACGAGATAAGTCTTCCCACATGAAGTCGGTCCTGTAAACGATGCTGTGAAAGGATGTTTAAGCTTAAACTCATTTAGATTCGATAGATGATAGGCAGGCCGCCGATGCTGGTATTACTGCAGTCTGTGTTGCAACAGTTGGTTTTTCAGACATCCTTTCAGTCCAAGTGTTTTCTTGTATTTGATAGTTTGGAGAAACGACCGGTGTTTTAAATGCGTTATGCACTGCTGAATTTAGAAGAACAGTTGTTGTTTTACTGGTATTCTCCGGCGGATTTAGAAAAGCAGCTGTTCTTTTTTCTTCTAATTTCAAATCATTTACTTTACTAGTTGAATTTGCAACTGTTGTAAAAATGTTTTCTCTTAATCTATTATTTTCCTATGTAGTCGGTTTTAAATCCACCAATAAAAAGCCTCTCTCTTCCATAGTAGCTTTATCAAATTTATCCATGAAAATTTGACTTTTTCCGGGATACATTTGTCTGGCTAACGTCATGATCTGTTGTTTATCAACCGGGTTTTTAAATAGTACTAAATAGTGGCAGTTTCTTCTCTGTGTTGGGTCTTTACTGAAGTATAAATTCTGAGTTATGGCTAAAACAGATATTCCTGTGGTGGCTCCCTTCCGTAAACAACTCGTTAAATCTAGAATCTCTGGCTAAACTGGACATTAAGTCATCTATCACAATTAAATTTCTGAGTTTAGGATTAATAAAACTATCATTTTCAAGATCTATAGGAATGCCTTGTATAAATTCGACGGGTGGTTGTACGGTCCTCTCTATGACGTCATATAATGGCTGCCATCTCTTGTAAAGCCAAATAATTCGACCAGGGTGTGGTTCAATCAGCTTTCTCTGCAATATTTCTTTCACGAGATAAGTCTTCCCACATGAAGTCGGTCCTGTAAACGATGCTGTGAAAGGATGTTTAAGCTTAAACTCATTTAGATTCGATAGATGATAGGCAGGCCGCCGATGCTGCTGCTGCTGCTCCTCCTGCTGCGTAGGATGATCATAGTAGGGCTGTGATAATTGCTGCTGCTGCTCCTGCTGCTGCTGCTGCTTAGGATCATCATAGTAAGACTGCGATAATTGCTGCTGCTGCTGCTGCTTAAGATCATCATAGTAAGGCTGCGATAATTGCTGCTGCTGCTGCTGCTTAAGATCATCATAGTAAGACTGCGATAATTGCTGTTGCTGCTCCTCCTGCTGCTTAAGATCATCATAGTAAGGCTGCGATAATTGCTGCTGCTGCTGCTGTTCCTGCTGCTGCTTAAGATCATCATAGTAAGGCTGCGATAATTGCTGCTGCTGCTGCTGCTCCTGCTGCTACTGCTGGGATTTTAATATGTTTAAATGTTCCTGTGTGTTGTGTATTACTTTTGTGTGTCTTCTTAAATCATTTGGCCATACGTATGATTTTTTACATAATGTACATTTGTGCGACATGTTGTCACTTCAAATTCTTTTACGTAAATGCTAGGTCTACCTTTTGAAAAAATATATACAGAAAAAGAGCCGCTGTTCTTTTTCAATCAAGACAATATCGAGTGACATAGGACCTCGATTATCAGAGCCATATAAAATCCATATGTAACCCTTCTCATCATAGCAAGATTCCTATGCACCATAAGTTTTCTTCTAATAAATAGTCGTCTCCTTTGTTAATGTGGCGTAAAACACCATAAAGTTATAACCTCAACATTTGTCATTGATGTTTTTTGTGATTTTTTACTTTAAAAGTACATTATTATCGCTACATTTTATTCAAGATTAGGATAATAAACAAAACAACTAACAACAGCATAATTTATTTTCTTTATTTCAAATTATTTAAACGGTTATTTTACATTGAATAACACATAATTTTTTACAAAAACAGCGACTGTTCGTCTCAATTACACATTGAATTACATACAATTTTTACAAAAAGAGCGACTGTTCTTTTTAATTCTACATTGAATTACATACAATTTTTACAAAAACAACAGCTGTTCTTCTCAATTACACATTGTCTTTCAATCTGAGACATCATTCAATACATATTTATCCAGAAAGTCAACACTCTGTCTTACAGAAGTCCATTGGTTAAATGTTAGGGCAATACCCGTTTTTGATGGAACCAGAGTTTGTTTTTCATGCGGGATAAACCACTTTCTTATGTCCACCACTTGAAATGGTTTCTTGATATTCACGAATATATTCCTACCCAAGTCGATCATGACTCCCATTTCATAACCGTTAAAAACATATTCTTTGTCAAAATTGTCAATGCAATATTTAATTTCATTCGAGTGTACCTGGTGTAGTAAATTCCATTGTTCTACACTTAAAGCAATTCCCTTTTTGGTAGGATAATAACCGTGTTCTCATTTACCATATTGACGAATGTGTATCAAAATATGGTCGTTATATCTTTGTGCAACCACGAACATTTCCGATATTTAGAAGACACAAATCTCTTCTGACTGTCATGGTTTTAGCTTCATTTCCTACAACACAAATCAAAATTATTCATTTTATATTAACCATAAGTACACTCTTATCGACCGGATTTTACATTAATTAAATATCTATTTATAACCCGTTTGTACGCTTTAAAATTTAATATATTTTTCTGATAATTTAATTTTCAAAGTGTGTATGTGTGTGCGTTTTTGCACTTTAACCCCGTTGACATATTATTTTTACTGACACTTTAAATACAATGTTTAAGTCTCGCCTTTAAAAAAGAAGGACAATAAGGTTATACCCCACTGAACGCGTGAATGAACTTTTAATGTAGTTCGTTCTTTTGACAGGTATCACATATTGTAATGTAAATACAAGTAGACTTACACACTGACATGTTTTAAAATAATAATGGAATTTTAAAGGGGATAATCGTATGGCGCGAAATATAAATTCATTTTCAAGATTTACAAAATAATTCTAGGTTTTGCGTTTATTACACCCAAGTGTATTCTCACACAAGTTAAATTCTTACAAGTATATTTCTATTTAATGTTTATATGTAAAATAAACAGACTTACCTGAATCCATACCTCTGTTTTATAAATGCAATAGTTTGAACAGCTCACACAGATGATCAATTTCTTTTTCAATATCAAAAAAGCCATATAAGTTTTAAAATATAAACGTCCGAACAAAAGCCAAAATTGCGCTTTAAAGTGACTAAATAACACTTACACAATATTATAATAAAGCGAACAGCTCCCATGCGTTCATCGCTGATTGGTAAATTTCTATACCAGACCGCGTATTATGAATTACAAATTCTCTAACAATAGAGTGATGCATTGGGTCCATATAAGGAACATTATTTAAATGAACAAGATTTAAAGAATTCTGATTGCTAGCACATCATTTAACCAACACGCTTGAACCCTATCCCCATTGTATCGTCTATTTAGCATAATAAAAACAAAGGGTGATGCGATAGGTCCTAGTAGAACAAAGGGTGATGCGATAGGTCCTAGTAGAACAAAGGATGATGCGATAGGTCCTAGTAGAACAAAGGATGATGCGATAGGTCCTAGTAGAACAAAGGGTGATGCGGTGACCCATATTTGGAACAAAGGGTGATGCGATAGGTCCTAGTAGAACAAAGGGTGATGCAGTAGGTCCTAGTAGAACAAAGGATGATGCGATAGGTCCTAGTAGAACAAAGGGTGATGCGGTGACCCATATTTGGAACAAAGGGTGATGCAGTAGGTCCTAGTAGAACAAAGGGTAATGCGATAGGTCCTAGTAGAACAAAGGGTGATGCAAACGGGGAAGGTACAGAGTCACTGTATACTACTGCCACAGATGAAAAATAATACCAAAATTGTTAATTATCTCGAGAACAATCCACATTTTTGTATAGGCATGATATTAGAATACAATAGGTATTGATACAATGATCATTTTGATATATACTAGGTTAAAGTCATGGTTTCAAAGGTCAATGTCACAAATGCAAAACAATACTGAAATGATTAATTATCTGTAAAAGCCTCAAATTGTTACTATTATGAAAGATTTTGACATTAGGGTTTCAGTATGTATGTTTTCTTGAAATGTATCAGCTAGCCATTATTTCTCAGGTGAGCGTATCAGGCCCAATGGGTCTCTTGTTTTATATATGGGGATGGAAATCTTTTAAGGTAGTTCCATACTTTACAAATCGCCTGAAAACACATATTGAAATTTTGATATGTTGTACAAGGGCATAAACCATTCAACATGCCAAAATTTCAGGGCAGGTATTCGACTTGCTTTAGAAGTTCTGAAGCGCCACCTGGTGGCCATTTTCACGACATAAATGATCAAAGTATAACTACTGTTATTAACAAATAAGCTTTAATATTTTTTGTCATGCTTAGAAACCAAAAGTCTATTGCATTTAAATTAACCATTTTGTCATGAAGATTATTTGGACCAATGGAATGTTACGTCCGGTCACGTGGTATTTTTCTACAGCGCCATCTATCAAGAGAGAACATTAAATTTCCGGAAAACTAAAAGTAACACCCTTTCGTTTATTTGTAGATTTTTAAAAAACTAAGTCGAATACGACCCCTGATTTTCACATATATTGCACATGAATATAAGTATACATAAGTGAAGCGTTCTTGATTCTATGCCGCTGAATAAAACGCAAATACAAGAACATAGTCAAACTGCTAAAATTTGACACCGAGAAAAATTATCATACAGTGTGTTTATTGAAGAATCGTCAGTTTGTGTACTACTATTTGTATTTAAAATCACCGAAAAAAAAACAAACATAAAGCGGCATTTAAAATACCGTCTTCAAAATTTAAACAATGTACTCAAATATTTCAATTATTTAGAATAGTACTCTCAACAGTGTAGATCTACCTAATTTCCGTTATGTACAATATACATATTCTTCTTAAAATAGTGCACAAAATTGATATTGTGAATTCTAATCATGGTATGGAACTATCCCAAGTAATCTGAAATATAAACATTGATAAATATTGGCAATATACACATGGCTATTTAATTATTAACTTTTAAACAATGATTAAATGACATTTGTGACATTTTATTATGAATAGATCAAAGTTGAATCACTTGCAGTTGCCTTAAGCTGTCTAAAAGAATTCAAACTAAAACCAATCTGTTTGTGGTGAGGGTTGTTATAGCCTATCACATTGTTAGTGATGAAAAAACATGTTTTGAATGCGTGGTGTGATTCAAACTTGGATATCTTACTTGATATAACTTCAATAGACTTGAAATTTCACATGTCTTTTAAGAACATATTTTTTCATATTTTGAATATTTTTTGCAAATATCTCAGCTTTTTAAATCTTTTTTACTTTAAATTCATATGAATAAATTTTAATAAACTATTTCTATAAAAGTTTGTTGAGAAATAAATACTTGTTCGTTTGCAGTCTTGTTTTAAAGGTAAGTTTTTAAAAATACTATTTTTCTATCTACATGGTAAAATGTTTATTATTCACTGTAAGTATTGAGTTTTTGGAAGTTAAAAGGATGATACCCAAAAAGCCGACCTATCCGCCTATAGGATTCAAAATTTAAAAGTATGTTAAATACATATTGATAGTGAAAAAACCTAAAGCTACTATCATTATGTAAAAGTTCATATGGAAAAAAACTCAGTAAAACATTGCATTATATGTTTAACTCATGTAATTCATTGGTCAAGTCTCCGTATAACTCTATACAAACATGGAACAAGACAGTGAAAATCAACAAGTTTTTTAATAAATTCATACAGAGCGCATGCCTCTCCATTAAAGATATTTTGAATATAAAAACTATATTATTTTACTGTTAGATATGCAAAGTATGGTTAATGGAGAGATATGCGCTGATACTGAATTTTGTAAAAATCAATGTTTTGAGAGTTACCCCAATATAACCTCTTAATATACCGTACTTTTCTCGTACTTGATATTAATAAACCTTATTGTCAACCATAACCTGCGTGGTGTAGTGGGTATACGTAGGTACCAGTAAGTCTTACGTTGTTGGTTCGAATCCCAAAGTTACAATTTTATTTTTTATTTTTTTCAACTTATTTTATTTTAATAAAATGTATATTTTACGGCTTTTATTTCTTTTTTATCTTACCCTGTGTTAGAATTTAAATGCAATATTATTTTTTGTGCCACAAATAACATAACAGAAATAAAGATGTTTTATACATACAATATATATAACGACATTACAATCCAGTTTAAGGCCACTTGTCATTTCCCGTGTGTTTCGTGTATGTTGAACACGTACTAGTAAATAAAATGCCAAAAACTTTTCTAAGTGCATTCGTCGCACGAAGAAAGGCTATAGACGAAAAGTCGGGGTAGGTTTGTAATGAATAAGAATATGTGATAGTTAAAGTAGAGAGATTGATTTCGATTATACAAATGGCCTTTCTGATGATGACTATTATACATTGACTGGACGTAGCATCTTGTAACAAAGGTTATATCAGTAAAGTCCACAGCACTAAGTCTAAAATCTTTGCGTTATGGCGTTATGAC
The DNA here is from genome assembly GCA_021292105.1 of Anadara kagoshimensis. NCBI lineage: Eukaryota > Metazoa > Mollusca > Bivalvia > Arcoida > Arcidae > Anadara > Anadara kagoshimensis. Next base: position 9,568,274 of record CM037874.1, on the reverse strand, counting down.
GCAAAACAAAACAAGTCATTGTGACACCTGAGTTTTTTTTAGTAGCGCTACACTTTGGTGCAGAATAACAAACATTTAACAGCTTTGACAGCTAACTACCCAGTAAAGTCAGCTTCCACACACGTCAATATAAAAAAGGAAAAATGTTATTCATATGCAACGTAGATTTATTTGTACTTGGCCTCAAAGTAGTGACGGGTATAAAGGCCTGAAAAGGGTGTAACCTAGTTTCTTGCGTATATATTCCTATAGGCGGATAGCTCGGCGTTTTGGGAATCATTCTTTGAATACTTACGAGGGCAATTAAGATTTTTTGGGAGCCATGTTCCATTTTTAGCACATGTAATCGTTAGCTTAACAATACTCTGCTTACATTGACACTGCATCGATCCACCTATTTCTAGGCTACCACTAATATTTGAAGTATTAGGAAGAATTGGATCAACACATTCTACCGAATAGAAAATATAATGAAAGTTATACAGTGTGTGTGTGTGTGTGTGGTGTGTGTGTGTGTATGTGTGTGTGTGTGTGTGTGAATCCTTTTTCTTTTTTTCCTGAACCGATTTTTAAACCATAATATTAACATTTAATAATTTTTTAAATCAATATTTTCTGTTTGATTATGAAATGTTTGACGTGCTGTAGTTTGCAAGTGTCATCATGTGACCAACGTGACTTTTTGATTAGAATATCGGAACAATAGACGTCATTAGAAAATGTCGTCCGTTTAAAATGACCAGTTCTTCGATGGCTGTACTTGTGCATATTTCCTGTTACGTTTCAATTATTTTTCTAGGAGTTATGGGCCTTTGATTTTTTCCATAATCAATTTTTGTGCGAACCCTCTCTCCATTCATCAGATATTTATTAATGAAGCTTTACTGGATTGGTCAATGTAAAAGTATTGTTTTCATTTTGCTGTTATTCTTTAGCAATTTTCCTTGTTTTATGATTTGGGTACATGTTTAGTTTTTAGTGACACGAAAGCATACCAACCTGAAATTTGACAAGTTGTCTGTCCGTTGTGGTTAGGTACACATTTAGTGTTTACAGGACACTGATGGTCCAAACATACGCCCGCCATTTCCTAAAACAATATAGTACATTAGTGTCTTATTAAAATTAGTTTTCTAACCTACATAATATTAACCACTTGTATGATGATGATGATGAAATTTTAAGTCTAAAATTTGACCAAACTTGGGTATATTAACTAACCACTTGTATGATGATGATGTAATTTTAAGTCTAAAATTTGACCAAACTTGGGTATATTCCAGAGATTGCAAACAGTTTCCACGGTCTAAAACGTAATAAAAGACAGCAATTTCCTGTAAATGCCAATAGTGTGTGTGTGTGTGTGTGTGTGTGTGTGTGTGTGTGTGTGTGTGTGAGAGAGAGAGAGAGAGAGAGAGAGAGAGAGAGAGAGAGAGAGAGAGATTGTGTTACGACATCCAATCAGCTTAATTTCAATTGGATATAGATGGTTTTAATTGCTGTAACTAAGTTTCAGTTAGATTTAGATGGACTCTAGGTCTTCGATAAACTGTGTCTCAGTTCGATTTAGATGGGCTCTAAACCTTCGGTAAACTATGTCTCAGTTCGATTCAGATGGGCTCTAAACCTTCAGTTAACTGTGTCTCAATTCGAATTAGATGTGCTCTAAACCTTCGGTAAACTATGTCTCAGTTCGATTCAGATGGGCTCTAAACCTTCAGTTAACTGTGTCCCAGTTCGATTTAGATGGGCTCTAAACCTTCGGTAAACTATGTCTCAGTTCGATTCAGATGGGCTCTAAACCTTCAGTTAACTGTGTCTCAATTCGGTTTAGATGTGCTCTAAACCTTCAGTTAACTGTGTCTCAGTTCGATTTAGATGGGCTCTAACCCTTCAGTTAACTGTGTCTCAGTGCGATTTAGATGGGCTCTAAACCTTCGGTAAACTATGTCTCAGTTCGATTTAGATGGGCTCTAAACCTTCAGTTAACTGTGCCTCAGTGCGATTTAGATGGGCTCTTAACCTTCAGTAAACTGTGTCTCAGTGCGATTTAGATGGGCTCTAACCCTTCAGTTAACTGTGTCTCAGTTCGATTCAGATGGGCTCTAAACCTTCAGTTAACTGTGTCCCAGTTCGATTTAGATGGGCTCTTAACCTTCGGTAAACTATGTCTCAGTTCGATTCAGATGGGCTCTAAACCTTCAGTTAACTGTGTCTCAATTCGGTTTAGATGTGCTCTAAACCTTCAGTTAACTGTGTCTCAGTTCGATTTAGATGGGCTCTAACCCTTCAGTTAACTGTGTCTCAGTGCGATTTAGATGGGCTCTAAACCTTCGGTAAACTATGTCTCAGTTCGATTTAGATGGGCTCTAAACCTTCAGTTAACTGTGCCTCAGTGCGATTTAGATGGGCTCTTAACCTTCAGTAAACTGTGTCTCAGTGCGATTTAGATGGGCTCTAACCCTTCAGTTAACTGTGTCTCAGTTCGATTTAGATGGGCTCTAACCCTTCAGTTAACTGTGTCTCAGTGCGATTTAGATGGGCTCTTAACCTTCAGTTAACTGTCTCCCGGTTCAATTTAAATGGACTCAAAACCTTCATGAAAAAAATAATAATATGATTATTATTATTATTATTATTATTATTATTTTATTGATAAGTCAGCTGTTTCAATTTAGTTTAGATTCTATCAGGTATTGTTGAATTTCAAGTACATTTTAGGCTATTTACAACGCCATTAATGCAAACATTCATGTAGCACACAACGCAATGAGGTTCGCCGTTTACCACGTGATACCCTCTAACGCGCGAAACAATTATGGAATAACATAAGATGACGTTTTCCCTTAAAAATGACGTTATCATGGTTAATCATGGAATTTGCGATCTTGATGTTTTCCAAAAAGTCCCGCACAAACGTTAAAAGGTATTGATCACGTGGTACAGCGGCGAACCCCTGATTATGATTTCAACGTACCTTAGGCCACACTCGTATGTCGTAAAAATCATATCGTTTGTCTGAAAGTAGGTTACCGTATCCAAAACAAGATGCAGTGACCTTATTTAACTCACACATCAGTTCATCTCGGTTGTAGTTGAAGGATTTACAGCTCGTTCTCTTTAGGCATTCTTTGGCACATTGTTTTGGACCCAAGGGAGACAATCTGGCGAGATTTGTATTTGAATTTAAACGCAAATCACGCTGAACAGTCATTGGTACTTTGTTTTGGCAATGCTGACCGTAACAGGACACCGTTGACATGACAACAATTATAAGAGGTAACCAACACATGATCGGATATCACTATAACGTGTCTGTAAAAAGAAGGTTTTATAGTCAGTAAATTCTGGCAAACAAAGTCGACCTGTCCGCTTGACATTTGATTTAAATATTTATTATGAACGAGTATATTAATACATATAGGGGACACCTTGTTTATCATTCGTCTACTTAAGGAGCAACACTAAGCATGAACACTGTTTATGTATGAACTGTAAATCCAATCCTACCCAATCTACTATATGAATATTTCGAATCGGAAAGGTCAAGCGGACAGGTCAAAGTTGTTTGCCTATATGCCCAACGTTTTGCTGATCAAAAGTAAGGGGACGTTGTCGTGCCAACTATTAATTTATCACAACAATATATATATCAATTGGCATGTCAATTACATATAGTTAGTTACATAAGCGGCCCTGTAGATAACAGCTATCCAACAGAAACTGAGGTTTACTGATTTTTGCCACATCAATTGGCGTGCTATTTAATACAAATATATTTTATCCCAGGAAGCAGACTTTGCAGCAACTTATAAGACAGTTTTACATTCATTCCTTTACTAAGATTAACATTAAGTTATAGTAGGAATTTTTGAGAATCCGTTTGAAATTATTAATATTTATATAAAAACCATATTAATTGGTCTTCAAATTACACCTTAAATTTCTGCATATCTTAACAAGTTGTCAAATTTGCTAATTCAAGTTAAGAAAAAAATTATTTAAGCAATAATTGTGAACTTTTTAAGAAAAAACTTAAAGTCAGCTTTTTTAGAATACGTTTTGGAATTATTAATAATATTTGGCAATGTTTTATGGCATTACAGATAAAAAGTTTCAACAAAATTCGAATATAGATTTCACACACCATTTTAAAAAAATTGAATCTTAAAATACATTAAAAAACCTTATATGACACAGATATAATAAACTTCAATATGACACCTTACATTCAGTATTAATATCTTGAATACTAACAAAATTATTGAGATATCAAACTTGTTAGACATAAGGTAAAATCTTATAGTTAAGGAATGATTGTCAAACTGGGCCCTACGAGACCATAATCATTACTTAACTTTGATGTTTCCAACTTAACCTTGCACTCAAGCTTAAATTTCCATGGGTTAAGAAACTGGTAGATCTGTTTTTTGTAGCTGAGTGGAAAGTTTTGTTAAGTTAGATAACCTAGAAAATTGTGAGGAAATAATATTTTATTTTTGGGTGAAGAGGAAATAAAAGAATGTTAATTGCTTTTAATACCTTTTGGAAGGACGTGTTTCAAAGTTGGGCAAAAGTTAATAATCCAAACCTCATCATATCCCCAACTGACATAATATCCCAATCTCTTTGGCACAATCCATTGAAGTCGACAATAAGATGGTTATGTATATTTTTCATAAATGATATAATAGATGAACATATGGTCCTTTTTTAATTGTAAGGATTGCAATGAAAAGTATCATTATTATTTCAAAACTTTGAAATATATAAGCTTATTACATGCAATTCCAAAATCATGGAAATCATTGTTGCAATATCTAGCCCTTGAAAGGCAAGTAACAACTGGCAATGTCGTGTTACTAAAAGAATGAAAAAGCTACAAGACCTATTTACAAGACGCTTATTGAAGGGAACTCCAAGTATAGTCTAGGAGTCTTCTGGAAATAAAAGAAAATGAATAGTTAGAAATATACGCCTCGCCAGTCAAATTAACCGATGATATAAAACTGCAGTCCTTACATTAAGATAAACTATAACACAATATTTACAAACTCAAAACTTTACAGTTGTAAGTTAATTGATACACCTTCTGTTCTGAAACTAAAGAAGACACCTATGTATGAATGTTATATTGTTAATAAAGTTTGGTATCGCTTTCAACGTCAAGGATAATATTTAAATTGACAAAAAACCCCACTGATTTCATTTTTGGTGTATATTTCACAAAGTGAGATAGTAAATATTTGCTTTCTTCTCGTTAACATTTATTTACATTTATGATGTTTGATTGTATTACATGTTAAACTCCGTTTGAGAACAAATGAAGTTATATCTGCTAATGTGACATCACTCATCTCTTGCTAACGCCTATAGCCGTGACGTCATTGATTGGCTGTTCCAGCAATTGGAATTGCATGTCGGGCGTACACGACATGTTTTAAATTTATTTCAGGATTCAAAATTAAAAATAAGATTTAAAAAAAAATTGCGAAATGTAAATATAATCATTGAACTGTCTAAAAATGGCGTTTATAGAGCTATAACTTCCATTGCCGTGCAAAGCAAACTAATCATAACGCTCGCTAGCATCTGTTATTCAGCCAGTTTGCTCTGCACGGCAATAGAAGTTATAGCTCTATAAACGCCATTTTAGACAGTTAAATGGTTAAGTAAATAGAGACATACTATGCATAATATGTATGTCTCTTAGTAAATACAGAAATACAAAACTTATAGAAATATCTAATTATCCTCTACATTATATATAGCCCCAGAAAAACAGAAAAAAATATTTAAAAAATGGGATTTGATGAAATTTACTTTTACTTATTTCCTGTAAAGGTATTATTTACGTACATATTATCAATGTGTAAAATGTATACATGAATGTAATATTTGGATGATGAATAAAAAATCAAACAAGCAAGAAACTTAAACCTTGCAAACTTTGACAAACTCTTTCGGAACTGTCATGTGCTGTTTTTGAATTTCTATTAAAATAATGCATTCAAAAACAACAAATGACAACTGTCATGTGCTGTTTTTGAATGCATTATTTTAATAGAAATTCAAAAACAGCACATGACAGAACTATGGAAACACGTTTTTGCAAAAACTTAAACACAGATTTATAAGCTTCCAAAGTGATATTTAAATTGAAACCTTAAATTCCTGAATATCTTAAAAAAAGAGAGAAAATATCATTAAAACTTTAGTCTAACACATATAGACGTATAGTATAGCATAGTATAGTGTAATTATAATGACTAACTTTATATACTGTACCGTCAAAATGGTCGGAGATGTTTTCATCTACTGTACAACTTTAAATGTATCAATTAATTTTGAAATTAAACACGGTTTTATATACCAAATATAAAACGGGTATCGACAAATATTCCTAATAAGAGATTAATTTACTGAAGAGGGAAATTAAATGATAATGTAAGGAGGTATATATATATATATATATTTAAAATTCATTGGATGTTTCCATGACAACAGTGGCGATATTATATTAATTATATTTGTAATTCACTTAACAGTTTTAGTGATAAATCCGCAAATAAACACTGGTTAAAAACGTTCCGTGTAATCCAAGGAAAACATATACCAAATATCCGGACTTAATCTACATAAAATTAAAATTCCTAATCCGGACAAGGAAATTCTAAATTGTAATTTAGTCGTAGTGACCAGCAACGAACGCTGCTAAAATATGTTTATTTGTCTATTCAACAGTTTAGAAAAAAAATTTACTTTGCTTATTTTATATATAAATTCTTTTGTAATTATGCTTTTGTCTTGTTTTGTTTTGTTTTATGTTTAGACCATCTTCTATATTCATACTGCATTCTGTCGCTATCATAAAAAGTATATATACGTTGGTCTATAATCTCGTTTATTGCTTTATGACAATAAATACAAGATGTATTATTATTACAATTACATTTACCTAAATCACTTAATCACTGAAATTTTCGGCTTTATACGGCGGGTGTAGCTAACTAAACAGGAGATGCTTACCCTTCCGGAGCACCCGGCCTCACTTCCCTGGTGGACGTTCACGTGTCTAACCTAACTTGTCAGTTCCAAAGTTTTTACTTTGCTTCTGGATTGTGATTCGGACATGGATTAGTGTTTGTTTTTGATACCACTGTCATGTGCTACTTTTGATTATTATACCTCATGTAATTTTTAAGTAATTTGATTGGATAACTAACAGTTTGAAAATAAAATAATATCACCCTTAGATTTACCAAGAATAAAGAATGACGCGCGTGCTTCAGGGTAACATTAGTTGAGGAGTTATGGTAACAGGGTAACGGGTAATATTACAAAAAATATCACATGCGCAAAAGGAATCCTAAATCACACAACCGAACGCATTTCGATCACAAGCAGCTAAACGTTTGATGGATACGATCTTCAGCTGCAGTGTATGGATTGGTACAGTAATAATTTTTTAAGTAACAGAGAATCTCAGTTTGAGAGAATATCTGGAGAAAGTCATTTGGCATAAAAAATATAACATTCATAAGAGGGTGATATTGCATATTTTCACCCCGAGGAACCATTGTCAACCGAGGCGAAGCAATATCTACCTCTTATGAATGTTATATTTATATATTGTTACGTAACATAACGTCGCGTGCGTTTTTGCGCGGTGAACATTGCCCATTGTTACGTCATAAAAACGCCGCGTGCGTTATTGCGCGGTGAATATAACGATTTATTGGGCTCGCCAAATGCCTTCTCAACCAATTAGAAAAGCGCAAAATCATTGGCCATATAATAACAAGCTTTACATATCAAGTTTCTAGCTACATGTACCATCTTGTCTCTCGTAAATGTTTTATTCTTTTATACATTTAATCCTGTTTTATTCAGTATTTCATTCTGTCCAGTATTAGTAACTTTTACATTGCTCTTCGTCTTTTTCCCCAGTGTCTTTCAGTAAGTTACATTTCGTCAAAATAACCGATGCCAGTAAAAAAAATTCAATAAAATCAGTATTTCATGATCAGTTTACGTTCACTGCGTGTGCTTTGTACCATTTTTCGTTTCGTGTGGATTTTATTGGTATATATAAATATATAACTATTCAGAGTGATGTACCTTTCTATAACTCTTAACTGGGATGTTAAACACCATTACTCAACTCAACTCATTTAACACCAAAACAAGTTGATGAATGTAAAAATGAATGAAAACGTTAAAGAACCCTCCCTGCACATTGTCCTGAGTGCACTGGAAAGGTAAAAATTCTGCCACTTCACCTATAACTAGTGATGTCTAGATATAACTGAAATATTCTTGACTGGGATGGAAAACTTCAAGTCTTGATTCAATAAAAAAAAATCAATCAATGAATCTGCATGCAAAAATTTAATAACCACTCTTTAAATGACTAGCCGGCCTGTATGACGAATCTGATTATTGCTACTGACATTTAAAGTGCTTTCAATTTCATCATTTATATTCACGAATAGCTTATTGTTGAAACTTTCAACAATAAGCTATGCATGAATATAAATGATGATGCATTCAAAATATACTGCAAAAAGTTTAATTTTGAATAAATAAATAAATAAATAAATAAATAAATAAATAAATAAAAGCACACAAGGATAAATTCTTTATTAACAAAAAAACTTAATTTAAATTTTACTTGATTATATATAGGATACAAAAATGTTTAAAAACTAGAGAAAAACAACAAGTTTAATAAAGATTAATATCGAAAGAGAGTAACATTAAGATTAAATATATAATACAAAGAGAGAACAATACTTAAACAAGAGATCCAAAGATCAAGTGTCTCTCTTGAAATGCGAGGACGATAAGTTACATCTAGTCTCCATCATCTGTAGCCATTTCTCTGGTACGTCATAAACAGTTTCAATTTCCTATTCCTAATACTTTAAGAAATCACTTGTTAAAACAAAACCAACAACACTAATGTACTAGTGTGGACAACAAAGGTGATAACATCGGTCACAAACCATCACATGACATAAGTCATATGACTGCTTTTTCTCACACTTTTCAAGGGAGACCATTAGTATGTATCACAGTGAAAAATATATTATAAATAGTGACAATAGTATAAAATTACATGTATAAAATATGATATCAGAATGTATAAATAAATGTGGATATAATCATTACCCTAGCTGCACCCTAAAGACAAACAAAAATAATAACCCTTGCCACACCCCTAAAGACAAACAAAAATAGTTTTTGTGTTTGTTTAACATTTGATGAACAAGAAGATTTTCTCTCCAATATTTGAATCAAAAGTACAATCTGGTACCATGTGAAGACTTAAAGAACACATATGAATGCTTAAATGAAATAACGCAAACACGAAATTAGTTTTTAAGTAAAAACAACATCTCCAATAAAACTGGAGATGGTATGGTTAGGATGATAAAATTTTCTCGACAACACTTAATGGTTGCTGTCATTAGTGGTTTTTATGGCAACAGAAATTTTAACAAGGAAGTCATGACATGTTTCTGTATAGTTATAGTACACCTCAAAACATAAAAAAAGACATATTGCACAAGGTTAGCCAGTAGCTCCATAATCAAAGGTTCAAAAGTTAATCAATTGTCATTATACATTGTTTCTTTTAATTAAACTAACTGCAAATACTTGTAAGTTGTAAGACATAACCATGCACAATGTGACCTGCATTAATAAAGTGATCTGCATGTTTCTATACTGATCTTTTTAAATAAAATGGCTCAAGTTACTATGTCAACCACATTTTTTAAATCATTGTCCCAATGTTCTTAAGGCATAGGTCAGGATGACCCCACTAACTACAGTTTTGGATTAAACACTGAAACAGGCTGACCAATACAACGGATTTATCCGTTTTAGACAAATTAGACAGATTTTTCCAATTTTGACAGTTTTTTTTAATTGAAAGTACTTAAAGTTCAGACTTATTTTATGGAAATTCTACCAAAATCAAACACTTAACGATAAAAAGTACCTAAATAGCAACTTTACGCACTAAAAATGTACTGACCTGGACAAAAATATAAATTTGATTGGTCAGCCTGCTGAAAACCAATAGTTCCAGAACTTTTTGTCTCAACAACAATATTTCTTGACTGCAAGGACATATATTATTGATTGTGTTACACATTTTATGTTTAAATGGACAAAAATCAAAACAAAATAAAACCCAATCTGCAAGTCAATAGTATTATTTTTGTACATTTTGTAGAAAATTAAGTGACATGCTTTAAAGACACTCTTTTAAAAACATTTAACACACAACAATTAATATGAATATGGTCGGGTATATAAAATAGGTAGCTATCCATTAATTTCATATATATATATATATATATATATATATATATATATATATATATATATATATATAATAAATAAAAATTGCAAGTTTACTTTTCAGTAATTATTTCAGTGTATTGATCTTCAAGACTTGATTTCTTCATTAATAAATTATATAACTGTAAAATCATTTTAGTTTGAAATTGTAGATAATGAAAAGTAAAAAAATATTTTTTTTAGATTTAAAAATTTTACTTTAAACAATATTTATTTATCAGTAAATATACAAAATATACAATATAAATATCTGTAAACTAGATTCAGGAACAAGTTTTTCTTAAAACGCTAAGTTTGGGCTGTCTAATAATTTCTTAAGAAACTTCCTGGGTGAGGATTATTTGTTTTATACATGTATGTGAAGAAATTGATTGATAGTAATTAATATATACATGTGTAATGTAATTTGTTTTTTAAAGTTTTCACTATAAAATAACACAAATTTAAAATCATACAGCGAGTGCCCCAAATTGGATTGTCCTGATATTCCAGTAAACAAAAACACTACCATTACCCTTTGAAAGATTTGCCTACTAAACATTGTTTTTTAAATTTATCCACTAAATCAGCGACAGACTCCTTGGTTACCTTGGTGTCATCACTCTCGTATAACTTATCGCCACTCATGTCAATGATAGCCAGGCAACACTTTTCGGACATTTTTGTGTAATCTCGGAGTCTTTGTGTTAATTCACCACTCTGAAAAAATAACATCATAGATTAGTATTTGATAGTCTAATCAATTATACCTGGTAGTACTAGTTGTCATAGCAACCATTTCTTCTAATAACATCTTGTCTTGTCTGTAGTTTAATACTTATACATGAAGTTTTAAAGGAAACATTTCACAACTTGAATAAATGTTTGTTTATTATTTGGGATGAAATGTGGCCTAATTTAGAAGGAGTGAAGGGTCATGATAATGGTGATGTCTTTCATCTCAGTAGAGATTCTGTAAGTTTTTGGATGGTGGGGAAACCAGAGTGCCCAGCAAAAACCATCGATCTTTAGCAAGTTAACTGATAAACTTTCTCACATTCAGGATCTGCCTGTAGTTTGTAAGAGTCTGGATGTCTAACTCGTTACTTTGCAATACACTTTAAGTTAATATAGATTAATCAAGCAATATACTTGTGTGCAAGCCCAACTAGATTAAACACAACATACCAGACCATGTCCAAATCTAAATCACAAAAGCAAAATTAAAACCTTGAAAACAGTCTGGGTGCACAAAATAAGGTTATTATGTAAGAGGCAGGGCCATTGAATTGTCCTACATAAAATAAATGGTGCACATAGTTTCTCCAATTTATTAAGCAATAAATTAAATTCATTCTAAAAGGTATACAGTAAAACACGGACATACACCAATGAGATCATAGAACAGATAGCGCTTTCAATCATTTTGTGAAATTTTAGTTTTTTTCGTTTACCGATAAATCAGTTTGTGAAATTTTAGATTTTTTGTTTACCGATAAATCATTTAGTGAAATTTTAGTTTTTTCGTTTACAGATAAATCAGTTTGTAAAATTTTTTGAGTTTTCTCCGTTTACCGATAAATCAGTTTGTGAAATGTTTTAAACTATTCTATTACGTCATTGTCACCCATTATCTAGCTACATGATACAAATAAACAAACCCTTGACAATGGTGGCTGTGTCACCGAAACGCCGGGGAATTTACAGTATTTTATAGTACTTGTTCTGTATATACACTGTATAACAATATAACAAAGTTGCTTTATAATATATTATAATGAAGTTAAAAATAGAGTCCCCATGGCTTCGTTATAAACATGTTACTGTAGATGTATTTCAATTTCAATACCTTTGGTGCTGTAAAGAAGAATAACTCCTGGTCTTCTTTTGTAAATTCTTTGTCTGCTGTTTCTTTTAATAACTCCATACTTTCTTTGACATCATCATTATCTGTAAAAAAGATGCAACATCAATAAGAACATAACAGATTTATGATTCTATCAATATGCAATTATCTTGTGTTTCTTATTTCCTGTTTCAACATGTTCATTGAGAGTGACAGACCCAGAGGGAGTTCCAAGGGTTAGACCCCACTCTTGATTTCATTCTGTAATATATCATGTGTCACTGTGCAGAATTTTATGCTGCATCCATAAATTTTCTGAGGGAGCATGTTCCCAGACCCCTGTTAACTCCTTCTTCCGGATCAATAAAAAAGGGACAGCCCCTTTTCAAAATTTCCCAGATCCTCCACCGTTACGTACATGTTTTTATGAATAAGTTGCTGTATACTATTTCTAAATTCTTCAGTGCCTAATACATGTACTTTGATCAAGTTATTTATAATATATTTGTACAAAAATATTTATGATACCAATGCAAACTACAAATCAATACTGAATTATTACTTTTGTAATGTCATAAAAATTGTCAAAATTGCTGAAATTTAGGGAAATATTTATAAAATTAAAGTGTGGTCGTCTAAAACTTCAAGCTAAACAAATATTACCTGGAAAATGTACCAAGCATGTTTCTGAACCCAACACTTCAGCTGCAGCACCACTGTCCACTTTTTCAACTGATTTTTTAGGCCATGGAAATTCCTGAAATTGATTGAATAAAAGTTACATGTTATACAGTATTTACATTTAAACAATTTCAATTAGGAGTCCATACAGAAAACTCACTAGCCAGGGTCTGCAAAGACTTGAAAATATGTAGTGACTGTTCTTTTACCAAGCTCTCTGCATTAATATGATAGTCATGAGGTCCTTTGGGCGAGACCTTAAAAACTGATGTCCCATGTGACAATAAGCATGGCATTTTAAAGAACCCTCCCTGCACACTGCTATTGAGTGCACTGCAAAGGTAAAAAATTCTGCCACTTTACCTATAGGTTGTGACATCTCGATATAAGTGACTGGGATGTTGGTTGAATGTGGCTTAACATGGCAACAGCAATTTTTCAGCTATTCGCCACAAGAACTATTTTATTGACCTCTATGGATTAATCTATGAACAAGTTTGTGTATGCAAGTGAAGTGCGAGTGTATTTTATGGTCTGCTTTGTACTAGCGCACACTCAGGGCGACTTTAACGTGCTAGCTCACAGAGTCAGTATGTGGCAGGCAAGCCTACCACCCCCCAGTCACATTATACTGATACCAGGTGAACCTGTAACGGCTAACCGCAAGGAAAACATTCACTTTCCCACATGTGTCTGAGCAAGGCTCCAACTCACATCATCACCGACGTCTTATCCATTAGGCCACTGCGGCCTCTTCTTGACTGGGATGTAAAACATCAATCAATCAATCAATCAATCAATCAATCAATCGATCAATCGATCAATCAATCAAACCATACAGAATTTAAACTAAATAAGATCAAATTATTTTAATAAATCAAATATCAAATACTGCAATGTGGTGAAATAACATTAAAAAGCTGCTTAATTTAGCCTCTAGAGACTTGTCATGTGAATTGGCCATGATGAAATTTCGTTTCAACAGTTTTGGTACCATTATGTTTCTGACAATTTAGCAGAACACAAGCATTGTATAGCCTGTATAGTTTGTATATTGTCATTTTAATGGTTTTTTCATTGTTGCTATATTAATAATGATGTAAATCAACATTTTACTAAGTTAAACTTAATTTGCTCAGCCTGTTTAATTGGTTCTGTTAAGTGTTTCTCGATAAGTAGACAAAATGAAATCCTGCATTCCCTATACATAAATATACTCATTCATAATAAATATTTAAATTATAGGTCAGGTGGACAAGTCAATGTTGTTTGCCTATATTTCTGTTCATAGTTAATACCTTGCCCTCTGGATCTTCCATTACTTTGCTTCTAGCATCAGCACATAAAACATCACCTTTTTCATTATTATGCTAAAATGTGGGATACCTGTCAAGTATAACATATTATAATTACCTACTGGCCTTTTATGAAACAACAAATATGTGTCAGTTATATTGTTTTGGGTAGGACGTCCACTTGTTCCCATTAAATTCTATGTAAAATTAATAAAAAATTATTTTCAAAGAAATGTCCAAATGGCTTGATTCTCTAATTTTTAGGCTTTTTCAGTCAAAATTAAAATGTTTGTGGAGGATACACAATGAAATAGTTCAACTGAATTATCTGCCTAACCAATGCCTGACTGGTAATCTATTTTTTGATTTGTTACGATGGTAACATTATATAAGAAAAAAAATATACCATTTTTAGGGCAGATAGTTCAGCTTAGAAGGGGGTTAATTGTGTGATGTAGGTGTGTGCCATCCAAAGAGGGGTCTATACTCTTTATCTCTTGACTCACTTCAAGCCACTGAATCCACAATCAGGACATGCTGATTGAACCAATGCAATATAGGGGCCTTTTCTGGCTTTTTTAAAAAGTGGTCAGTGCCATGACGTTGGGAATTTAGCATACTGGTACATGCAAATTGGGAATTTCAAATTTTAAAGTCATGCTTTTTCATTAAACAATGTCTAAAGAAAAGTTTATTTATATATTCTACAGTGTAAATATTTTGCACATGAATTTATGCTAGTACTTTGGGAGAGCTTAACTGTAAAAAAGTATGGAATCTAAAGATAATTCAGAAAAATAGTTAAAAATTGGGAAAATATTAATGTTTTTGCCATTGGGAATGGGATCCAATTTTGACCCTAAATCAAGGGCAGAAAAAACCCTGCAAATGGCTTGTGACAGACTTAAAGATGAAAATGGCATACCTTCTACTTCAAATATTTCATTTAGTTTTTCCTTTCTCTCATCATCAGGAGTGATGGCTAACCATGGCATTGATGACTCATCCATGTACTCTTTAAATCCTTTCTCATCGCGGTCCCAGGATACAAATATGATTTCAAGTTTTTTGCCACCTGCATTGAACTTGTTATAGAATTCTACTAATTTTGGAGTAAATCCTTGACAAGGTGGACACTGAAATATTGATATAGATTTTTGATAAACAAATACATGTATAAAGTGTTTTGAGATAAAGGGAACACCTGTACATACCTGATGTGCTAAGAGAGTTGATTAAAGGAACACCTGTACATACCCAATGTGCTGAGAGATTTAATTAAAGGAACACCTGTACATACCCAATGTGCTGAGAGATTTGATTAAAGGAACACCTGTACATACCCAATGTGCTGAGAGATTTGATTAAAGGAACACGTGTACATACCCAATGTGCTGAGAGATTTAAATAAAGGAACACCTGTACATACCCAATGTGCTGAGAGATTTAATTAAAGGAACACCTGTACATACCCAATGTGCTGAGAGATTTGATTAAAGGACACCTGTAAATACCCAATGTGCTGAGAGATTTGATTAAAGGAACACGTGTACATACCCAATGTGCTGAGAGATTTAAATAAAGGAACACCTGTACATACCCAATGTGCTGAGAGATTTAATTAAAGGAACACCTGTACATATCCAATGTGCAGAGAGATTTAATTAAAGGAACACCTGTAGATACAAAATGTGCAGAGAGATTTAATTAAAGGAACACCTGTAGATACAAAATGTTCTGAGAAATTTGATTAAAGGAACACCTGTACATACCCAATGTGCTGAGAGATTTGATTAAAGGAACACCTGTAAATACCCAATGTGCTGAGAGATTTAATTAAAGGAACACCTGTACATACCCAATGTGCTGAGAGATTTGATTAAAAGAACACCTGTACATACCCAATGTGCTGAGAGATTTAATTAAAGGAACACCTGTACATGTCCAATGTGCAGAGAGATTTAATTAAAGGAACACTTGTACATATCCAATGTGCAGAGAGATTTAATTAAAGGAACACCTGTAGATACAAAATGTTCTGAGAAATTTGATTAAAGGAACACCTGTACATACCCAATGTGCTGAGAGATTTAATTAAAGGAACACCTGTACATATCCAATGTGCAGAGAGATTTAATTAAAGGAACACCTGTACATACCGAATGTGCTGAGAGATTTAATTAAAGGAACACCTGTACATACCCAATGTGCAGAGAGATTTAATTAAAGGAACACCTGTACATACCCAATGTGCTGAGAGATTTGATTAAAGGAACACCTGTAGATACACAATGTGCTGAGAGATTTAATTAAAGGAACACCTGTACATACCCAATGTGCTGAGAGATTTGATTAAAGGAACACCTGTACATATCCAATGTGCAGAGAGGTTTAATTAAAGGAACACCTGTAGATACAAAATGTTCTGAGAAATTTGATTAAAGGAACACCTGTACATACCCAATGTGCTGAGAGATTTGATTAAAGGAACACCTGTACATGTCCAATGTGCAGAGAGATTTAATTAAAGGAACACTGTACATACCCAATGTGCAGAGAGATTTGATTAAAGGAACACCTGTAGATACAAAATTCTGAGAATTTGATTAAAGGAACACCTGTACATACCCAATGTGCTGAGAGATTTAATAAAGGAACACCTGTACATACCCAATGTGCTGAGAGATTTAATTAAAGGAACACCTGTACATACCGAATGTGCTGAGAGATTTAATTAAAGGAACACCTGTACATACCCAATGTGCAGAGAGATTGATTAAAGGAACACCTGTACATACCCAATGTGCTGAGAGATTTGATAAAGGAACACCTGTAGATACACAATGTGCTGAGAGATTTAATTAAAGGAACACCTGTACATACCCAATGTGCAGAGAGATTTGATAAAGGAACACCTGTACATATCCAATGTGCAGAGAGATTTAATTAAAGGAACACCTGTAGATACAAAATGTTCTGAGAAATTTGATTAAAGGAACACCTGTACATACCCAATGTGCTGAGAGATTTGATTAAAGGAACACCTGTAAATACCCAATGTGCTGAGAGATTTAATTAAAGGAACACCTGTACATACCCAATGTGCTGAGAGATTTGATTAAAGAACACCTGTACATACCCAATGTGCTGAGAGATTTAATTAAAGGAACACCTGTACATGTCCAATGTGCAGAGAGATTTAATTAAAGGAACACTTGTACATATCCAATGTGCAGAGAGATTTAATTAAAGGAACACCTGTAGATACAAAATGTTCTGAGAAATTTGATTAAAGAAACACCTGTACATACCAATGTGCTGAGAGATTTAATTAAAGGAACACCTGTACATATCCAATGTGCAGAGAGATTTAATTAAAGGAACACCGGTACATACCGAATGTGCTGAGAGATTTAATTAAAGGAACACCTGTACATACCCAATGTGCAGAGAGATTTAATTAAAGGAACACCTGTACATACCCAATGTGCTGAGAGATTTGATTAAAGGAACACCTGTAGATACACAATGTGCTGAGAGATTTAATTAAAGGAACACCTGTACATACCCAATGTGCTGAGAGATTTGATTAAAGGAACACCTGTACATATCCAATGTGCTGAGAGATTTGATTAAAGGAACACCTGTACATACCTAATGTGCTGAGAGATTTGAAAAAAGGAACACTTGTACATAACCGATGTGCTAAGATATTTGATTTAAGGAACACAATTTCATGTACATACCCAATGTGCCGAGAGATTTAATTAAAGGAACACCTGTAAATACCAAATGTGCTAAGAGATTTGATTAAAGGAACACCTGTACATATCCAATGTGCAGAGAGATTTAATTAAAGGAAAACCTGTAGATACAAAATGTTCTGAGAAATTTGATTAAAGGAACACCTGTACATACCCAATGTGCTGAGAGATTTAATTAAAGGAACACCTGTACATATCCAATGTGCTGAGAGATTTGATTAAAGGAACACCTGTACATACCTAATGTGCTGAGAGATTTGAAAAAAGGAACACTTGTACATACACAATGTGCTGAGAGATTTAATTAAAGGAACACCTGTACATACCCAATGTGCTGAGAGATTTGATTAAAGGAACACCTGTACATATCCAATGTGCTGAGAGATTTGATTAAAGGAACACCTGTACATACCTATGTGCTGAGAGATTTGAAAAAAGGAACACTTGTACATAACCGATGTGCTAAGATATTTGATTTAAGGAACACAATTTCATGTACATACCCAATGTGCCGAGAGATTTAATTAAAGGAACACCTGTAAATACCAAATGTGCTAAGAGATTTGATTAAAGGAACACCTGTACATATCCAATGTGCAGAGAGATTTAAATAAAGGAACACCTGTAGATACAAAATGTTCTGAGAAATTTGATTAAAGGAACACCTGTACATATCCAATGTGCTGAGAGATTTGATTAAAGGAACACCTGTACATACCCAATGTGCTGAGAGATTTGATTAAAGGAACACCTGTACATGCAAAATGTTCTGAGAGATTTAATTAAAGGAACACCTGTACATATCCAATGTGCTGAGAGATTTTATTAAAGGAACACCTGTACATACCCAATGTGCTGTGATTTAATCAAAGAAACATCTATACATACCCAATGTGCTGAAAAGTATATTCCAACAGACTTCCCATCTTTAAATGCTTCATTTACATCCACTTCTTTGCTGTCTTTGTTAACCAGTTTCCCTGCTATAACTTCTGAAAATGGTGGTGGTCTCCATGGAAAATCCTTGCCTTGCTACCGATGATACTTTACTTCTACCATTAGCGGTAAGGATGTCTCCGTTCTCTCCATCAATAATTATTAATGTTGGTATACCACTGACTTTAAACTTCTTGGACAGTTTGTCCTAAAATAACATATTGGACATGTATACTTATTAAAGTGTGAAGACATTCATGCAAATATAATAAAAAAATTAGTTCACAGTTGGCATACTCATGAAAGAAAACTAGAGCTCTTTTTCCTGAAGCGACTTTGGAGTTTGATGAAATTTGGTCCTGAAGATAAGAACATTATATTTGAAAAAGTCTTTGCGTGTTATTGCTAAAGCTAATTGTTGTCATGACGAGTCGTTATGGGAGATGGAAGTAGGTATCAACAGAAGAAAAAATGCCGTGATATTTCATAATAATTATATAAACTTGTCTTTGAATCTTAAAATTATTAGATATGTTAATCAATGATAGAAAAACACAATTTTGTAATTATATTTGAAAAAATAGCTTGCATCATAAAATTTAACCCACCTTTTAGGTCCTCCGCGGCAAACCTGAATAAATTAAAGACTTGGAGATTGAATAAAAATCAAAATCAAAGGATCGTTCTAGTAGATAGTGACCACCAAATGTCAAACAAACTTGACGTTTTATGGAAATTAGACTATTGTCAAGGCCATCTACTTTTTGTTTGTCTTTTTAAAATGCGTGAATCGGGCGTGATACTTCAGGCCTAAAAGTTATCATAGATCTAAACCACAGCTTGAACCAAAGCTGAAACGAACATCAAATTGCTTATAGCTTAATTATAATTAAATCTTTAACCACCTAAACCACTCAAACGTCATCTAGCCTTGTAAGTTGAACAGTTTTGTAAACGGAAAAAAATAAACTTTTCTTTGAATACTTCAAGTGGTAGTACAGTGCAGACCTGTCGAAATTTTAACACCAGGCTAACAGAGTAGTACCGAATCGGAGCTACAGTACAGACCTGTCGTGAACACCAGACTAACGGATTAGTACGAATCGGAGCTACAGTACAGACCTGTCGAAAGTATAACACCAGACTAACGGATTAGTACGAAATCGGAGCTACAGTACAGACCTGTCGAAAGTATAACACCAGACTAACGGATTAGTACGAAATCGAGCTACAGTACAGACCTGTCGACAAAGATTAGTACGGAATAAGCTACATTACAGACTCGACTAACGGATTAGTACGGAATCAGAGCTACATTACAGAGCTGTCGATGACTAATGGATTAGTACGGAATCAGAGCTACATTACAGAGCTGTCGATGACTAACGGATTAGTACGGAATGAGAGCTACATTACAGAGCTGTCGATGACTAATGGATTAGTACGGAATCAGAGCTACATTACAGAGCTGTCGATGACTAATGGATTAGTACGGAATCAGAGCTACATTACAGAGCTGTCGATGACTAATGGATTAGTACGGAATCAGAGCTACATTACAGAGCTGTCGATGACTAACGGATTAGTACGGAATCAGAGCTACATTACAGAGCTGTCGATGACTAATGGATTAGTACGGAATCAGAGCTACATTACAGAGCTGTCGATGACTAACGGATTAGTACGGAATCAGCTACATTACAGAGCTGTCGATGACTAATGGATTAGTACGGAATCAGAGCTACATTACAGAGCTGTCGATGACTAATGGATTAGTACGGAATCAGAGCTACATTACAGAGCTGTCGATGACTAATGGATTAGTACGGAATCAGAGCTACATTACAGAGCTGTCGATGACTAATGGATTAGTACGGAATCAGCTACATTACAGAGCTGTCGATGACTAATGGATTAGTACGGAATCAGCTACATTACAGAGCTGTCGATGACTAATGGATTAGTACGGAATCAGCTACATTACAGAGCTGTCGATGACTAATGGATTAGTACGGAATCAGCTACATTACAGAGCTGTCGATGACTAATGGATTAGTACGGAATCAGCTACATTACAGAGCTGTCGATGACTAATGGATTAGTACGGAATCAGAGCTACATTACAGAGCTGTCGATGACTAATGGATTAGTACGGAATCAGAGCTACATTACAGAGCTGTCGATGACTAATGGATTAGTACGGAATCAGAGCTACATTACAGAGCTGTCGATGACTAATGGATTAGTACGGAATCAGAGCTACATTACAGAGCTGTCGATGACTAATGGATTAGTACGGAATCAGCTACATTACAGAGCTGTCGATGACTAACGGATTAGTACGGAATCAGAGCTACATTACAGAGCTGTCGATGACTAATGGATTAGTACGGAATCAGCTACATTACAGAGCTGTCGATGACTAATGGATTAGTACGGAATGAGAGCTACATTACAGAGCTGTCGATGACTAATGGATTAGTACGGAATCAGAGCTACATTACAGAGCTGTCGATGACTAATGGATTAGTACGGAATGAGCTACATTACAGAGCTGTCGATGACTAATGGATTAGTACGGAATCAGAGCTACATTACAGAGCTGTCGATGACTAACGGATTAGTACGGAATCAGAGCTACATTACAGAGCTGTCGATGACTAATGGATTAGTACGGAATCAGAGCTACATTACAGAGCTGTCGATGACTAACGGATTAGTACGGAATCAGAGCTACATTACAGAGCTGTCGATGACTAATGGATTAGTACGGAATCAGAGCTACATTACAGAGCTGTCGATGACTAATGGATTAGTACGGAATCAGAGCTACATTACAGAGCTGTCGATGACTAAGGATTAGTACGGAATCAGAGCTACATTACAGAGCTGTCGATGACTAATGGATTAGTACGGAAAGAGCTACATTACAGAGCTGTCGATGACTAATGGATTAGTACGGAATCAGAGCTACATTACAGAGCTGTCGATGACTAATGGATTAGTACGGAATCAGAGCTACATTACAGAGCTGTCGATGACTAATGGATTAGTACGGAATCAGAGCTACATTACAGAGCTGTCGATGACTAATGGATTAGTACGGAATCAGAGCTACATTACAGAGCTGTCGATGACTAATGGATTAGTACGGAATCAGAGCTACATTACAGAGCTGTCGATGACTAATGGATTAGTACGGAATCAGAGCTACATTACAGAGCTGTCGATGACTAATGGATTAGTACGGAATCAGAGCTACATTACAGAGCTGTCGATGACTAATGGATTAGTACGGAATCAGAGCTACATTACAGAGCTGTCGATGACTAAGGATTAGTACGGAATCAGAGCTACATTACAGAGCTGTCGATGACTAACGGATTAGTACGGAATCAGAGCTACATTACAGAGCTGTCGATGACTAATGGATTAGTACGGAATCAGAGCTACATTACAGAGCTGTCGATGACTAACGGATTAGTACGGAATCAGAGCTACATTACAGAGCTGTCGATGACTAACGGATTAGTACGGAATCAGCTACATTACAGAGCTGTCGATGACTAATGGATTAGTACGGAATCAGCTACATTACAGAGCTGTCGATGACTAATGGATTAGTACGGAATCAGCTACATTACAGAGCTGTCGATGACTAATGGATTAGTACGGAATCAGCTACATTACAGAGCTGTCGATGACTAACGGATTAGTACGGAATCAGCTACATTACAGAGCTGTCGATGACTAACGGATTAGTACGGAATCAGCTACATTACAGAGCTGTCGATGACTAACGGATTAGTACGGAATAGAGCTACATTACAGAGCTGTCGATGACTAACGGATTAGTACGGAATCAGAGCTACATTACAGAGCTGTCGATGACTAACGGATTAGTACGGAATCAGAGCTACATTACAGAGCTGTCGATGACTAATGGATTAGTACGGAATCAGAGCTACATTACAGAGCTGTCGATGACTAATGGATTAGTACGGAATCAGAGCTACATTACAGAGCTGTCGATGACTAATGGATTAGTACGGAATCAGAGCTACATTACAGAGCTGTCGATGACTAATGGATTAGTACGGAATCAGAGCTACATTACAGAGCTGTCGATGACTAACGGATTAGTACGGAATCAGAGCTACATTACAGAGCTGTCGATGACTAATGGATTAGTACGGAATCAGAGCTACATTACAGAGCTGTCGATGACTAACGGATTAGTACGGAATCAGAGCTACATTACAGAGCTGTCGATGACTAACGGATTAGTACGGAATCAGAGCTACATTACAGAGCTGTCGATGACTAACGGATTAGTACGGAATCAGAGCTACATTACAGAGCTGTCGATGACTAACGGATTAGTACGGAATCAGAGCTACATTACAGAGCTGTCGATGACTAACGGATTAGTACGGAATCAGAGCTACATTACAGAGCTGTCGATGACTAACGGATTAGTACGGAATCAGAGCTACATTACAGAGCTGTCGATGACTAACGGATTAGTACGGAATCAGAGCTACATTACAGAGCTGTCGATGACTAACGGATTAGTACGGAATCAGAGCTACATTACAGAGCTGTCGATGACTAACGGATTAGTACGGAATCAGAGCTACATTACAGAGCTGTCGATGACTAACGGATTAGTACGGAATCAGAGCTACATTACAGAGCTGTCGATGACTAACGGATTAGTACGGAATCAGAGCTACATTACAGAGCTGTCGATGACTAATGGATTAGTACGGAATCAGAGCTACATTACAGAGCTGTCGATGACTAACGGATTAGTACGGAATCAGAGCTACATTACAGAGCTGTCGATGACTAACGGATTAGTACGGAATCAGAGCTACATTACAGAGCTGTCGATGACTAATGGATTAGTACGGAATCAGCTACATTACAGAGCTGTCGATGACTAACGGATTAGTACGGAATCAGCTACATTACAGAGCTGTCGATGACTAACGGATTAGTACGGAATCAGCTACATTACAGAGCTGTCGATGACTAATGGATTAGTACGGAATCAGAGCTACATTACAGAGCTGTCGATGACTAATGGATTAGTACGGAATCAGAGCTACATTACAGAGCTGTCGATGACTAATGGATTAGTACGGAATCAGAGCTACATTACAGAGCTGTCGATGACTAATGGATTAGTACGGAATCAGAGCTACATTACAGAGCTGTCGATGACTAATGGATTAGTACGGAATCAGAGCTACATTACAGAGCTGTCGATGACTAACGGATTAGTACGGAATCAGAGCTACATTACAGAGCTGTCGATGACTAATGGATTAGTACGGAATCAGAGCTACATTACAGAGCTGTCGATGACTAAGGATTAGTACGGAATCAGAGCTACATTACAGAGCTGTCGATGACTAACGGATTAGTACGGAATCAGCTACATTACAGAGCTGTCGATGACTAACGGATTAGTACGGAATCAGAGCTACATTACAGAGCTGTCGATGACTAACGGATTAGTACGGAATCAGAGCTACATTACAGAGCTGTCGATGACTAACGGATTAGTACGGAATCAGAGCTACATTACAGAGCTGTCGATGACTAACGGATTAGTACGGAATCAAGCTACATTACAGAGCTGTCGATGACTAACGGATTAGTACGGAATCAGAGCTACATTACAGAGCTGTCGATGACTAACGGATTAGTACGGAATCAGAGCTACATTACAGAGCTGTCGATGACTAACGGATTAGTACGGAATCAGAGCTACATTACAGAGCTGTCGATGACTAACGGATTAGTACGGAATCAGAGCTACATTACAGAGCTGTCGATGACTAACGGATTAGTACGGAATCAGAGCTACATTACAGAGCTGTCGATGACTAATGGATTAGTACGGAATGAGAGCTACATTACAGAGCTGTCGATGACTAACGGATTAGTACGGAATCAGAGCTACATTACAGAGCTGTCGATGACTAACGGATTAGTACGGAATGAGAGCTACATTACAGAGCTGTCGATGACTAATGGATTAGTACGGAATCAGAGCTACATTACAGAGCTGTCGATGACTAACGGATTAGTACGGAATCAGAGCTACATTACAGAGCTGTCGATGACTAACGGATTAGTACGGAATCAGAGCTACATTACAGAGCTGTCGATGACTAACGGATTAGTACGGAATCAGAGCTACATTACAGAGCTGTCGATGACTAACGGATTAGTACGGAATCAGAGCTACATTACAGAGCTGTCGATGACTAACGGATTAGTACGGAATCAGAGCTACATTACAGAGCTGTCGATGACTAACGGATTAGTACGGAATCAGAGCTACATTACAGAGCTGTCGATGACTAACGGATTAGTACGGAATCAGAGCTACATTACAGAGCTGTCGATGACTAACGGATTAGTACGGAATCAGAGCTACATTACAGAGCTGTCGATGACTAATGGATTAGTACGGAATCAGAGCACATTACAGAGCTGTCGATGACTAACGGATTAGTACGGAATCAGAGCTACATTACAGAGCTGTCGATGACTAACGGATTAGTACGGAATCAGAGCTACATTACAGAGCTGTCGATGACTAACGGATTAGTACGGAATCAGAGCTACATTACAGAGCTGTCGATGACTAACGGATTAGTACGGAATCAGAGCTACATTACAGAGCTGTCGATGACTAACGGATTAGTACGGAATCAGAGCTACATTACAGAGCTGTCGATGACTAACGGATTAGTACGGAATCAGAGCTACATTACAGAGCTGTCGATGACTAACGGATTAGTACGGAATCAGAGCTACATTACAGAGCTGTCGATGACTAACGGATTAGTACGGAATCAGCTACATTACAGAGCTGTCGATGACTAATGGATTAGTACGGAATCAGAGCTACATTACAGAGCTGTCGATGACTAACGGATTAGTACGGAAAGAGCTACATTACAGAGCTGTCGATGACTAATGGATTAGTACGGAATCAGAGCTACATTACAGAGCTGTCGATGACTAACGGATTAGTACGGAATCAGCTACATTACAGAGCTGTCGATGACTAATGGATTAGTACGGAATCAGAGCTACATTACAGAGCTGTCGATGACTAACGGATTAGTACGGAATCAGAGCTACATTACAGAGCTGTCGATGACTAATGGATTAGTACGGAATCAGAGCTACATTACAGAGCTGTCGATGACTAACGGATTAGTACGGAATCAGCTACATTACAGAGCTGTCGATGACTAATGGATTAGTACGGAATCAGAGCTACATTACAGAGCTGTCGATGACTAATGGATTAGTACGGAATCAGAGCTACATTACAGAGCTGTCGATGACTAACGGATTAGTACGGAATCAGAGCTACATTACAGAGCTGTCGATGACTAACGGATTAGTACGGAATCAGAGCTACATTACAGAGCTGTCGATGACTAACGGATTAGTACGGAATCAGCTACATTACAGAGCTGTCGATGACTAACGGATTAGTACGGAATCAGAGCTACATTACAGAGCTGTCGATGACTAAGGATTAGTACGGAGAGCTACATTACAGAGCTGTCGATGACTAATGGATTAGTACGGAATCAGAGCTACATTACAGAGCTGTCGATGACTAATGGATTAGTACGGAATCAGAGCTACATTACAGAGCTGTCGATGACTAATGGATTAGTACGGAATCAGAGCTACATTACAGAGCTGTCGATGACTAATGGATTAGTACGGAATCAGAGCTACATTACAGAGCTGTCGATGACTAACGGATTAGTACGGAATCAGAGCTACATTACAGAGCTGTCGATGACTAACGGATTAGTACGGAATCAGAGCTACATTACAGAGCTGTCGATGACTAACGGATTAGTACGGAATCAGCTACATTACAGAGCTGTCGATGACTAACGGATTAGTACGGAATCAGAGCTACATTACAGAGCTGTCGATGACTAACGGATTAGTACGGAATCAGAGCTACATTACAGAGCTGTCGATGACTAACGGATTAGTACGGAATCAGCTACATTACAGAGCTGTCGATGACTAACGGATTAGTACGGAATCAGAGCTACATTACAGAGCTGTCGATGACTAATGGATTAGTACGGAATCAGAGCTACATTACAGAGCTGTCGATGACTAACGGATTAGTACGGAATCAGCTACATTACAGAGCTGTCGATGACTAACGGATTAGTACGGAATGAGAGCTACATTACAGAGCTGTCGATGACTAATGGATTAGTACGGAATCAGCTACATTACAGAGCTGTCGATGACTAACGGATTAGTACGGAATCAGAGCTACATTACAGAGCTGTCGATGACTAATGGATTAGTACGGAATCAGAGCTACATTACAGAGCTGTCGATGACTAACGGATTAGTACGGAATCAGAGCTACATTACAGAGCTGTCGATGACTAATGGATTAGTACGGAATGAGAGCTACATTACAGAGCTGTCGATGACTAATGGATTAGTACGGAATCAGAGCTACATTACAGAGCTGTCGATGACTAAGGATTAGTACGGAATCAGAGCTACATTACAGAGCTGTCGATGACTAATGGATTAGTACGGAATCAGCTACATTACAGAGCTGTCGATGACTAATGGATTAGTACGGAATCAGCTACATTACAGAGCTGTCGATGACTAATGGATTAGTACGGAATGAGAGCTACATTACAGAGCTGTCGATGACTAATGGATTAGTACGGAATCAGCTACATTACAGAGCTGTCGATGACTAATGGATTAGTACGGAATCAGAGCTACATTACAGAGCTGTCGATGACTAATGGATTAGTACGGAATCAGCTACATTACAGAGCTGTCGATGACTAATGGATTAGTACGGAATCAGAGCTACATTACAGAGCTGTCGATGACTAATGGATTAGTACGGAATCAGCTACATTACAGAGCTGTCGATGACTAATGGATTAGTACGGAATCAGAGCTACATTACAGAGCTGTCGATGACTAATGGATTAGTACGGAATCAGAGCTACATTACAGAGCTGTCGATGACTAATGGATTAGTACGGAATCAGCTACATTACAGAGCTGTCGATGACTAATGGATTAGTACGGAATCAGAGCTACATTACAGAGCTGTCGATGACTAATGGATTAGTACGGAATCAGAGCTACATTACAGAGCTGTCGATGACTAATGGATTAGTACGGAATCAGAGCTACATTACAGAGCTGTCGATGACTAATGGATTAGTACGGAATCAGAGCTACATTACAGAGCTGTCGATGACTAATGGATTAGTACGGAATCAGAGCTACATTACAGAGCTGTCGATGACTAATGGATTAGTACGGAATCAGAGCTACATTACAGAGCTGTCGATGACTAACGGATTAGTACGGAATCAGAGCTACATTACAGAGCTGTCGATGACTAATGGATTAGTACGGAATCAGAGCTACATTACAGAGCTGTCGATGACTAATGGATTAGTACGGAATCAGAGCTACATTACAGAGCTGTCGATGACTAATGGATTAGTACGGAATCAGAGCTACATTACAGAGCTGTCGATGACTAATGGATTAGTACGGAATCAGAGCTACATTACAGAGCTGTCGATGACTAATGGATTAGTACGGAATCAGAGCTACATTACAGAGCTGTCGATGACTAATGGATTAGTACGGAATCAGAGCTACATTACAGAGCTGTCGATGACTAATGGATTAGTACGGAATCAGAGCTACATTACAGAGCTGTCGATGACTAATGGATTAGTACGGAATGAGAGCTACATTACAGAGCTGTCGATGACTAATGGATTAGTACGGAATGAGAGCTACATTACAGAGCTGTCGATGACTAACGGATTAGTACGGAATCAGCTACATTACAGAGCTGTCGATGACTAACGGATTAGTACGGAATGAGAGCTACATTACAGAGCTGTCGATGACTAATGGATTAGTACGGAATCAGAGCTACATTACAGAGCTGTCGATGACTAATGGATTAGTACGGAATCAGAGCTACATTACAGAGCTGTCGATGACTAATGGATTAGTACGGAATCAGAGCTACATTACAGAGCTGTCGATGACTAACGGATTAGTACGGAATCAGAGCTACATTACAGAGCTGTCGATGACTAATGGATTAGTACGGAATCAGAGCTACATTACAGAGCTGTCGATGACTAACGGATTAGTACGGAATCAGAGCTACATTACAGAGCTGTCGATGACTAACGGATTAGTACGGAATCAGAGCTACATTACAGAGCTGTCGATGACTAATGGATTAGTACGGAATCAGAGCTACATTACAGAGCTGTCGATGACTAACGGATTAGTACGGAATCAGAGCTACATTACAGAGCTGTCGATGACTAACGGATTAGTACGGAATCAGAGCTACATTACAGAGCTGTCGATGACTAACGGATTAGTACGGAATCAGAGCTACATTACAGAGCTGTCGATGACTAACGGATTAGTACGGAATCAGAGCTACATTACAGAGCTGTCGATGACTAACGGATTAGTACGGAATCAGAGCTACATTACAGAGCTGTCGATGACTAATGGATTAGTACGGAATCAGAGCTACATTACAGAGCTGTCGATGACTAACGGATTAGTACGGAATCAGAGCTACATTACAGAGCTGTCGATGACTAACGGATTAGTACGGAATCAGCTACATTACAGAGCTGTCGATGACTAATGGATTAGTACGGAATCAGAGCTACATTACAGAGCTGTCGATGACTAACGGATTAGTACGGAATCAGAGCTACATTACAGAGCTGTCGATGACTAATGGATTAGTACGGAATCAGAGCTACATTACAGAGCTGTCGATGACTAATGGATTAGTACGGAATCAGAGCACATTACAGAGCTGTCGATGACTAACGGATTAGTACGGAATCAGCTACATTACAGAGCTGTCGATGACTAATGGATTAGTACGGAATCAGAGCTACATTACAGAGCTGTCGATGACTAATGGATTAGTACGGAATCAGAGCCACATTACAGAGCTGTCGATGACTAACGGATTAGTACGGAATCAGCTACATTACAGAGCTGTCGATGACTAATGGATTAGTACGGAATCAGAGCCACATTACAGAGCTGTCGATGACTAACGGATTAGTACGGAATCAGCTACATTACAGAGCTGTCGATGACTAATGGATTAGTACGGAATCAGCTACATTACAGAGCTGTCGATGACTAATGGATTAGTACGGAATCAGAGCTACATTACAGAGCTGTCGACGACTAATGGATTAGTACGGAATCAGAGCTACATTACAGAGCTGTCGATGACTAATGGATTAGTACGGAATCAGAGCTACATTACAGAGCTGTCGATGACTAACGGATTAGTACGGAATGAGAGCTACATTACAGAGCTGTCGATGACTAACGGATTAGTACGGAATCGGAGCTACATTACAGAGCTGTCGATGACTAACGGATTAGTACGGAATGAGAGCTACATTACAGAGCTGTCGATGACTAACGGATTAGTACGGAATCAGAGCTACATTACAGAGCTGTCGATGACTAACGGATTAGTACGGAATCAGAGCACATTACAGAGCTGTCGATGACTAACGGATTAGTACGGAATCAGCTACATTACAGAGCTGTCGATGACTAATGGATTAGTACGGAATCAGAGCTACATTACAGAGCTGTCGATGACTAATGGATTAGTACGGAATCAGAGCACATTACAGAGCTGTCGATGACTAACGGATTAGTACGGAATCAGCTACATTACAGAGCTGTCGATGACTAATGGATTAGTACGGAATCAGAGCACATTACAGAGCTGTCGATGACTAACGGATTAGTACGGAATCAGCTACATTACAGAGCTGTCGATGACTAATGGATTAGTACGGAAGAGCTACATTACAGAGCTGTCGATGACTAATGGATTAGTACGGAATCAGAGCTACATTACAGAGCTGTCGATGACTAATGGATTAGTACGGAATCAGAGCTACATTACAGAGCTGTCGATGACTAATGGATTAGTACGGAATCAGAGCTACATTACAGAGCTGTCGATGACTAACGGATTAGTACGGAATCAGAGCTACATTACAGAGCTGTCGATGACTAACGGATTAGTACGGAATCGAGCTACATTACAGAGCTGTCGATGACTAACGGATTAGTACGGAATGAGAGCTACATTACAGAGCTGTCGATGACTAACGGATTAGTACGGAATCAGAGCTACATTACAGAGCTGTCGATGACTAACGGATTAGTACGGAATCAGCTACATTACAGAGCTGTCGATGACTAACGGATTAGTACGGAATCAGAGCTACATTACAGAGCTGTCGATGACTAATGGATTAGTACGGAATGAGAGCTACATTACAGAGCTGTCGATGACTAACGGATTAGTACGGAATCAGAGCTACATTACAGAGCTGTCGATGACTAATGGATTAGTACGGAATGAGAGCTACATTACAGAGCTGTCGATGACTAATGGATTAGTACGGAATCAGAGCTACATTACAGAGCTGTCGATGACTAATGGATTAGTACGGAATCAGAGCCACATTACAGAGCTGTCGATGACTAATGGATTAGTACGGAATCAGAGCCACATTACAGAGCTGTCGATGACTAATGGATTAGTACGGAATCAGAGCCACATTACAGAGCTGTCGATGACTAATGGATTAGTACGGAATCAGAGCACATTACAGAGCTGTCGATGACTAATGGATTAGTACGGAATCAGAGCCACATTACAGAGCTGTCGATGACTAACGGATTAGTACGGAATCAGCTACATTACAGAGCTGTCGATGACTAATGGATTAGTACGGAATCAGAGCTACATTACAGAGCTGTCGATGACTAATGGATTAGTACGGAATCAGAGCCACATTACAGAGCTGTCGATGACTAATGGATTAGTACGGAATCAGAGCCACATTACAGAGCTGTCGATGACTAACGGATTAGTACGGAATCAGCTACATTACAGAGCTGTCGATGACTAATGGATTAGTACGGAATCAGCTACATTACAGAGCTGTCGATGACTAATGGATTAGTACGGAATGAGAGCTACATTACAGAGCTGTCGATGACTAATGGATTAGTACGGAATCAGAGCTACATTACAGAGCTGTCGATGACTAACGGATTAGTACGGAATCAGAGCTACATTACAGAGCTGTCGATGACTAATGGATTAGTACAGAATCAGAGCTACATTACAGAGCTGTCGATGACTAATGGATTAGTACGGAATCAGCTACATTACAGAGCTGTCGATGACTAATGGATTAGTACGGAATGAGAGCTACATTACAGAGCTGTCGATGACTAATGGATTAGTACGGAATCAGCCACATTACAGAGCTGTCGATGACTAACGGATTATTACGGAATCAGAGCTACATTACAGAGCTGTCGATGACTAACGGATTAGTACGGAATCAGCTACATTACAGAGCTGTCGATGACTAACGGATTAGTACGGAATCAGCTACATTACAGAGCTGTCGATGACTAACGGATTAGTACGGAATCAGAGCTACATTACAGAGCTGTCGATGACTAACGGATTAGTACGGAATCAGCTACATTACAGAGCTGTCGATGACTAACGGATTAGTACGGAATCAGCTACATTACAGAGCTGTCGATGACTAATGGATTAGTACAGAATCAGAGCACATTACAGAGCTGTCGATGACTAACTGGATTAGTACGAAATCAGAGCTACATTACAGAGCTGTCGATGACTAATGGATTAGTACGGAATCAGAGCTACATTACAGAGCTGTCGATGACTAACGGATTAGTACGGAATCAGAGCTACATTACAGAGCTGTCGATGACTAACGGATTAGTACGGAATCAGAGCTACATTACAGAGCTGTCGATGACTAATGGATTAGTACGGAATCAGAGCTACATTACAGAGCTGTCGATGACTAACGGATTAGTACGGAATCAGAGCTACATTACAGAGCTGTCGATGACTAACGGATTAGTACGGAATCAGAGCTACATTACAGAGTTGTCGATGACTAACGGATTAGTACGGAATCAGAGCTACATTACAGAGCTGTCGATGACTAACGGATTAGTACGAAATCAGAGCTACATTACAGAGCTGTCGATGACTAATGGATTAGTACGGAATCAGAGCTACATTACAGAGCTGTCGATGACTAACGGATTAGTACGGAATCAGAGCTACATTACAGAGCTGTCGATGACTAATGGATTAGTACGGAATCAGAGCACATTACAGAGCTGTCGATGACTAATGGATTAGTACGGAATCAGAGCTACATTACAGAGCTGTCGATGACTAACGGATTAGTACGGAATCAGAGCTACATTACAGAGCTGTCGATGACTAATGGATTAGTACGGAATCAGAGCTACATTACAGAGCTGTCGATGACTAACGGATTAGTACGGAATCAGAGCTACATTACAGAGCTGTCGATGACTAATGGATTAGTACGGAATCAGAGCTACATTACAGAGCTGTCGATGACTAACGGATTAGTACGGAATCAGAGCTACATTACAGAGCTGTCGATGACTAACGGATTAGTACGGAATCAGCTACATTACAGAGCTGTCGATGACTAATGGATTAGTACGGAATCAGAGCTACATTACAGAGCTGTCGATGACTAACGGATTAGTACGGAATCAGAGCTACATTACAGAGCTGTCGATGACTAACGGATTAGTACGGAATCAGCTACATTACAGAGCTGTCGATGACTAACGGATTAGTACGGAATGAGAGCTACATTACAGAGCTGTCGATGACTAATGGATTAGTACGGAATCAGAGCTACATTACAGAGCTGTCGATGACTAAGGATTAGTACGGAATCAGCTACATTACAGAGCTGTCGATGACTAATGGATTAGTACGGAATCAGAGCTACATTACAGAGCTGTCGATGACTAATGGATTAGTACGGAATCAGAGCTACATTACAGAGCTGTCGATGACTAACGGATTAGTACAGAATCAGAGCTACATTACAGAGCTGTCGATGACTAATGGATTAGTACGGAATCAGAGCTACATTACAGAGCTGTCGATGACTAATGGATTAGTACGGAATAGAGCTACATTACAGAGCTGTCGATGACTAACGGATTAGTACGGAATCAGCTACATTACAGAGCTGTCGATGACTAACGGATTAGTACGGAATCAGCTACATTACAGAGCTGTCGATGACTAACGGATTAGTACGGAATCAGCTACATTACAGAGCTGTCGATGACTAACGGATTAGTACGGAATCAGCTACATTACAGAGCTGTCGATGACTACGGATTAGTACGGAATGAGAGCTACATTACAGAGCTGTCGATGACTAACGGATTAGTACGGAATCAGAGCTACATTACAGAGCTGTCGATGACTAACGGATTAGTACGGAATCAGAGCTACATTACAGAGCTGTCGATGACTAACGGATTAGTACGGAATCAGAGCTACATTACAGAGCTGTCGATGACTAACGGATTAGTACGGAATCAGAGCTACATTACAGAGCTGTCGATGACTAACGGATTAGTACGGAATCAGAGCTACATTACAGAGCTGTCGATGACTAACGGATTAGTACGGAATCAGCTACATTACAGAGCTGTCGATGACTAACGGATTAGTACGGAATCAGAGCTACATTACAGAGCTGTCGATGACTAACGGATTAGTACGGAATCAGAGCTACATTACAGAGCTGTCGATGACTAACGGATTAGTACGGAATCAGAGCTACATTACAGAGCTGTCGATGACTAACGGATTAGTACGGAATCAGAGCTACATTACAGAGCTGTCGATGACTAACGGATTAGTACGGAATCAGAGCTACATTACAGAGCTGTCGATGACTAACGGATTAGTACGGAATCAGCTACATTACAGAGCTGTCGATGACTAACGGATTAGTACGGAATCAGAGCTACATTACAGAGCTGTCGATGACTAACGGATTAGTACGGAATCAGAGCACATTACAGAGCTGTCGATGACTAACGGATTAGTACGGAATCAGAGCTACATTACAGAGCTGTCGATGACTAATGGATTAGTACGGAATCAGGCTACATACAGAGCTGTCGATGACTAACGGATTAGTACGGAATCAGAGCTACATTACAGAGCTGTCGATGACTAATGGATTAGTACGGAATCAGAGCTACATTACAGAGCTGTCGATGACTAATGGATTAATACGGAATCAGCTACATCACAGAGCTGTCGATGACTAATGGATTAGTACGGAATCAGAGCTACATTACAGAGCTGTCGATGACTAACGGATTAGTACGGAATCAGAGCTACATTACAGAGCTGTCGATGACTAACGGATTAGTACGGAATCAGAGCTACATTACAGAGCTGTCGATGACTAACGGATTAGTACGGAATCAGCTACATTACAGAGCTGTCGATACTAACGGATTAGTACGGAATCAGAGCTACATTACAGAGCTGTCGATGACTAACGGATTAGTACGGAATCAGAGCTACATTACAGAGCTGTCGATGACTAATGGATTAGTACGGAATGAGAGCTACATTACAGAGCTGTCGATGACTAATGGATTAGTACGGAATCAGCTACATTACAGAGCTGTCGATGACTAATGGATTAGTACGGAATCAGCTACATTACAGAGCTGTCGATGACTAACGGATTAGTACGGAATCAGCTACATTACAGAGCTGTCGATGACTAATGGATTAGTACAGAATCAGAGCTACATTACAGAGCTGTCGATGACTAACGGATTAGTACGGAATCAGCTACATTACAGAGCTGTCGATGACTAATGGATTAGTACGGAATCAGCTACATTACAGAGCTGTCGATGACTAACGGATTAGTACGGAATCAGCTACATTACAGAGCTGTCGATGACTAATGGATTAGTACGAATCAGAGCTACATTACAGAGCTGTCGATGACTAACGGATTAGTACGGAATCAGCTACATTACAGAGCTGTCGATGACTGGATTAATACGGAATCAGCTACATTACAGAGCT
Source organism: Anadara kagoshimensis (assembly GCA_021292105.1). Taxonomy (NCBI): domain Eukaryota; kingdom Metazoa; phylum Mollusca; class Bivalvia; order Arcoida; family Arcidae; genus Anadara; species Anadara kagoshimensis. Next base: position 9,532,268 of record CM037874.1, on the reverse strand, counting down.
GTCGATGACTAACGGATAAGTACGGAATCAGCTACATTACAGGGCTGTCGATGACTAATGGATTAGTACGAATGAGAGCTACATTACAGAGCTGTCGATGACTAACGGATTAGTACAGAATCAGAGCTACATTACAGAGCTGTCGATGACTAACGGATTAGTACGGAATCAGAGCTACATTACAGAGCTGTCGATGACTAACGGATTAATACGGAATCAGCTACATCACAGAGCTGTCGATGACTAACGGATTAGTACGGAATCAGAGCTACATTACAGAGCTGTCGATGACTAACGATTAGTACGGAATGAGAGCTACATTACAGAGCTGTCGATGACTAATGGATTAGTACGGAATCAGAGCTACATTACAGAGCTGTCGATGACTAATGGATTAATACGGAATCAGCTACATCACAGAGCTGTCGATGACTAATGGATTAGTACGGAATCAGCTACATCACAGAGCTGTCGATGACTAACGGATTAGTACGGAATCAGAGCTACATTACAGAGCTGTCGATGACTAACGGATTAGTACGGAATCAGCTACATTACAGAGCTGTCGATGACTAACGGATTAGTACGGAATCAGCTACATTACAGAGCTGTCGATGACTAACGGATTAGTACGGAATCAGCTACATTACAGAGCTGTCGATGACTAATGGATTAGTACGGAATGAGAGCTACATTACAGAGCTGTCGATGACTAACGGATTAGTACGGAATCAGCTACATTACAGAGCTGTCGATGACTAATGGATTAGTACGGAATCAGCTACATTACAGAGCTGTCGATGACTAATGGATTAGTACGGAATGAGAGCTACATTACAGAGCTGTCGATGACTAATGGATTAGTACGGAATCAGCTACATTACAGAGCTGTCGATGACTAATGGATTAGTACGGAATCAGCTACATTACAGAGCTGTCGATGACTAACGGATTAGTACGGAATGAGCTACATTACAGAGCTGTCGATGACTAACGGATTAGTACGGAATCAGCTACATTACAGAGCTGTCGATACTAATGGATTAGTACGGAATCAGAGCTACATTACAGAGCTGTCGATGACTAATGGATTAGTACGGAATCAGAGCTACATTACAGAGCTGTCGATGACTAATGGATTAGTACGGAATGAGAGCTACATTACAGAGCTGTCGATGACTAATGGATTAGTACGGAATGAGAGCTACATTACAGAGCTGTCGATGACTAATGGATTAGTACGGAATCAGAGCTACATTACAGAGCTGTCGATGACTAATGGATTAGTACGGAATGAGAGCTACATTACAGAGCTGTCGATGACTAATGGATTAGTACGGAATCAGCTACATTACAGAGCTGTCGATGACTAATGGATTAGTACGGAATCAGAGCTACATTACAGAGCTGTCGATGACTAATGGATTAGTACGGAATCAGCTACATTACAGAGCTGTCGATGACTAATGGATTAGTACGGAATGAGCTACATTACAGAGCTGTCGATGACTAATGGATTAGTACGGAATCAGAGCTACATTACAGAGCTGTCGATGACTAATGGATTAGTACGGAATGAGAGCTACATTACAGAGCTGTCGATGACTAATGGATTAGTACGGAATCAGAGCTACATTACAGAGCTGTCGATGACTAATGGATTAGTACGGAATCAGCTACATTACAGAGCTGTCGATGACTAATGGATTAGTACGGAATCAGAGCTACATTACAGAGCTGTCGATGACTAATGGATTAGTACGGAATCAGCTACATTACAGAGCTGTCGATGACTAATGGATTAGTACGGAATGAGAGCTACATTACAGAGCTGTCGATGACTAATGGATTAGTACGGAATGAGAGCTACATTACAGAGTGTCGATGACTAATGGATTAGTACGGAATCAGAGCTACATCACAGAGCTGTCGATGACAAATGGATTAGTACGGAATCAGCTACATTACAGAGCTGTCGATGACTAATGGATTAGTACGGAATCAGAGCTACATTACAGAGCTGTCGATGACTAATGGATTAGTACGGAATCAGCTACATTACAGAGCTGTCGATGACTAATGGATTAGTACGGAATGAGAGCTACATTACAGAGCTGTCGATGACTAATGGATTAGTACGGAATCAGAGCTACATCACAGAGCTGTCGATGACAAATGGATTAGTACGGAATCAGCTACATTACAGAGCTGTCGATGACTAATGGATTAGTACGGAATCAGAGCTACATTACAGAGCTGTCGATGACTAATGGATTAGTACGGAATCAGCTACATTACAGAGCTGTCGATGACTAATGGATTAGTACGGAATGAGCTACATTACAGAGCTGTCGATGACTAATGGATTAGTACGGAATGAGCTACATTACAGAGCTGTCGATGACTAATGGATTAGTACGGAATGAGAGCTACATTACAGAGCTGTCGATGACTAATGGATTAGTACGGAATCAGAGCTACATTACAGAGCTGTCGATGACTAACGGATTAGTACGGAATGAGAGCTACATTACAGAGCTGTCGATGACTAATGGATTAGTACGGAATGAGAGCTACATTACAGAGCTGTCGATGACTAACGGATTAGTACGGAATGAGAGCTACATTACAGAGCTGTCGATGACTAATGGATTAGTACGGAATCAGAGCTACATTACAGAGCTGTCGATGACTAATGGATTAGTACGAATCAGAGCTACATTACAGAGCTGTCGATGACTAATGGATTAGTACGGAATCAGAGCTACATTACAGAGCTGTCGATGACTAACGGATTAGTACGAATCAGAGCTACATTACAGAGCTGTCGATGACTAACGGATTAGTACTGAATCAGAGCTACATTACAGAGCTGTCGATGACTAACGGATTAGTACGGAATCAGCTACATTACAGAGCTGTCGATGACTAAGGATTAGTACGGAATCAGAGCTACATTACAGAGCTGTCGATGACTAACGGATTAGTACGGAATCAGAGCTACATTACAGAGCTGTCGATGACTAACGGATTAGTACGGAATCAGAGCTACATTACAGAGCTGTCGATGACTAATGGATTAGTACGAATCAGAGCTACATTACAGAGCTGTCGATGACTAACGGATTAGTACGGAATCAGCTACATTACAGAGCTGTCGATGACTAACGGATTAGTACAGAATCAGAGCTACATTACAGAGCTGTCGATGACTAACGGATTAGTACGGAATCAGAGCTACATTACAGAGCTGTCGATGACTAACGGATTAGTACGGAATCAGCTACATTACAGAGCTGTCGATGACTAACGGATTAGTACGGAATCAGAGCTACATTACAGAGCTGTCGATGACTAACGGATTAGTACGGAATCAGAGCTACATTACAGAGTGTCGATGACTAACGGATTAGTACGGAATCAGAGCTACATTACAGAGCTGTCGATGACTAACGGATTAGTACAGAATCAGAGCTACATTACAGAGCTGTCGATGACTAACGGATTAGTACGGAATCAGCTACATTACAGAGATGTCGATGACTAACGGATTAGTACGGAATCAGCTACATTACAGAGTGTCGATGACTAACGGATTAGTACGGAATCAGAGCTACATTACAGAGCTGTCGATGACTAACGGATTAGTACGGAATCAGAGCTACATTACAGAGCTGTCGATGACTAACGGATTAGTACGGAATCAGAGCTACATTACAGAGCTGTCGATGACTAACGGATTAGTACAGAATCAGAGCTACATTACAGAGCTGTCGATGACTAACGGATTAGTACGGAATCAGAGCTACATTACAGAGCTGTCGATGACTAACGGATTAGTACGGAATGAGAGCTACATTACAGAGCTGTCGATGACTAACGGATTAGTACGGAATGAGAGCTACATTACAGAGCTGTCGATGACTAACGATTAGTACGGAATCAGAGCTACATTACAGAGCTGTCGATGACTAACGGATTAGTACGGAATGAGAGCTACATTACAGAGCTGTCGATGACTAACGGATTAGTACGGAATCAGCTACATTACAGAGCTGTCGATGACTAACGGATTAGTACAGAATCGGAGTTTATTTTCTTACTACACACTAAATAAAGACAAACTGATACAAGTTTTCTCAGTATCAGTTTCATAGGAAATCAGTTTAAACTTCCGTCTTATTATACATTGTTTCACTTTCTCTCCGGTGTATAACTGTATATGATTTATATTGATGTTTTCATATAATCGGAGGCCGTGGGTTCTAACCCCGACTGGTGGGTGGGAGGGGGTGTGCCCCTGCAACAACTTATACATATAATAGTAAGATGCGCCTAGGACGCGTTGGTGCCTTTGGAACCAGGCTTGCACATTCATTCATTTCTGGCTACGCCACTGACTGTTCTTTCGGCAAGCACTCGGTATTAAGAAATGAAATCCACAGTTCTTTCGGATGGGAGTTAAAATAAACGAGGTCCCGTGTCAAGGTAGGAGTGGCACGATAAAGAACCCTGCTGTATAATGCCATCAGCGCAACGCACAGGCAAAATTTCTGCATCTTCACCTATAGCTGGCGACGGTTCGATATAAGTGAAATGTTCTTGACTGGGACGTTAAACACCATTACTCAACTCAATTTATATTATCGGATGTTTTTTACATCAAACCAGGATGTTTCGAGGGTGATGGGTTCGCATCCAGGCTGCTTTCTATATCCCGTAATAAATGAATGTCGCAATTAAAAATTTATAATTGAAAAGTTATGAGTTCCATCTCCGGCCCTGACTACCCAATGTCATGTTTCATTTGATTTCATATGTTAGATCCATCCAGCTGCCAAATTAACGAAATATTTAATTAATATTCATATGTTGGGAATGACCTTGTGATGGACATGCATCTCACCCAAGGCCAAAGGATAGTATTCTACTCCCAGTCGTTTCGCGTTACCTGTCATATACCTTTTTTTAATTTAATCATAAAATACATTCAAAAAATGGTATATGACAATAGACAATACCATTTTTTGAATGTATTTTATGATTAAATTCAAAAATGGTATATGACATACCGAACGGGTACTAACGGCCTGGTGAGCTTATAATCATGATAGATTGGCAATGAGAGGGTGTATTATTAACTCACATCATCAGTAAAACGGGGGTAGATAACGATACCGGCGGGCAGAAAGTCGCATCAACAGTAAAACCGAGGGTAAGTGCCGATACCGGCCAGGCAGAAAGTAGCATCATCAGTAAAACCGAGGGTAAGTGCCGATACCGGCCGGGTAGAAAGTAGCATCATCAGTAAAACCGAGGGTAAGTGCCGATACCGGCCGGGCAGAAAGTAGCATCATCAGTAAAACAGAGGGCAAGCGCGATACCGTCGGGCAGAGAGTAGCATCATCAGTAAAACCGAGGGTAAGTGCCGATACCGGCCGGGCAGAAAGTAGCATCATCAGTAAAACAAAGGGCAAGTGCCGATACCGGCCAGGCAGAAAGTAGCATCATCAGTAAAACCGAGGGTAAGTGCCGATACCGGCCAGGCAGAAAGTCATCAACAGTAAAACCGAGGGCAAGTGCCGATACCGGCGGGCAGAAAGTAGCATCATCAGTAAAACCGAGGGTAAGTGCCGATACCGGCCGGCAGCAAGTAGCATCATCAGTAAAACCGAGGGCAAAGTGCCGATACGGCCGGGCAGAAAGTAGCATCACAGTAATCCGAGGGTAAGTGCCGATACCGGCCAGGCAGAAAGTCGCATCAACAGTAAAACAGAGGGCAAGTGCCGATACCGGCCGCGCAGAAAGTAGCATCATCAGTAAAACCGAGGGTAAGTGCCGATACCAGTCGGGCAGAAAGTAGCATCAGCAGTAAAACCGAGGGTAAGTGCCGATACCGGCCGGGCAGAAAGTCGCTTATAAGTAACAGTGCCGATACCGGCCGGCAGAAAGCCGCATCATCATTTAAACCAGGCTAAGTAACCGATACCGATACACGGCAGAACGTCGCTTATAGTAAAACGGGGGGGGGGGGGGGGAGTGCCGATACAGGCCGGGCAGAAAGTCGCATCATTATTTAACCGGGGGCAAGTACCGATACCGGCCGGGTAGAAACTCACATCATCAGGAAATCCCGGATAAGTATCAATGACCGGCCGGTCAAAAACTAACATCATCAGTAAAACCTACCACGGTAAGTGCCGATGTACCGTCGGGGCAGACTAAGGGAAAATCAATAAAACTATTTACCTTCCCGGCTCTGTTTGCGTGCGGCAATGCTAGCCATGGCATGTCTTTGAAGTATTCATTGAAGTCGGTATCTGAAACGATCACTGCTTAAAAACACTATTTCAAAATCCTTTCCTTCAGCTTTCTTCCTGAGCTCCTTGTAAAATTCAGCGAGTTGTGGTGTAAACTGTCTGCAAGGAGGACACCCAATGTGCTGAGAAATAAAGACCTAGTATTTTCCCCGATCCAAATAAACTTTTAACTTCGACTTCAGTCCCATCATTACGGATAATCTTTCTCCAAGGGACGATTGTAACAAATCAAGGTTTTAGAAGTCGCCATTTTACTCGCGTTTGCTCGATAATCTTTATACATGGCCAAGTTATATATATATATACTATAGATTTCTAAGTTTAGATATTACAGATCATTTGAACTGTGTCAGTGTATGGGTCAGCCCAATATTTTGTATGTTGCTATCACGTGATTGTCTATTTTTGTTACAAAACGGCATTGTATAAAACAAGTACTTGTAAATGTAGGAAGTACAGGTCTTTACGCCTCATCCATCAGTCCATCTCACTGTATTAAATAACTGAGCAAATTCTTATAATCAGCTGCCTTTAAAATTAATTTTTTGTTCATTTTTTACATTATTATTATCATTTCTTTTGTTTGTTGTGAAGGCATTTTGGTCGTTGTGTATTGTTACCTGTTGATTCGCATTTAATATAAATGGGGACCTACTATGTGGCTACCTGGTCTAAGGAGCTACTGTCCCTTATTGTCTAGGTCAGATCCTAGAATGAGAGATTTCTTCAGTCAGGTTATCTCCACCATCCAGGAACTAATCGCCTCTATGACAGACACTACAGTGATAAAATATTAACTGGATGTAAAATATTTCCGTGAAATCTTTCAAAAATTAATCGTGTTGCAACACCCGTCACACCAGATTTTTTAGCATGCCATAAAACGGGAATCCCTACTCCATTTTGATGACGTACCGATGGTATGTTTATTTAAAGCTGTTTACTCACGTTTGGCAACAACATTGACATGTCTGGTTGACCTTTTCATTAGGAATATTAATGAATAGTACGATGATCCACCAAATATATAGTTAGTGTAAGGATTTGCAGTTTAAACATAAAAATGCACATTTCTCCTTGATGTAGATAAAACAAACACATAAATCATGTTCCCTATACAAAACATGTACTGATCCATAACCTTATTAAAATTAAAGGTCAAGTTGACAGGTCAATGGTGTATGCAAATACAGGTTTTATGTACTATTATAATTCCTTACAAGGATACCGGAATACACGAGAATTGTTGTATTGATTTTTCCGGTAACTGATTACAACTTATATATATATATATATATATAATCAGTATTGTATATGGCATTTTAAACTTAAATATTTTAATCCAGTCTTGAATTATTTAATGATGCATTGCAAAATTATATTCTCCATTCATTTTGTGTTATAGGGGAGGGGTATGTGTGTCGATATTTCGAGAATAGACATCACCAGATTATTATTCATATTGAATTTGTATTTTACTATTTCATTATTATTTACAATTTCATACAACGCACTTTACATGACTTGGCAAAATTTATATCATCTAGATCTAGATCTTTCTGACTGACCTGAATATCATTACAATCGGTCATGTTGATTCATCAAGTTTTGATTGAATCACCTACATATATAGATCTACGTAATTTCGGAATTATTGGTGTAAGTGATATTTATAGACACAAAATATAACAAAAAAGGTAGAACATTCCAATTTAATTAATTATCAATTAAATCATAAATATAGAATATTACAATCATAAATATATACAATATACAATATTACATAAATTGATTCGGACCAATTCGACTACCAAATAATTTCCCTTCAAAAATGTCTTAAAAATTTTCGGGAAAAATTTCCAATCTCTACTGCAGACAAATCCCCGCTAAATTCACAACGTGTTCATGTATCGATACCGGTATTGATTATTAAAGCGACATTACCACTAGAAACCAGTTACTTGTGGGAGAAAAGTTAGCTACTAGTACCCAGTTTTAATTGTGGAATCTGCTACTTCCATTGTACCTCGAATGTAGTCTAAATATAAAATTAAAAAAGTATTTGGCTATTTGTTTCTAAGATATTTAATTTTCAGTATATAATGATGAAATGTATTTACTTCTGCATCCTTTGATACAAAATATTGAACATTTAAGTTTTCATATGCAAATTATACATGTACATATGATTGGGTACATTTTGTATCACTTTTCACATTTAAGACGAATTAAAGTTAAAGTCTGTCCCATCAAGCCGAAGCTTATCCAGGTTTCGGTGGCGTTAAGCGACTGTCATGTTTCCGACGATATTCCATTCCCGTAAACCCCAAGATTCAGGGGTTTGCGGAAATCACCTGAAACAAAAGATTCCGTCGACAGAAGCTAACCTGAGCCGTCAAGATAGTTTCCGACCGGCGGAATTGAACCTGAAGCTTCATGGCCGAGTTTCCGCCGGATTTCAGTTCAGGATCCGATTTGCGGAAACCGCACTTTTCGTCCAGTGCGACTGAGAGTACAAGACTCTCCCCTGAATGGGACGCCGGTCCATCGCAAGGTTAACCCCCAGCAATTTGCTGGTACTCATTTATTTTTCAGCTGAGTGAACTGGAACAACATGAAATTAAGTGTCTTGCTCAAGGACACAACACATCGCCCGGTCCAGGGATCGAATCCACGACCTTCGAATCATGAGTCCAACGCCTTAACCACTAGGCCACGCGCTTCCACATTTTAAGACTAATAGTTTGGTATTTATTTCTAAGATACTCAATATTCATCATATAATGGTTACCAAATATTCAGACATTTGAGCTTTCTTTAGCCATTACCGCTTAACATGAATACGCACACATGCCTTTACACATACCGGGCCAAGGTGGGTGGGTGATAAGGGTATGAATTACATTTTAAACTGTTGATTTGATTTTTCAATTGTGGTAATCAAAAACAAACGTACCAATCCATGTCCAAACCAAAATCCAAAAAAAAGCAAAAGAAAAACTTTGAAGCTTGCAAATTATGTTAAACATATGGACTTTCCCTAGGGATGTGAGGCCGGTTGCCCGGAAGTGTAAGTACTTCCTGTTTAGCTAGTACACCCACCACGTATGTAATTTACGTTTTGAATTTAAATGGTAACACACTCGTTACATAATGAATAGATATCAGAGCTGAAAATTCTGTATTTAGACTCTTCTTTCGCCAACTACTCAGCATTTAGAGATGAAAGTCACGGGGTCCCTCAGAAGATATCCTAAAAGTCGATGCCCCATGTAACGGCAGGCATAGCACGTTGAAGAATCTGTACAAAACAGTTCCATTCACAATGAACTTAGCAAAATGCAAAGGTAGAAAATTCTTCTACTTCACCTATAGCTGGTGACGTCTCGATAAAGGTGAAATTTTTTGACTTGGGCGTAAAACACTATTCAATCAATCATGGGCAATCGATCAATCAATCAATCAATCAATCAATCAATCAATCAATCAATCAGTTTAATCAAGGATTATTTAGAAAACATTTTCCAGTCAATGCTTTAGCTTAACTGTGACTTTAACCTATCTGTGTCACTCAATGTCATATAGAGAGTACAGACCTGTCAAAACTTTAACACTGAGCTAACTAATCGACAGCTTATCCTGCCCTTCGTAAGCTATATCTAGGTACCTGTTTCTTCACACTTGACAATTTTTTTGGTCACCAATTATCCATATCTGGTCCATTCGGGAGTCGAACTTCGACTTCTTTTCGTTAGCCTAGTGTCAAAACTTTCGACAGATCTGTACTATAGAGATTAACCTTACTGTAATTTATCGCAAATTTGAGATAATTGTTACAGTCATGATGATAAAGGTTGATGTAATTATATCATATACCCCGTGTTTTACCCTGATCAAAATGTAGGGCGGAAGTTATAAAATTAAACCACAGCAATGAACAACGATCACTGTGAATGACCAATATATCTTTCTCTTTAACATTATACTGGACATGTTAATACATAAAAAGTATATCTGCCACAACAATGGATAACAATACGCATATGTTCAAACTTGACAACTGTTTAAAACATGGAATGGAGAAAATGGAACTGTTTTGTACAGATTGTCAACAACCAGTATGTCGAGAATGTTTAGTGATCTCACACCAAAGACACACGTTCTCAAAATTAGAAGTCCAAATCGACAAAGCTCAAACAGAGTTGCCACAACTAACTGAATGTGTGAAAGGGGAAATATTACCAGATTTGGAGAAAAAATTGGAAAACACGGCTTTTCAGAAGGAAATGTATTCGAAAGAAGTTGACCGCGTTCTTGAAGAGTTTAAAAACGAAGCAGAAACACTTAAGATGGAGATTGACAACTTTATACTAGAAACTGAGAGAAATATACGAAGTGTGCAAGAGAAGGATGAAGGCAAACTAGATGACGTCATCAACAACTTGGAAGGCGTTATTCTCAAAGCAAGGACTGCTATCGAATCGAAGACGTCAGTGGATCCAAAATCAAGTATTGAAATATTACAGCATAATGAAGAAATGACCAAAATAGTTCAAGGTCATGATATCTATGTTCCCGTTATTAAACCACCAGTTAAGATTCCTGGTAAACATAACGTCGACGATTTGTCTAGAATGATTGGGAAACTGGACGCGGGGCAAACCATAACACAAAACGGTGTTTTGTACCAACAGCCGGTCCTGTTTACACGGTATTCTATCACGGGCTTACGTTGTATATCGGAATTTCGGAACAATTTCGTTTGGGTCACTAATCCAAGTTCCGCTAATATTTTAGATTACATAAAAATATCAGAAACAAAGATTTGCATCGAAAAATCGCTTAAACTTGACGAAAACCTAGTGGTAATGGGGATGTCATTTACAAGCAGTCAGGATCTGTACTTCTCAACTTTTAAATCATCAGTTTTGAGAGTGTTGAAGAAAGGAAAGAGCAGGCTAAGTGAATTTGTCAAACTTCAAAATTTGCAGCCGTATGGAATGTGTGTTACACAAACGAACCAACTGCTTGTATGTGTATTGGAATCGGAATCAAACAGCCAGTCCAACTGTTTTAACCGCAAAGCCAAACTGATCCGATTGTCAGTTACCGGGAAGCTTTTGGGTGACATTGAATGCTTCGAGGGAAAGAGAATTTTTGTATTTCCTAGATACGTTGCAGAGAACAAAAATGGCGATATTTGCGTTTCCGATTGGACTTCCAAAAAGGAAGGTCGAGTTGTAGTTGTTGATCAATTTGGAAATTTTAAATTCAACTTCTGTGGACCAAAAGGTACTCCTTGTCTGAAACCATTCGCGCTGGTTTGTGACAGTGATTGTCGAATTATTGTCGCCGATAATAGAAATGACGCAATTCATGTTATCGATAAAGATGGCACATTCCTTCAATATGTGGTGACAAAGGAGAACCAGATTTCTGAACCTTGTTCCGTTTCCATTAGTCCCAAAGGCGATCTTTGGTTTGGTTGTTTAAACAGCAAATTTTGTGTCGTTAGGTACATTGACAATGGTAAAGACAGTAAAGAGTCTGACGAATTCAGCTCAATTTGATTTCACCACAATAGAGTTCAACTCTGTACCATATGATACACCATAACATTTGTTCAGAACAATTGTCTCTACTGGACGTGAAATCATATCATTTCACGTTTTTCTTAAAACAAAAAAGATGCTTTTCCTGGAATTCTCAACGTTAACGTTTTCCAAAATGTTCCGCACAAACAGTAAGAGGTAATGATCACGTAACCTATATAGTGGTAAACCACCTAATGCATAAGCTTAAATCTTTGTGCATATATGGATATTAAAATTGTGTAAACTAATAATGTTTGTTATCTTCATCAATTAAAACTACTGCTTAATTTTTGTGCTGATCTCCAGTTTTCACGATTTTTATTGACATGCGAATTTAAAAATCATCGGAATTACATTATGCTTTTTATTCTTAATACTAGTATCTAAAAAGAAAAAGAAAGAAACTTCAAAGACTCTAAACTGAGATTCGCTAGTTTGATCTTAAAAATCCTATTATCCTGACAACAATCCTTTTGAAGTCAAGTAAACCAGAACAAAGAACCCATGGGTTCACCAGGCAATAAAATCAGCTTTTTTGGATACCCCTGAGAACCACTCTAGGCTTATCAAGGCCCTCAAAAAATTTTATGGCCGTCATCACAGTATTGTTGATAAGTTTGATGCCTCTATGTGCAGGATTGCCCTGGATATATTTCACGTCTCATAGTTCCATGTTCCTTTCACACAATTTTGATTACACACGTGACGGGTGTAGCTAGCTAAACAGGTAGTGCTTACCCTTCCGGAGCACCCGGCCTCACTTCCCTGGTGAAAGTTCACGTGTCCAACCTAACCTGTCAGTTCCAAAGTTTTTACTTTGCTTCTGGATTGTGGTTCGGGCGTGGGTTGGTGTGTTTTGTTTTTGGTTGTTTACAACACATATTGCCATACTATTATATTAAAACACCGGGTCTTTAATAATCAGTGAGTATATGTGTGGGTGGGGTCGGGATATCCGTTGTGTTGCCTTGGGTATTATAAAGACATGATTTTAAATACATTTGCACATTTTATTTTAAATATTCACAATGAATACGGTAGAGCTTGGTCCCAATACGGGAACTTATACAACGAAGAAAGCTATTTACAAATAAATTCTTGAGACAAAGATATTGCAAGCTTAAGCTTATCAAGGCTGTAAAAAGTGTTTTATGGTCGTCATCACAATATTGTTGAGTATGATGACTCTGTATCAAAGCGAACCCGAGATATATTTGACTTACCATAGTTCCATGTTATTTCCATACTTATTTTTTTTACAAACGTGGTAGGTGTAGCTAGCTATACAGGAGGTGCTTACCGTTCCGAAGCACCCGGTCTCACCCCCTCGTAGATGTTCACGTGTTTAACTTAATTTGTGAGTTTTCAGTTTGCTATGGGATTATGATTTGGACATGGATTGGTATGTTTGTTTTTATTACAAATACTTAGTGCATTACATGTTAATTCCTTGAACATATATTGGGTTATTTGACATTGTATTCGTCGAAACCTTAAAATGATTTTGATTTCTGGCAGTCTGTACCCGTGATAATGTTTCTCGATTTTGAGAATCTAGTATCAGTTTATAACGGGTGTAAATGCTTTAGAATTAAGTTGTCTGGTTCTGTTAACTTACATATTGCTGTGAATCAAATTGTCGTCATTAAAATTGAGTGACCGAATATAGATAATTCTAAAATGATTGACATTTTCAGATTTTTCATCAACATTTACAATGAATAAAATAAGTAGGCAGGAATTTTGGAACATGAATTATCAGCTCTGTAACATAAAGCATGCCTGAAAAAACAATTGGAACCGCAACTTTTGATTTTATTAAGAAAGATTCACCAGGCAAAACAGAAGGACAAGAAAAGAAAAGAACAAATGCAGAAATGTGGATGTGAAGAGCAGAAGAAAGGTGGAGGTTAGTAGTTGTTTTAATACGTCCAGTCGTTTACCTGAGATTTGTTACTAGCCAGTGTTCAAGGACATGAGTTGAACTGAAGATTCTATAGGTTTCTTGTTCAAATACGTCCAACTGAAACACGGAGGAATAGTTATCAGGATCTCAGTCCAATCTCCCGTTGGTCTGTCATTTGTTCTCAGCGTTATCAGTCAGTGTTCAAGGAAATGAGTTACTCAAATTGAAGGCTGCATAAGTTTCTTGTTTGAATACGTCCAACCGAAACACGTAAGGATAATAATCAGTCTCAACCTATTTCTTGTTTTTCTGTCAGTACCTACACCATGATGACTTTAACTAACACATCATTAAATTTATAAATATCGTAATAAAAATCAATTTACAAATCTATTTTAATTATAATGACCTTCGAAAGTAATGTAAAAACGCATTGTATTTATAAATTGTTATTCAAAAACTTAATCTGAAGTTGACAACATAAGGCCTTTCTATGTTAATTATTCAGACCTAGGCATGGGTTACATGTATGTCACTTTGACTCAAAGTTGAAGGTTGTATGTTTAACTATCATGTTTACTTGTTTATCACTAGAAACGCATCTTGCGTATGTATATACAATACAGTCCTGTCAAAAAATTACCACTATGCTAACCAATCGACAGCTCATCTCGGTCCCGCGTTAGCTTTGTCACGACATTTTTTCGGCAGCTACTGTCTACTCCCGACAGCTTTTCGGGTCACTAACTACCCCTATTCGAATCACTCGGCAGCTGAAATTTGACTCTTTTTCGTTAAGATAAACCATAGTCTTTGGCAGGCCTGTGCAGTTCACAGGGGTCAAAATTAGGGCCGGACATCGACTTACCTATCTCTCGCATACTAGGTATAAAAGCTCATAAAATAATTTTACTTTAAACATGGATTCTATTATAATGATGCTTGTTGTATTTATTCCAATACTGGTGTATTATATATTTTCAAAAAAGAAGTTAAAGTTTCCACCAGGTCCAGTTGGATACCCTTTACTCGGTAACTCCTTGGATGTTAACACGGGTAATTTACACCTTATGTTGACAAAATGGGCGAAATTGTATGGCGATATTTGTCAAGTTAAGTTATTTGGCAGAAATATAGTGGTTTTGAACTCTATCCATGCTGTCAGGGAAGCCTTCACCGTTGAGCCAAACGCAACAATATTTGCTAGCAGAGAGCATTCTGTTCTCGTGGACGATTTCTTGAACGGAGGACAAGACATTGTGTTTTCAACCTACAGCAAGAAGTGGACAAAAAGAAGGAAAATTGGACATAAAATTTTAAGGGCTTATGGAGAAGGACTGAAACATATTGAAGAATCAGTGCATGGACAATTGGAGATATTGAAAGCCCGGATTAAAGATCTAAACGGTGATTATTTCAATCCTGAGGAAATCATAAATGAATTTTTGGCGGGAGTTATAAGCATTCTCCTCACGGGCAGACGACATGAAGCAGACGGCGAGTGTCCCAGATTGATTTTAGCATACGACAAAGTTTTAAATCAGCTATTTGCTCCAGAGATATTGTTTCTGTTTGATTACATCCCGCTGTTGAGGTACATACCCAATCCGATCAAGTCATTGTACAAAAAGACAAACAACCTGAGATATCAATTCTATCAGCTGATTTACAATGAGAAAGAAACAAAACAAGAGAAAGGCATGGTGCACGACTTGTATGAAATAATGGAAGGTAGTCGTGAAGATGGTTTATTGGATAAAGATATTATTAACGCCATATTGACTAACATGATAGGTGGTGGTATTCTGACGTCAAAAGGAACGCTTTGGTCAGCTATAAACATTCTAATACATCGCAATGACGTTCAGTGTAAACTGCAGGCGGAAGTTGATAGAGTTGTTGGGTCTGGGAGAACGCCATGTTTGCCGGACAGAATAAATATGCCATATACCGAAGCTTTTATCATCGAAACTTTGAGATTTATTTCACATATGCCCTTATTACTTCCTCATTATGTATCAGACGACACAACGCTGTGTGGATACGATATCCAGAAGGGATCAACAGTCTTAGTGAACGCATGGAATATTCACCATAACGAAATGGTTTACCCTGATCCGTTTGACTTTAAGCCAGAACGCTTTCTGGACAAGGACGGCAACCTCCTACATGCGGATAGTCCACAGAGAAAATGTTTCCTTTCATTTGGCTTGGGTAAAAGATCGTGTATCGGTGAATCGTTTGCCAGAAATCGTATGTTTCTGTTTATATCAACCGTGATGCAGACATTTAACTTTATTGCAGATGATAGAACACAGAGCTCAATGATGAACCCTGATGATATGGAGCCGGTTCTTATCAGAATGCCAAAACATTTCATGTGCCGTGCAGTTCCGAGAAACTAATAATATTTTTACGGCATGTTGATTTGTGCTGTAGGATATGGCATGTACTGAATGTTTCACTTGGATCAGTTGCCATACTATGAAAGCCCATTAGACTCACGAATAGAACAATTAAAGTGCGTAATAACGGGAAATACATGCGGTTTCTAACGGTTTCGGAAACCCTTCTTTATGTATCACCAAAAATCTAGTATGTTCATTTCAGCACAAGATCGGACCATGTGCAGTTTTTGAATTTTCATAGAAATAAAACAGCTTATTACATTGGATATAGTAGTGCAGGCGTTATAACGCCTTTCAATTCACAGTATAACACCTTTTAATTCGGTTATAACGCCTTTCAATTCGCGTTGTTACGCCTTTTACTTTGCGTTAGAATGCTTTTCATTTCGAGTTATAACGCCTTTCAGTTCGCGCTATTACGCCTTTCCAAAGGCGTTATAGTTCGCGCTATAATGCCTTTCATTATAATGCCTTTCTTTCGCGATGCCTTTCTAAATGTAATTGGCTTCATAACGCCTATATTTCGCCTTATTATGCCATTTAATTTTTTATTCATGAGCCTAGTAGGCTTTCGTACCATACAGATAAAACATGTACATTGAACAGTAAACACTTATCCAACACGTGTATCTGTAAAACTGTGGATATTTGTACATAATTAGTTTGATAAATTTTCTATTGTGTTAAGTATATTACTTATTTTTTATTATTTTCTTAAAATGTTATTTAAGTTAAGTATTTAATTAGTCTTATTATTTACATAAGCAATAAAGAGGTAAGTTTAGTCTTACAATATGGGTTGTTTAGATTTGCTGGAGTTGTCTCTCTCAGCACATGTTTCATTATGTTTGACTGGTCATTACTTAGTTCTTAGGTGATCTGGGTGGTAAATTTGTAATCAGTTGTCAGTCTGCAGTTGGTCTCATATATATTTGGGTGTGGATTCTAGGTTTCTAAGGGTTTTGGTAAAAAAATTTAACTTATTCTTTCCTTTAAATTATAAAGTCACATAATAGACAAAGATAAATATACGTTTCAAGTTTTTAAAATTCATTTTGATACATTTTTATATTTTAATAACATTCACTGAAATATTAAAACTCGAATGTTCAGTATAAAAGTAAGTGAAGGTGTGTTAATAAATTTTTCATTACTCATTTTTATTTATTTTCATTGTTCTTATTAATAATTTATTTCTGTGACAAAAATACTATGGTCGGCACTATTTTGTTAGAACATGTGGTAAACAATAGGCTTTATTCTGTGTTTAGGTTTTTGTAATATGAAATTACCACGTAAAAGACGCCTTGCTAAGCCACATGGTATGTATAAATGTATAATTTGATAGAAATCTTGCTATTAGCATTGTGATGATAAATCAGTTGAAAACACTGATAATGATATATAGTGTATATACATGTATAAATTATAGCTGGTAATGGCTCAATATGAGCTATGTTATATCTAATCAGATATGATATGGTGATATTGATCAGATTTTATAACATAATGCCAGTTCGATCATTAGTTCACTTTTTCTTTGTTTCCATGGTTACAGTACACACACACACACACACACACACACACACACACACATATATATATATATATATATATATATATATATATAATATTATATATATTGTTAATTCATATAAAATAAATGAATGTCAGTATGTTGCAAACATAAATTTATCATATCTGGTCATTATATATTTTGGTAATTTTAGTTCATATTTCTAGTGAGTTTCTAATTTAGTATTGAATATAGGTGTTATTATTAGAATAATTAATTTGTATATATATATATATATATATATATATATATATATATATATATCTGTGAACTGTCTGAAAGTAAAACCAGTACATATGTACTAAACTATGGTTTTGTTTCACTTCCAGTTTTTATTGCACTCATATTGTACTTGTAATAAATAATTGAGACTTTGCAGAAACTCGTTGATTATTTATTTCACAACATATCGGTATGATGTTTTAACTTGGTTCAATTGTTATACAGATAAAATACATTCAGTATATAAATATTTATCCAACAGGTGCTTTAGTATATTCTAGAGACGGTGCGTGTGTGTGTGTGTGTGAGAGAGAGAGAGAGAGAGAGAGATAGGGCGGTTGCATTTTGTGTCGTTTATGAGGTGATAAGCGACTGAAGCACGCACAAATTGCATAATGTTGAGTTTGCGCGGGCTTCGCCATCGTTTATCACCTCATAAACGATACAAACACTGTCTACAACACTTTTAACAAAACATCCGATACAATAATTTATAAAACTTTTACTTTGCAATGGACATTTTTTATGTTTCATCGTAACCTATCTATCTCCATTTTTTCGACCGCTGTGCATCTCGCAGTGATGTTTCGGTTCCTGTATTTGTTCAAACAAACAAAATAGTCCTAAAATTTAAAATTCTATAGCTACTCGTATTGTTTAATTTACTTGTGATTTTTTTATCAGTAAACAACTATTCTTGCAGAATAAACAAAACTGTAAGCCGAGTACACATGTCTTTTTGTACAAATAGAAAGTCTATTCCTACTCTACTTGTTGTTGACGTCACAATTCTGCCCGTATTTTACTAACGTTATTTGCAAATAAACGACTAAATTGCTACAATGTTTACATAGAACAAAGCAGTGGCAATTGTAAATATAACCTTGTAAAGTTCAGTAACAACATTTACATTTACTGGAATACTGTGAAGGGCTTATCAACATCAACTCACAGGAGTAAATCTGTGACGTGGATTCTCACAAGACAGGTTAAAACACTAAAAACTATTTACACTAGCAGTCACTTTCTTCTACTCTGCACTGGAACTGTGGAGCATGATCTTAAATGACTCCACAGTTGCCTGTGTGACAATCTTCTCTGACAGCATGTTTCACTCGGGGTTGGTGCGAGGGAAAAAGCTATACTTATAGATGTCTGTGTTGCAGCTGATTGGGATAAAGCTGACGCTGTTGTGCCCCCTTGTCTTAGAAGTGAGAACTCCTTTATCAATCACCAAAAAAGCTATACTGATTTATTCATATTCACTGAAAAATATACATAGTTTTAGTTATCAAAGTAATAAATATTACCCAATTTTTTGTAGCGGCCATTTATTGTATATTAGGCTTTGAATTACAATATACGACTAATTCCTCAAGTTTTGTCTCATATTTGGACGTGTACCTCAGTTATGACACCCAGGAAGGCTACATTAATATTTGAAGCTTCATGAGCTCTATTGTCAACTATCTTTTATTTGCAGAAATATCTCTGTTTTAATATGGAATATTTATTTCAAAGTACGCTATAGTAAAGGTTGCCGCACCACGGGAACACATGGGTTTTGTAAGCAAGGTCTTCTTTAGGCCCCTCAAAAAGTTTTATGTTCACCATCACAATACTGTTGATAGTATTTCTTTCACAGGTAATACGCTACAGTAGAGGTTACCGTACCACGGGAGCAAAAGGATTATGTAAGCCAGATCTTATCAAGGCCCCCAAAAATATGGGGCGCCGTTTTTCTATTTATTCACTATTTAGTGATATCCATAAATCATTTATGGATATCAATAAATCGATTTATTGATATCCATTAATATTTAATTCGATTTATTGATATCTATAATTTGATTTTTGGATATCAATAAATCTAATTAGTGATATCTATAATTCGATTTATGGATATCAATAATTCATTCGCATTTATGGATATCACTAATTCAATTTATTGATATCACCAATTCATTTATTGATATCAATTAATCTAATTATGGATATCACTAATTCGATTTATTGATATCCAAAAATAAGGACGAATTAGTGATATCAATAAATTGATTTATGGATATTAATAAATCGGAAAACTTAAATAATTTCTCCCTCTCCGCAGCGCCATAATGGGGAGAATTCGTTATTTTCAAGAATATTGCAAATATTTTTTGATATCCATAAATCGATTTATTGATATCACTAATTCGTCCTTATTTTTAGATATCCATAAATCGAATTTGTGATATCAATAATTTGATTTATGGATATCAATAAATGAATTATTGATATAAAAAAATAAAGACAAATTAGTGATATCAATAAATCGATTTCTCAAATGTTCGCCATCAAATTATTGTTGATAGTATTTGTTTCACAGTTAATGCGCTATAGTAGAGCTTGTCGCATCATGGGAACACAGGGATTTTGTAAGCCAGATCTTATCAAGGCCCCCAAAAATGTTTATGTTCGCCATCAAATTATTGTTGATAGTATTTGTTTCACAGTTAATGCGCTATAGTAGAGCTTGTTGCATCATGGGAGCACAGGGATATTGTAAGCCAGGTCTTATCAAGGCACCCAAAACTTTTTATGTTCGCCATCAAATTATTGTTAAAATTTGTTTCACAGTTAATGCGCTATAGTAGAGCATGCCGCACCACGGGAACATATGGGTTTTGTAAGCCAGGTCTTATTTAGGCCCCTCAAAAAGTTTTATGTTTGCCATCAAATTATTGTTGATAGTAAATGCACTATAGTAGGGGTTGTCGCATCATAGGAACACAGAGATTTTGTAAGCCAGGTCTTATCAAGTCCTTCCAAAAATTTCATGTTCACTATCACAATATTGTTGATTTATATATAATTTTTAAAAAGGAAAACACACACACACACACACACACACACACACACACACACACACACACTTAACTCCTATATACGCAGGTTATACAGATTGATCTACTTTTCATATCAACAATTACAGACACACATCTACAAGCTTTAATACAGGTTTATCAGGTATTTATTACTTCATTTAGACATAAGACCGTTTTTGTAAAGATAAATCTCGGGTAAATTGATTGCAGATTTAAAATATCGTTGCAAATATCATATAAAAAATGGTTCAATTGGAAAAAAACCTTTTTTTTGCGAATTCAGTTTCCAATCCTAGAAATGATTTCACGATTAAATCCAAACACGCTCACAGTAAAGGTTGAATATAAAATATATATTATTTGATTTGGAGCGCTTCGTGCATTTGCGTGAAGAAAATATCACAAACGGTGACTGATTATATTTCACGAAATCCGTGGTAATAGTTACGTGAACGACAGGTGACCTACTGTTTTTAACTCTGTTCACGAATTAATTTAGGGGTTACATAGAAGAATAACTTTTTTATATTTTTATTTTCTTATTTCTTAATTTGTGTTACCAATTGATTTAAACCTAAAACTTTCCTTTATTTACTTGAATTTTTCTTTTTCCGTTTTATTTTTGTTTTTGCAATATTTGAAGTAAGATATAAGCCTCAAACTGCCCAGTATCCATTTCAAAATCTCCCTTCACTTCTTTAACTTAACAGTTTCGGTTCATGTTCAACTTGACCGAACCATTTCAAAATCTGCCTTCTCTACTTTAACTTGACAGATTCGGTACATTTTCAACTTGACCGAACCATTTCAAAATCTCCCTTCTCTTCTGTAAACTTGACAGATCCGGTACATGTTCAACTTGACCGAACCATTTCAAAATCTGCCTTCTCTACTTTAACTTGACAGATCCGGTACATGTTCAACTTGACCGAACCATTTGAAAATCTCTCTTCTCTTATTTAACTTGACAGATCCGGTACGTGTTCAACTTGACCGAACCATTTGAAAATCTCCCTTCTCTTATTTAACTTGACAGATCCGGAACATGTTCGACTTGACTGAACCATTTGAAAATCTACAATCTCTTTTGTAACTTGACAGATCCGGTACATGTTCAACCTACATTGATACTATGCATATCCCTTGACTTTCCATTACGAACTATCTCTCATTACCGTGTGCACGCTGTCCAGTAGGGTTTTGTATGTGGGTTATATCGAGCAATTTTATAAGCAGTATGACTTTAACCAGCACACCATTGAACTTATCAATAACTTAACAATTTTTGTGAGAAGCATTTATGTGGTGAGAAAGTTCTTTCTAATAAAAACAATTTTCAAATCTACTTTGATAAAAATGGCCTTCGAAAGTTATGTAAATGTTATTATTCGTCAACTTAATCCAACATAAGGCATTTAGGTAAATTATGCAGATCCAGACATGTGTTACATGTACTCAAAGTTGAAGGCTGTTTGTTTGACTATCATTTTGTTTACTTATGACTGTTTATCACTAGGACCTCTTCTTGTGCACGTATATACAGTACAATCCTGTCGAAAAATTACCACTAAGGTAATCAATCGATAGCTCATCTCGGCCCCGCGTTAGCTTTGGCACAAGTTTTTTCGGCAGCCACTATCTATCTCTCGACAGCTTTTCTGGCCAATAGCTGGCTTTCCCTATTCTGATCACTCGCAGCCAAACTTGACTTTTTTTTCGTTAGATAAGTGATAGACTTTGTGACAGGTCTGTGCTGTTCACAGGGGAGTCAAAAATAAGAACAGACATTGACATAACTATCGCACGCTTAAGATGTATGATAATTTGGGTTTTTTTGGTGTGTATATATATAAACACTTCAGCTACATACTTTTACTTTAAACATGGATTCTATTACAACGTTGATGCTTGTTGTATTTATTTCAATACTGGTGTATTATATATTTTCAAAAAAGAAGTTAAAGTTTCCACCAGGTCCAGTTGGATACCCTTTACTCGGTAACTCCTTGGATGTTAACACTGGTACTTTACACCTTATATTGACAAAATGGGCGAAATTGTATGGCGATATTTGTCAAGTTAAGTTATTTGGCAGACATATAGTGGTTTTGAACTCTATCCATGCTGTCAGAGAAGCCTTCACCGTTGAGCCAAACGCAACAATATTTGCTAGCAGAGAGCATTCTGTTATCGTGGACGATTTCTTGAACGGAGGACAAGACATTGTGTTTTCAACCTACAGCAAGAAGTGGACAAAAAGAAGGAAAATTGGACATAAAATTTTAAAGGCTTATGGAGAAGGACTGAAACATATTGAAGAAAAAGTGCATGGACAATTGGAGATCTTGAAAGTCCGGATTAAAGATCTAAACGGTGATTATTTCGATCCTGAAGAAATCATAAATGAATTTTTGGCGGGAGTTATAAGCATTCTCCTCACAGGCAGACAACATAAAACAGACGGCGAGTGTCCCAGATTGATTTTAGCATACGACAAAGTTTTAAATCGGCTATTTGCTCCAGAGATATTGTTTCTGTTCGATTACATCCCGCTGTTGAGGTACATACCCAATCCGATTAAGTCATTGTACAAAAAGGCAAACAACCTGAGATATCAATTCTATCAGCTGATTTACAATGAGAAAGAAACAAAGCAAGAAAAAGGCATGGTGCACGACTTGTATGAAATAATGGAAGGTAGTCGTGAAGATGGTTTATTGGATAAAGATATTATCAACGCCATATTGACTAACATGATAGGTGGTGGTATTCTGACGTCAAAAGGAACGCTTTGGTCAGCTATAAACATTCTAATACATCGCAATGACGTTCAGTGTAAACTGCAGGCTGAAGTTGATAGAGTTGTTGGGTCTGGGAGAACGCCATGTTTGCCGGACAGAATAAATATGCCATATACCGAAGCTTTTATCATCGAAACTTTGAGATTTATTTCACATGTGCCCTTATTAGTTCCGCATTATGTATCAGACGACACAACGCTGTGTGGATACGATATCCAGAAGGGATCAACAGTCTTAGTGAACGCATGGAATATTCACCATAACGAAATGGTTTACCCTGATCCGTTTGACTTTAAGCCAGAACGCTTTCTGGACAAGGACGGCAACCTCCTACATGCGGATAGTCCACAGAGAAAATGTTTCCTTTCATTTGGCTTGGGTAAAAGATCGTGTATCGGTGAATCGTTTGCCAGAAATCGTATGTTTCTGTTTATATCAACCGTGATGCAGACATTTAACTTTATTGCAGACGATAGAACACAGAGCTCAATGATGAACCCTGATGATATGGAGCCGGCCCTTATCAGAATGCCAAAACATTTCATGTGCCGAGCAGTTCTGAGAAACTAATAGTTATTTTTACGGCATATTAATTTGTGTTTTAGGATATAGTATGTACTGAATTTTTCACTTCGTTTAGCTGCCATACAGATAAAAACATGTACATTGAACAATAAACACAAATCCAACACGTGTATCGGTATGATGTTTTAACTTGGTTCAATTGTTATGCAGATAATACATTTATAACTATCTATCCAATAGGTGCTTCAGTATATTCCAGAAACGGTGTGTGTGTGTGTGTGTGTGTGTGAGAGAGAGAGAGAGAGAGAGAGAGAGAGAGAGAGAGAGAGAGAGAGAGAGGGGGGGGAGGGTATTGCAATTTGTGTCGTTTATGAAGTGATATTGATAAACAACGGTGAAGCACACACAAATTGCATAATATGCTTCATTATCGTTTATCACCTCATACATGACACAAAACAATATGTCAATTCTTATATTTACAACTTTAACTAAACGCCAGATACAGTAATGCATAAAAGCGGTGCTTTCACGTTGCACTTGACATTGTTGATGTTTACTAGTGGATTTTTTACAGTAAACATGAGCCGAGGGCATAATGTCTTTTTGTATAAATAGAAAGATAATTTTGTTTGATGTATTCCTACTCTACTTGTTGTTGACGTCACAATTCTGCACGTTCTGTACTTACTTTATTTGCAAATAAGAACAAAACGGTTGAAAATTGTAAATATATAACCTTGTAAGAAAGAACTCCTTTATCAATTAAAGCATTGCTATGACGGCATGCTTTGTCTTTGTATGTGTATTAACAAGCCTAATCGCCAGTTATAACATGTAAGTGTCCAATAAGTTGATACAACTGTACATTACCTAATCGAATAGACAGATAGAATGGAGAATTAGAATGTACATATAGGTGAACTAATTATCCATCTGAATCAGCTAAAGTGTCCAATAGCAACAGAACACAGAACAAAAACTGAAATGGGAAAATTGTTATTGTTTACATTTCCAGCTCATTCCACTGTTTTCACATCATACTCAATAGTTTAATTTAATGATCTGCACAGATTTATTTCACTTTTGGATATAGAAAGTCAACAGACACTTCACTTGAACTATTCACTATTGCACTTTGTACTACATGTAGGTTACATTTACTCCCACATTAGAAGATTTACATAGTAAAAGATAAAGAATAAAGCACATTTATATTGCGATGGCGCGGCATCAGAGCGACGCTTTGGTTTTTGGCAATCATTTGTTTATTTAAACCTGTATTTAAAAATTTAGTTACTGTTCTTGTGCACAGTAATTAGTATAAAATCCTTGAATCCAGCATTTTCACAAAAATTACAAAGAAAACATCTTTCTTAATTATTATTATTTGTATAGGCCCGCAAATCAGATCATGTAAAAGTTAACGCGCCTCTATTAATTCTTTCTCTCGCAGAATGAACAGTTTGAGGCTTCTGTCTATAACTTAAAACAGTTTTACAAATTTATTTTTACTCAATGAGAAATTACACAAGTAGTTTTAGTTATCCAAGTCATAAATAGTACCCAATTTGTTGTAATGGCCATTTATTATATATTAGGATTTGAATTAACAGATACGACTAATTCCTCAAGTTATGTCTCATATTTGGACGTGTATCTCAATTATGACACCCAAGAAGGCTACATTTAAAGCTTAATGACAAAAGTGCCGGATTACTTCAATTTCTCTGTTGTCAAATTTCTTTGATTTGCAGACATATGGGGATTTGTTTCACAGTCAATACGTTATATAGTAGAACTTACCGCACAACGGGAACACAGGGGTTTTGCAAGTCAGGTCAACAGAGATAGTGTTTAAGCTAGATCGGTTAATTTTACTTTTAATACTTAATATTGCTGTTTTAAATAATGTATATAATTTTATTACGTATATAAAGTTTTTTTTAATTAAATTTTCTCGTAAGCCCGCGCGGCTGGATAATTAAGTTTTAAATTTCTTTTAAACTACGGATCTTGTTGTGTGACAGTATAACCAAACTAGAACTGTCTCTTGAGAGCCAAACACCCCCGCCCGAACATTTAATGTTTCTGGCGACCTTGACCTTTCTTTTATGACCTCGCTTCACACCTTTGGACCATGAAGATTATCCATGTGAAGTTTTATGACAGTCGTTCAAAGCAATTATGAGATATGGCCCGGACAGATTTAACACGGACAGACAGAGATAGACATAGTGATTTCTATATACCCCATCAAACTAGTTTGCGGGTGTATAAAAATATAGATATCGTTTGGGTTGACTGGACACATACTAGTTTATAGGTATGCAACATTAACCTGTCCGCTTGACCTTTATTTTAATTACTTACTGTGGAATAGTACATTGATGTTTAGGTAACACACATATATAATGGGAAGAAAGTGCTGTTACTATTTTAAGACTTAACACTTGGTTTGTGTATGTATCAACTGCGAATCCTACCTGTATATTGGGTGGGTCCTCCTATATCAATATTCCCAATAAAAGGTCAAGCAGACAGGTCAATGCTATTTGCCTATACATGTACGGATTGTTGGTTCAGTTGTAAAGATAAAAGAAATTACAGTAGAACTTCGATAACTCGAAGTGCACGGGACTTCGATAATGACTTCGAGTTATCGGGGTGTTCGAGTTTTCGAAGTTGAAGAATGACGTCACAATGTAACTTTCATTTCTTTGAGAGAAATGTTGGATGGCGTTAAACTGTTTACTGATACACTGGTGTAATATGTACCGGTATTACATAAAATAATAAATGAATTAAAATCAAATTATTAATTATGTTTTTATAAGGACTGATGGCGACAACAAACGCATACATGAAATACACAAAATGTGTATTACCAATACATGACCGTAATGCATTCAAAGAACTGAATTAGATAAACATATCCATGTACATTGTATGGTATAATAAACAAAACAAGGCGCACATTTTATAGAAATTATAAAACTAGTGTGCCTACCACGTGTTAGTCATTAAAACCCAGCTTATATCACCTGAAAATTTATTGTTGTCGCCAGCGGCACAAAACTCGGCTACTACTGAGGGGGTACACGGTTACACTTCATCGACCATTACGGCACAGAGTACTAATTACTCATTAATACAGTAGCAAAACCTTTGATCTGTACCACCAATCATTAATCGGATTATACGGAAGTATTATAGCTAATTGTCGAATAATTACCGTGTTCTCACTGAAACGATCTATTGGTCACCCATTGTTAAAAATATTTCGAGTTTTAAAAGGTTGTTTTTCCTATAATTTTTAATTTTGCACCTTAAAATTACTTCGAGTTATCGGGGGTATTCGAGTTACAGGAGTTTGAGTTATCGAAGTTGTATTTATATAGTTTATATAGAAAAACGGTCGGGACAAAATTATCACTTCGAGTTATCCGTGGTATTCGAGATATCGAAGTTCGAGTTATCGAAGTTCTACTGTAATTTTTCTCTTTGTAATAAGACTAATTTGAATAGCAAATTATGTAATTTATGTTACGTGTCCAATTATTTCATATACTTCACTGAAATATTAAAACTCGAATGTTCAGTATGAAAGTAAGTGAAGGTTTGTTAATAAATTTTTCATTACTCATTTTTATTTATTTTCATTGTTCTTATTAATAATTTATTTCTGTGACAAAAATACTATGGTCGGCACTATTTTGTTAGAACATGTGGAAAACAGTAGGTTTTATTCTTTGTTTAGGTTTTTGTAATATGAAATTACCACATAAAAGACGCCCTTGCTAAGCCACATGGTATGTATATATGTATAGAATTTGAAATAAATCTGGCTATTAGTATTGTGATGATAAATCAGTTGAAAACACTGATAATGAATATATAGTGTATATACATGTATAAATTTATAGCTGGCAATGGCTCAATATGAGCTATGTTATATCTAATCAGATATGATATGTTGATATTGATCAGATTTTGTAACATAATGTCAGTTCGATCATTAGTTCACTTTTTTTTGTTTCCATGGTTACAGTACATATATATAATATAAAATAAATGAATGTCAGTATGTTGCAAACATAAATTTATCATATCTGGTCATTATATATTTTGGTAATTTTAGTTCATATTTCTAGTGAGTTTCTAATTTAGTATTGAATATAGGTGTTTATTATTAAATCATAATTTATTATTATGATTATTTATTATTTATTTCACAACATATCGGTATGATGTTTTAACTTGGTTCAATTGTTATCAGATAAAATACATTCAGTATATAAATATTTATCCAACAGGTGCTTTAGTATATTTTAGAGACGGTGTGTGTGTGTGTGTGTGTGTGTGTGAGAGAGAGAGAGAGAGAGAGAGAGAGAGAGAGAGAGAGAGAGAGAGATGGGGCGGTTGCATTTTGTGTCGTTTATGAGGTGATAAGCGACTGAAGCACGCACAAATTGCATAATGTTGAGTTTGCGCGGGCTTCGCCATCGTTTATCACCTCATAAACGATACAAACACTGTCTACAACACTTTTAACAAAACATCCGATACAATAATTCATAAAACTTTTACTTTGCAATGGACATTTTCATGTTTCATGTTTTTTATGTTTCATTTTAACCTATCTTTTTTCCATTTTTTCGACCGCTGTGCATCTCGCAGTGATGTTTCGGTTCCTGTATTTGTTCAAACAAACAAAATAGTCCTAAGATTTAAAATTCTATAGCTACTCGTATTGTTTATTTACTTGTGATTTTTTTATCAGTAAACAACTATTCTTGCAGAATAAACAAAACTCATGTCTTTTTGTACAAATAGAAAGTCTATTCCTACTCTACTTGTTGTTGACGTCACAATTCTGCCCGTATTTTATTAACGTTATTTGCAAATAAACGACTAAATTGCTACAATGTTTACATAGAACAAAGCAGTGGCAATTGTAAATATAACCTTGTAAAGTTCAGTAACAACATTTACATTTACTGGAATACTGTGAAGGGCTTATCAACATCAACTCACAGGAGTAAATGTGTGACGTGGATTCTAACAAGACAGGTTAAATCAGTAAAAACTATTGACACTAGCTGTCACTTTCTTCTACTCTGCACTGGAACTGTGGAGCATGATCTTAAATGACTCCACAGTTGCCTGTGTGACAACCTTCTCTGACAGCATGTTTCACTCGGGGTTGGTGCGAGGGAAAAAGCTATACTTATAGATGTCGGTGTTGCAGCTGATTGGATAAAGCTGACGCTGTTGTGCCCCCTTGTCTTAGAAGTGAGAACTCCTTTATCAATCAAAAAAGCTATACTGATTTATTCATATTCACTGAAAAATATACATAGTTTTAGTTATCAAAGTCATAAATATTACCCAATTTGTTGTAGCCGCCATTTATTGTATATTAGGCTTTGAATTACAATATACGACTAATTCCTCAAGTTTTGTCTCATATTTGGACGTGTACCTCAGTTATGACACCCAGGAAGGCTACATTTGAAGCTTCATGAGCTCTATTGTCAACTGTCTTTTATTTGCAGAAATATCTCTGTTTGAATGTGGAGTATTTATTTCAAAGTACGCTATAGTAAAGGTTGCCGCACCACGGGAACACATGTAAGCAAGGTCTTCTTTAGGCCCCTCAAAAAGTTTTATGTTCACCATCACAATATTGTTGATAGTATTTCTTTCACAGGTAATACGCTACAGTAGAGGTTACCGTACCACGGGAGCAAAGGGATTATGTAAGCCAGATCTTATCAAGACCCCCCAAAATATGGGGCGCCGTTTTACTATTTATTCACTATTTAGTGATATCCATAAATCATTTATGGATATCAATAAATCGATTTATTGATATCCATTAATATTTAATGATATCTATAATTCGATTTTTGGATATCAATAAATCGAATTAGTGATATCTATAATTCGATTTATGGATATCACTAATTCAATTTATTGATATCACCAATTCATTTATTGATATCAATTAATCGAATTATGGATATCACTAATTCGATTTATTGATATCCAAAAATAAGGACGAATTAGTGATATCAATAAATCGATTTATGGATATCAATAAATCGGAAAACTTAAATAATTTCTCCCTCTCCGCAGCACCATAATGGGGAGAATTAGTTATTTTCAAGAATATTGCAAATATTTTTTGATATCCATAAATCGATTTATTGATATCACTAATTCGTCCTTATTTTTAAATATCCATAAATCGAATTTGTGATATCAATAATTCGATTTATGGATATCAATAAATGAATTATTGATATAGAAAAATAAGGACGAGTTAGTGATATCAATAAATCGATTTATCAAATGTTCGCCATCAAATTATTGTTGATAGTATTTGTTTCACAGTTAATGCGCTATAGTAGAGCTTGTCGCATCATGGGAGCACAGGGATATTGTAAGCCAGGTCTTTATCAAGGCACCCAAAACTTTTTATGTTTGCCATCAAATTATTGTTAAAATTTGTTTCACAGTTAATGCGCTATAGTAGAGCATGTCGCACCACGGGAACATATGGGTTTTGTAAGCCAGTTCTTATTTAGGCCCCTCAAAAAGTTTTATGTTTGCCATCAAATTATTGTTGATAGTAAATGCACTATAGTAGGGGTTGTCGCATCATGGGAACACAGAGATTTGTAAGCCAGGTCTTATCAAGTCCTTCCAAAAATTTCATGTTCACCATCACAATATTGTTGATTTATATATAATTTTTAAAAAGGAAAACACACACACACACACACACACACACACACACAACACACACACACCACACACACACACACACACAGAGAGACTTAACTCTATATACGCAGGTTATACAGATTGATCTACTTTTTCATATCAACAATTACAGCACACATCTACAAGCTTTAATACAGGTTTATCAGGTATTTATTACTTCATTTAGACATAAGACCGTTTTTGTAAAGATAATCTCGGGTAAATTGATTGCGATTTAAATATCGTTGCAAATTCATATAAAAATGGTTCAATTGGAAAAAAACTTGTTTTTTGCGAATTCAGTTTCCAATCCTAGAAATGATTTCACGATTAAATCCAAACACGCTCACAGTAAAGGTTGAATATAAAATATATATTATTTGATTTGGAGCGCTTCGTGCATTTGCGTGATGACAATATCACAAACGGTGACTGATTATATTTCACGAAATCCGTGGTAATAGTTACGTGAACGACAGGTGACCTACTGTTTTTAACTCTGTTCACGAATTAATTTAGGGGTTACATAGAAGAAAACTTTTTTATATTTTTATTTTCTTATTTCTTAATTTGTGGTACCGATTGATTTAAACCTAAACTTTCCTTTATTTACTTGAATTTTTCTTTTTCCGTTTTATTTTTGTTTTTGCAATATTTGAAGTAAGATATAAGCCTCAAACTGCCCAGTATCCATTTCAAAATCTCCCTTCTCTTCTTTAACTTAACAGTTTCGGTTCATGTTCAACTTGACTGGACCATTTGAAAATCTCCCTTCTCTTATTTAACTTGACAGATCCGGTACATGTTCAACTTGACCGAACCATTTCAAAATCTGCCTTCTCTACTTTAACTTGACAGATCCGGTACGTGTTCAACTTGACCGAACCATTTCAAAATCTCCCTTCTCTTCTTTAACTTGACAGATCCGGAAAATGTTCGACTTGACTGAACCATTTTAAAATCTACAATCTCTTTTGTAACTTGACAGATCCGGTACATGTTCAAGCTACATTGATACTATGCATATCCCTTGACTTTCCATTACGAACTATCTCTCATTGCCGTGTGCACGCTGTCCAGTAGGGTTTTGTATGTGGGTTATATCGAGCAATTTTATAAGCAGTATGACTTTAACCAGCACACCATTGAACTTATCAATAACTTAACAATTTTTGTGAGAAGCATTTATGTGGTGAGAAAGTTCTTTCTAATAAAAACAATTTTCAAATCTATGTTGATAAAAATGGCCTTCGAAGGTTATGTAAATGTTATTATTCGTCAACTTAATCCAACATAAGGCATTTAGGTAAATTATGCAGATCCAGACATGTGTTACATGTACTCAAAGATGAAGGCTGTTGGTTTGACTATCATTTTGTTAACTTAAGACTGTTTATCACTAGGACCACATCTTGTGCACGTATATACAGTACAATCCTGTCGAAAAATTACCACTAAGGTAATCAATCGATAGCTCATCTCGGCCCCGGTTAGGTTTGTCACGAGTTTTTTCAGCAGCTACTATCTATCTCTCGACAGCTTTTCTGGCAATAGCTAGCTATCCCTATTCTGATCACTCGCAGCCAAACTTGACTCTTTTTCGTGACATAAGTGATAGACTTTGTGACAGGTCTGTGCTGTTCACAGGGGGTCAAGAATAAGAACAGACATTGACATACCTATCGCACGCTTAAGATGTATGATAATTTGGGGTTTTTGGTGTGTATATATATATAAAGACTTCAGCTACATAATTTTACTTTAAACATGGATTCTATTACAACGTTGATGCTTGTTGTATTTATTTCAATACTGGTGTATTATATATTTTCAAGAAAGAAGTTTAAGTTTCCACCAGGTCCAGTTGGATACCCTTTACTCGGTAACTCCTTAGATGTTAACACGGGTAATTTACACCTTATGTTGACAAAATGGGCGAAATTGTATGGCGATATTTGTCAAGTTAAGTTATTTGGCAGAAATATAGTGGTTTTGAACTCTATCCATGCTGTCAGAGAAGCCTTCACCGTTGAGCCAAACGCAACAATATTTGCTAGCAGAGAGCATTCTGTTCTCGTGGACGATTTCTTGAACGGAGGACAGGACATTGGGTTTTCAACCTACAGCAAGAAGTGGACAAAAAGAAGGAAAATTGGACATACAATTTTAAGGGCTTATGGAGAAGGACTGAAACATATTGAAGAATCAGTGCATGGACAATTGGAGATATTGAAAGCCCGGATTAAAAATCTAAACGGTGATTATTTAAATCCTGAGGAAATCATAAATGAATTTTTGGCGGGAGTTATAAGCATTCTCCTCACGGGCAGACGACATGAAACAGACGGCGAGTGTCCCAGATTGATTTTAGCATACGACAAAGTTTTAAATCAGCTATTTGCTCCAGAGATATTGTTTCTGTTTGATTACATCCCGCTATTGAGGTACATACCCAATCCGATCAAGTCACTGTACAAAAAGGCAAACAAACTGAGATATCAATTCTATCAGCTGATTTACAATGAGAAAGAAACAAAGCAAGAAAAAGGCATGGTGCACGACTTGTATGAAATAATGGAAGGTAGTCGTGAAGATGGTTTATTGGATAAAGATATTATCAACGCCATATTGACTAACATGATAGGTGGTGGTATTCTGACGTCAAAAGGAACGCTTTGGTCAGCTATAAACATTCTAATACATCGCAATGACGTTCAGTGTAAACTGCAGGCTGAAGTTGATAGAGTTGTTGGGTCTGGGAGAACGCCATGTTTGCCGGACAGAATAAATATGCCATATACCGAAGCTTTTATCATCGAAACTTTGAGATTTATTTCACATGTGCCCTTATTAGTTCCGCATTATGTATCAGACGACACAACGCTGTGTGGATACGATATCCAGAAGGGATCAACAGTCTTAGTAAACGCATGGAATATTCACCATAACGAAATGGTTTACCCTGATCCGTTTGACTTTAAGCCAGAACGCTTTCTGGACAAGGACGGCAACCTCCTACATGCGGATAGTCCACAGAGAAAAAGTTTCCTTTCATTTGGCTTGGGTAAAAGATCGTGTATCGGTGAATCGTTTGCCAGAAGTCGTATGTTTCTGTTTATATCAACCGTGATGCAGACATTTAACTTTATTGCAGATGATAGAACACAGAGCTCAATGATGAACCCTGATGATATGGAGCCGGTCTTTGTCAGAATGCCAAAACATTTCATGTGCCGTGCAGTTCTGAGAAACTAATAATTATTTTTACGGCATATTAATTTGTGTTTTAGGATATGGTATGTACTGAATTTTTCACTTCGTTCAGTTGCCATACAGATAAAAACATGTACATTGAACAATAAACACAAATCCAACACGTGTATCGGTATGATGTTTTAACTTGGTTCAATTGTTATGCAGATAATACATTCATTATATAACTATCTATACAACAGGTGCTTCAGTATATTCCAGAAACGGGTGTGTGTGTGTGTGTGTGTGTGTGTGTGTGTGTGTGTGAGAGAGAGAGAGGAGAGAGAGAGAGAGAGAGGGTATTGCAATTTGTGTCGTTTATGAAGTGATAATGATAAACAACGGTGAAGCACACACAAATTGCATAATATGCTTCATCATCGTTTATCACTTCATACATAACACAAAATAATATGTCAATTCTTATATTTACAACTTTAACTAAACGCCAGATACAGTAATGCATAAAAGCGGTCCTTTCACGTTACAATTGACATTGTTGATGTTTACTAGTGGATTTTTACAGTAAACATGAGCCGAGGGCATAATGTCTTTTTGTATAAATAGAAAGATAATTTTGTTTGATGTATTCCTACTCTACTTGTTGTTGACGTCACAATTCTGCACGTTCTGTACTTACTTTATTTGCAAATAAACGACGAAATTGCTACAATGTATACATAGAACAAAACAGTTGAAAATTGTAAATATATAACCTTGTAAGTAAGAACTCCTTTATCAATTAAAGCATTGCTATGACGGCATGCTTTGTCTTTGTATGTGTATTAACTAGCCTAATCGCCAGTTATAACCTGTAAGTGTCCAATAAGTTGATACAACTGTACATTACCTAATCGAATAGACAGATAGAATGGAGAATTAGAATGTACATATAGGTGAACTAATTATCCATCTGAATCAGCTAAAGTGTCCAATAGCAACAGAACACAGAACAAAAACTGAAATGGGGAAATTTTTATTTTCACATTTCCAGCTCATTCCACTGTTTTCACATCATACTCAATAGTTTAATTTAATGATCTGCACAGATTTATTTCACTTTTGGATATAGAAAGTCAACAGGCACTTCACTTGAACTATCCACTATTGCACTTTTTACTACATGTAGGTTACATTTACTCCCACATTTGAAGATTTACATAGTAAAAGATAAAGAATAAAGCACATTTATATTGCGATGGCGCGGCATCAGAGCGATGCTCTGTTTTTTGTCATTTGTTTATTTAAACCTGTATTTAAAAATTTAGTTACTGTTCTTGTGCACAGTAATTAGTATAAATCCTTGAATCCAGCATTTTCACAAAAATTACAAAGAAAACATCTTTCTTAATAATTATTATTTGTATAGGCCCGCAAATCAGATCATGTAAAAGTTAACGCGCCTCTATTAATTCTTTCTCTCGCAGAATGAACAGTTTGAGGCTTCTGT
Organism: Anadara kagoshimensis; assembly: GCA_021292105.1. Lineage (NCBI taxonomy): Eukaryota > Metazoa > Mollusca > Bivalvia > Arcoida > Arcidae > Anadara > Anadara kagoshimensis. The sequence goes on along the minus strand of CM037874.1, from coordinate 9,496,576 downwards.
CTATAACTTAAAACAGTTATACTAATTTATTTTTACTCAATGAGAAATTACACAAGTAGTTTTAGTTATCCAAGTCATAAATAGTACCCAATTTGTTGTAATGGCCATTTTATATATTAGGATTTGAATTAACAGATACGACTAATTCCTGAAGTTATGTCTCATATTTGGACGTGTATCTCAATTATGACACCCAAGAAGGCTACATTTAAAGCTTAATGACAAAAGTGCCGGATTACTTCAATTTCTCTGTTGTCAAATTTCTTTGATTTGGAAACATATGGGGATTTGTTTCACAGTTAATACGTTATATATAGTAGAACTTACCGCACAACGGGAACACAGGGGTTTTGCAAGTCAGGTCAAACGGAGATAGTGTTTAAGCTAGATCGGTTAATATACTTTTAATACTTAATATTGCTGTTTTAAATAATGTATATAATTTTATTACGTATATAAAGTTTTTTTTAATTTCATTTTCATATTTAAATTTTCTCGTAAGCCCGCTCGGCTGGATAGTTAAGTTTTAAATTTCTTTTAAACTACGGATCTTGTTGTGTGATAGTATAATCAAACTAGAACTGTCTCTTGAGAGCCAAACACCCCGCCCGAACATTTAATGTTTCTGGCGACCTTGGCCTTTCTTTTATGACCTCGCTTCACACTTTTGGACCATGAAGATTATCCATGTGAAGTTTTATGACAGTCGTTCAAAGCAATTATGAGATATGGCCCGGACAGATTTAACACGGACAGACAGAGATAGACATAGTGATTCCTATATACCCCATCAAACTAGTTTGCGGTGTATAAAAATATAGATATCGTTTGGGTTGACTGGACACATACTAGTTTATAGGTATGCAACATTAACCTGTCCGCTTGACCTTTATTTTAATTACTTACTGTGGAATAGTACATTGATGTTTAGGTAACACACATATAAATGGGAAGAAAGTGCTGTTACTATTTTAAGACTTAACACTTGGTTTGTGTATGTATCAACTGCGAATCCTACATGTATATTGGGTGGGTCCTCCTATATCAATATTCCCAATAAAAGGTCAAGCAGACAGGTCAATGCTATTTGCCTATACATGTACGGATTGTTGGTTCAGTTGTAAAGATAAATGAAATTAATTTTTCTCTTTGTAATAAGACTAATTTGAATAGCAAATTATGTAATTTATGTTACGTGTCCAATTATTTCATATACTTCACTGAAATATTAAACTCGAATGTTCAGTATGAAAGTAAGTGAAGGTTTGTTAAAAGTTTTCATTACTCATTTTTTTTATTTTCATTGTTCTTATTAATAATTTATTTCTGTGACAAAAATACTATGGTCGGCACTATTTTGTTGAACATGTGGAAAACAGTAGGTTTTTATTCTTTGTTTAGGTTTTGTAATATGAAATTACCACATAAAAGACGCCCTTGCTAAGCCACATGGTATGTATATATGTATAGAATTTGAAATAAATCTGGCTATTAGTATTGTGATGATAAATCAGTTGAAAACACTGATAATGATATATAGTGTATATACATGTATAAATTATAGCTGGTAATGGCTCAATATGAGCTATGTTATATCTAATCAGATATGATATGTTGATATTGATCAGATTTTGTAACATAATGTCAGTTCGATCATTAGTTCACTTTTTTTTTTGTTTCCATGGTTACAGTACATATATATAATATAAAATAAATGAATGTCAGTATGTTGCAAACATAAATTTATCATATCTGGTCATTATATATTTTGGTAATTTTAGTTCATATTTCTAGTGAGTTTCTAATTTAGTATTGAATATAGGTGTTTATTATTATTAGATAATTAATTTGTATATATATATATATATGAACTGTCTGAAAGTAAAACCAGTACATATGTACTAAACTATGGTTTTGTTTCACTTCCAGTTTTTATTGCACTCATATTGTACTTGTAATAAATAATTGAGACTTTGCAGAAACTCGTTGATTATTTATTTCACAACATATCGGTATGATGTTTTACTTGGTTCAATTGTTATACAGATAAATACATTCATATATAAATATTTATCCAACAGGTGCTTTAGTATATTTTAGAGACGGTGTGTGTGTGTGTGTGTGTGTGAGAGAGAGAGAGAGAGAGAGAGAGAGTGAGAGAGCGGAGAGAGGAGAGATTAGAGAGAGAGAGAGAGAGAGAGAGCGGGAGAGAGGATGGGCGGTTGCATTTTGTGTCGTTTATGAGGTGATAGCGACTGAAGCACGCACAAATTGCATAATGTTGAGTTTGCGCGGGCTTCGCCATCGTTTATCACCTCATAACGATACAAACACTGTCTACAACACTTTTAACAAAACATCCGATACATAATTCATAAACTTTACTTTCCAATGGACATTTTCATGTTTCATGTTTTTTTATGTTTCATTTAACCTATCTTTTTTCCATTTTTTCGACCGCTGTGCATCTCGCAGTGATGTTTCGGTTCCTGTATTTGTTCAAACAAACAAAATATTCCTAAAATTTAAAATTCTATGCTACTCGTATTGTTTAATTTACTTGTGATTTTTTTATCAGTAAACAACTATTCTTGCAGAATAAACAAAACTGTAAGCCGAGTACACATGTCTTTTTGTACAAATAGAAAGTCTATTCCTACTCTACTTGTTGTTGACGTCACAATTCTGCCCGTATTTTATTAACGTTATTTGCAAATAAACGACTAAATTGCTACAATGTTCACATAGAACAAAGCAGTGCAATTGTAAATATAACCTTGTAAAGTTCAGTAACAACATTTACATTTACTGGAATACTGTGAAGGGCTTATCACATCAACTCACAGGAGTAAATGTGTGACGTGGATTCTCACAAGACAGGTTAAATCAGTAAAAACTATTTACACTAGCTGTCACTTTCTTCTACTCTGCATGGAACTGTGGAGCATGATCTTAAATGACTCCACAGTTGCCTGTGTGACAACCTTCTCTGACAGCATGTTTCACTCGGGGGTTGGTGCGAGGGAAAAGCTATACTTATAGATGTCGGTGTTGCAGCTGATTGGGATAAAGCTGACGCTGTTGTGCCCCCTTGTCTTAGAAGTGGAGAACTCCTTTATCAATCAAAAAAGCTATACTGATTTATTCATATTCACTGAAAATATACATAGTTTTAGTTATCAAAGTCATAAATATTACCCAATTTGTTGTAGCGGCCATTTATTGTATATTAGGCTTTGAATTACAATATACGACTAATTCCTCAAGTTTTGTCTCATATTTGGACGTGTACCTCAGTTATGACACCCAGGAAGGCTACATTTGAAGCTTCATGAGCTCTATTGTCAACTGTCTTTTATTTGCAGAAATATCTCTGTTTGAATGTGGAGTATTTATTTCAAAGTACGCTATAGTAAAGGTTGCCGCACCACGGGAACACATGTAAGCAAGGTCTTCTTTAGGCCCCTCAAAAAGTTTTATGTTCACCATCACAATATTGTTGAATAGTATTTCTTTCACAGGTAATACGCTACAGTAGAGTTACCGTACCACGGGAGCAAAGGGATTATGTAAGCCAGATCTTATCAAGGCCCCCCAAAATATGGGGCGCCGTTTTACTATTTATTCACTATTTAGTGATATCCATCAATCATTTATTGATATCCATTAATATTTAATGATATCTATAATTCTTTTGGATATCAATAAATCGAATTAGTGATATCTATAATTCGATTTATGGATATCACTAATTCAATTTATTGATATCACCAATTCATTTATTGATATCAATTAATCGAATTATGGATATCACTAATTCGATTTATTGATATCCAAAAATAAGGACGAATTAGTGATATCAATAAATCGATTTATGGATATCAATAAATCGGAAAACTTAAATAATTTCTCCCTCTCCGCAGCGCCATAATGGGGAGAATTAGTTATTTTCAAGAATATTGCAAATATTTTTTTGATATCCATAAATCGATTTATTGATATCACTAATTCGTCCTTATTTTTAAATATCCATAAATCGAATTTGTGATATCAATAATTCGATTTATGGATATCAATAAATGAATTATTGATATAGAAAAATAAGGACGAATTAGTGATATCAATAAATCGATTTATCAAATGTTCGCCATCAAATTATTGTTGATAGTATTTGTTTCACAGTTAATGCGCTATAGTAGAGCTTGTCGCATCATGGGAGCACAGGGATATTGTAAGCCAGGTCTTATCAAGGCACCCAAAACTTTTTATGTTTGCCATCAATTATTGTTAAAATTTGTTTCACAGTTAATGCGCTATAGTAGAGCATGTCGCACCACTGGGAGCACAGGGTTTTGTAAGCCAGTCTTATTTAGGCCCCTCAAAAAGTTTTATGTTTGCCATCAAATTATTGTTGATAGTAATGCACTATAGTAGGGGTTGTCGCATCATGGGAACACAGAGATTTTGTAAGCCAGGTCTTATCAAGTCCTTCCAAAAATTTCATGTTCACCATCACAATATTGTTGATTTATATATAATTTTTAAAAAGGAAAACACACACACACACACACACACACACACACACACACACACACACACACACAGAGACACACACTTAACTCCTATATACGCAGGTTATACAGATTGATCTACTTTTCATATCAACAATTACAGACACACATCTACAAGCTTTAATACAGGTTTATCAGGTATTTATTACTTCATTTAGACATATCGTTGCAAATATCATATAAAAAATGGTTCAATTGGAAAAAAATCTTGTTTTTTGCGAATTCAGTTTCCAATCCTAGAAATGATTTCACGATTAAATCCAAACACGCTCACAGTAAAGGTTGAATATAAAATATATATTATTTGATTTGGAGCGCTTCGTGCATTTGCGTGATGACAATATCACAAACGGTGACTGATTATATTTCACGAAATCCGTGGTAATAGTTACGTGAACGACAGGTGACCTACTGTTTTTAACTCTGTTCACGAATTAATTTAGGGGTTACATAGAAGAATAACTTTTTTATATTTTTATTTTCTTATTTCTTAATTTGTGGTACCGATTGATTTAAACCTAAAACTTTCCTTTATTTACTTGAATTTTTCTTTTTCCGTTTTATTTTTGTTTTTGCAATATTTGAAGTAAGATATAAGCCTCAAACTGCCCAGTATCCATTTCAAAATCTCCCTTCTCTTCTTTAACTTAACAGTTTCGGTTCATGTTCAACTTGACTGGACCATTTGAAAATCTCCCTTCTCTTATTTAACTTGACAGATCCGGTACATGTTCAACTTGACCGAACCATTTCAAAATCTGCCTTCTCTACTTTAACTTGACAGATCCGGTACGTGTTCAACTTGACCGAACCATTTCAAAATCTCCCTTCTCTTCTTTAACTTGACAGATCCGGAAAATGTTCGACTTGACTGAACCATTTTAAAATCTACAATCTCTTTTGTAACTTGACAGATCCGGTACATGTTCAAGCTACATTGATACTATGCATATCCCTTGACTTTCCATTACGAACTATCTCTCATTGCCGTGTGCACGCTGTCCAGTAGGGTTTTGTATGTGGGTTATATCGAGCAATTTTATAAGCAGTATGACTTTAACCAGCACACCATTGAACTTATCAATAACTTAACAATTTTTGTGAGAAGCATTTATGTGGTGAGAAAGTTCTTTCTAATAAAAACAATTTTCAAATCTATGTTGATAAAATGGCCTTCGAAGGTTATGTAAATGTTATTATTCGTCAACTTAATCCAACATAAGGCATTTAGGTAAATTATGCAGATCCAGACATGTGTTACATGTACTCAAAGATGAAGGCTGTTGGTTTGACTATCATTTTGTTAACTTAAGACTGTTTATCACTAGGACCACATCTTGTGCACGTATATACAGTACAATCCTGTCGAAAAATTACCACTAAGGTAATCAATCGATAGCTCATCTCGGCCCCGGTTAGGTTTGTCACGAGTTTTTTCAGCAGCTACTATCTATCTCTCGACAGCTTTTCTGGCCAATAGCTAGCTATCCCTATTCTGATCACTCGCAGCCAAACTTGACTCTTTTTCGTGACATAAGTGATAGACTTTGTGACAGGTCTGTGCTGTTCACAGGGGGTCAAGAATAAGAACAGACATTGACATACCTATCGCACGCTTAAGATGTATGATAATTTGGGGTTTTTGGTGTGTATATATATAAAGACTTCAGCTACATAATTTTACTTTAAACATGGATTCTATTACAACGTTGATGCTTGTTGTATTTATTTCAATACTGGTGTATTATATATTTTCAAGAAAGAAGTTTAAGTTTCCACCAGGTCCAGTTGGATACCCTTTACTCGGTAACTCCTTAGATGTTAACACGGGTAATTTACACCTTATGTTGACAAAATGGGCGAAATTGTATGGCGATATTTGTCAAGTTAAGTTATTTGGCAGAAATATAGTGGTTTTGAACTCTATCCATGCTGTCAGAGAAGCCTTCACCGTTGAGCCAAACGCAACAATATTTGCTAGCAGAGAGCATTCTGTTCTCGTGGACGATTTCTTGAACGGAGGACAGGACATTGGGTTTTCAACCTACAGCAAGAAGTGGACAAAAAGAAGGAAAATTGGACATACAATTTTAAGGGCTTATGGAGAAGGACTGAAACATATTGAAGAATCAGTGCATGGACAATTGGAGATATTGAAAGCCCGGATTAAAAATCTAAACGGTGATTATTTAAATCCTGAGGAAATCATAAATGAATTTTTGGCGGGAGTTATAAGCATTCTCCTCACGGGCAGACGACATGAAACAGACGGCGAGTGTCCCAGATTGATTTTAGCATACGACAAAGTTTTAAATCAGCTATTTGCTCCAGAGATATTGTTTCTGTTTGATTACATCCCGCTATTGAGGTACATACCCAATCCGATCAAGTCACTGTACAAAAAGGCAAACAAACTGAGATATCAATTCTATCAGCTGATTTACAATGAGAAAGAAACAAAGCAAGAAAAAGGCATGGTGCACGACTTGTATGAAATAATGGAAGGTAGTCGTGAAGATGGTTTATTGGATAAAGATATTATCAACGCCATATTGACTAACATGATAGGTGGTGGTATTCTGACGTCAAAAGGAACGCTTTGGTCAGCTATAAACATTCTAATACATCGCAATGACGTTCAGTGTAAACTGCAGGCTGAAGTTGATAGAGTTGTTGGGTCTGGGAGAACGCCATGTTTGCCGGACAGAATAAATATGCCATATACCGAAGCTTTTATCATCGAAACTTTGAGATTTATTTCACATGTGCCCTTATTAGTTCCGCATTATGTATCAGACGACACAACGCTGTGTGGATACGATATCCAGAAGGGATCAACAGTCTTAGTAAACGCATGGAATATTCACCATAACGAAATGGTTTACCCTGATCCGTTTGACTTTAAGCCAGAACGCTTTCTGGACAAGGACGGCAACCTCCTACATGCGGATAGTCCACAGAGAAAAAGTTTCCTTTCATTTGGCTTGGGTAAAAGATCGTGTATCGGTGAATCGTTTGCCAGAAGTCGTATGTTTCTGTTTATATCAACCGTGATGCAGACATTTAACTTATTGCAGATGATAGAACACAGAGCTCAATGATGAACCCTGATGATATGGAGCCGGTCTTTGTCAGAATGCCAAAACATTTCATGTGCCGTGCAGTTCTGAGAAACTAATAATTATTTTTACGGCATATTAATTTGTGTTTTAGGATATGGTATGTACTGAATTTTTCACTTCGTTCAGTTGCCATACAGATAAAAACATGTACATTGAACAATAAACACAAATCCAACACGTGTATCGGTATGATGTTTTAACTTGGTTCAATTGTTATGCAGATAATACATTCATTATATAACTATCTATACAACAGGTGCTTCAGTATATTCCAGAAACGGGTGTGTGTGTGTGTGTGTGTGTGTGTGTGTGTGTGTGAGAGAGAGAGAGAGAGAGAGAGAGAGAGAGAGAGAGAGAGAGGGTATTGCAATTTGTGTCGTTTATGAAGTGATAATGATAAACAACGGTGAAGCACACACAAATTGCATAATATGCTTCATCATCGTTTATCACTTCATACATAACACAAAATAATATGTCAATTCTTATATTTACAACTTTAACTAAACGCCAGATACAGTAATGCATAAAAGCGGTCCTTTCACGTTACAATTGACATTGTTGATGTTTACTAGTGGATTTTTACAGTAAACATGAGCCGAGGGCATAATGTCTTTTTGTATAAATAGAAAGATAATTTTGTTTGATGTATTCCTACTCTACTTGTTGTTGACGTCACAATTCTGCACGTTCTGTACTTACTTTATTTGCAAATAAACGACGAAATTGCTACAATGTATACATAGAACAAAACAGTTGAAAATTGTAAATATATAACCTTGTAAGTAAGAACTCCTTTATCAATTAAAGCATTGCTATGACGGCATGCTTTGTCTTTGTATGTGTATTAACTAGCCTAATCGCCAGTTATAACCTGTAAGTGTCCAATAAGTTGATACAACTGTACATTACCTAATCGAATAGACAGATAGAATGGAGAATTAGAATGTACATATAGGTGAACTAATTATCCATCTGAATCAGCTAAAGTGTCCAATAGCAACAGAACACAGAACAAAAACTGAAATGGGGAAATTTTTATTTTCACATTTCCAGCTCATTCCACTGTTTTCACATCATACTCAATAGTTTAATTTAATGATCTGCACAGATTTATTTCACTTTTGGATATAGAAAGTCAACAGGCACTTCACTTGAACTATCCACTATTGCACTTTTTACTACATGTAGGTTACATTTACTCCCACATTTGAAGATTTACATAGTAAAAGATAAAGAATAAAGCACATTTATATTGCGATGGCGCGGCATCAGAGCGATGCTCTGTTTTTTTCATTTGTTTATTTAAACCTGTATTTAAAAATTTAGTTACTGTTCTTGTGCACAGTAATTAGTATAAAATCCTTGAATCCAGCATTTTCACAAAAATTACAAAGAAAACATCTTTCTTAATAATTATTATTTGTATAGGCCCGCAAATCAGATCATGTAAAAGTTAACGCGCCTCTATTAATTCTTTCTCTCGCAGAATGAACAGTTTGAGGCTTCTGTCTATAACTTAAAACAGTTATACTAATTTATTTTTACTCAATGAGAAATTACACAAGTAGTTTTAGTTATCCAAGTCATAAATAGTACCCAATTTGTTGTAATGGCCATTTATTTATATTAGGATTTGAATTAACAGATACGACTAATTCCTGAAGTTATGTCTCATATTTGGACGTGTATCTCAATTATGACACCCAAGAAGGCTACATTTAAAGCTTAATGACAAAAGTGCCGGATTACTTCAATTTCTCTGTTGTCAAATTTCTTTGATTTGGAAACATATGGGGATTTGTTTCACAGTTAATACGTTATATATAGTAGAACTTACCGCACAACGGGAACACAGGGGTTTTGCAAGTCAGGTCAAACGGAGATAGTGTTTAAGCTAGATCGGTTAATATTACTTTTAATACTTAATATTGCTGTTTTAAATAATGTATATAATTTTATTACGTATATAAAGTTTTTTTTAATTTCATTTTCATATTTAAATTTTCTCGTAAGCCCGCTCGGCTGGATAGTTAAGTTTTAAATTTCTTTTAAACTACGGATCTTGTTGTGTGATAGTATAATCAAACTAGAACTGTCTCTTGAGAGCCAAACACCCCCGCCCGAACATTTAATGTTTCTGGCGACCTTGGCCTTTCTTTTATGACCTCGCTTCACACTTTTGGACCATGAAGATTATCCATGTGAAGTTTTATGACAGTCGTTCAAAGCAATTATGAGATATGGCCCGGACAGATTTAACACGGACAGACAGAGATAGACATAGTGATTCCTATATACCCCATCAAACTAGTTTGCGTGTGTATAAAAATATAGATATCGTTTGGGTTGACTGGACACATACTAGTTTATAGGTATGCAACATTAACCTGTCCGCTTGACCTTTATTTTAATTACTTACTGTGGAATAGTACATTGATGTTTAGGTAACACACATATATAATGGGAAGAAAGTGCTGTTACTATTTTAAGACTTAACACTTGGTTTGTGTATGTATCAACTGCGAATCCTACATGTATATTGGGTGGGTCCTCCTATATCAATATTCCCAATAAAAGGTCAAGCAGACAGGTCAATGCTATTTGCCTATACATGTACGGATTGTTGGTTCAGTTGTAAAGATAAATGAAATTAATTTTTCTCTTTGTAATAAGACTAATTTGAATAGCAAATTATGTAATTTATGTTACGTGTCCAATTATTTCATATACTTCACTGAAATATTAAAACTCGAATGTTCAGTATGAAAGTAAGTGAAGGTTTGTTAATAAAGTTTTCATTACTCATTTTTTTTTATTTTCATTGTTCTTATTAATAATTTATTTCTGTGACAAAAATACTATGGTCGGCACTATTTTGTTGGAACATGTGGAAAACAGTAGGTTTTATTCTTTGTTTAGGTTTTTGTAATATGAAATTACCACATAAAAGACGCCCTTGCTAAGCCACATGGTATGTATATATGTATAGAATTTGAAATAAATCTGGCTATTAGTATTGTGATGATAAATCAGTTGAAAACACTGATAATGATATATAGTGTATATACATGTATAAATTATAGCTGGTAATGGCTCAATATGAGCTATGTTATATCTAATCAGATATGATATGTTGATATTGATCAGATTTTGTAACATAATGTCAGTTCGATCATTAGTTCACTTTTTTTTTGTTTCCATGGTTACAGTACATATATATAATATAAAATAAATGAATGTCAGTATGTTGCAAACATAAATTTATCATATCTGGTCATTATATATTTTGGTAATTTTAGTTCATATTTCTAGTGAGTTTCTAATTTAGTATTGAATATAGGTGTTTATTATTATTAGAATAATTAATTTGTATATATATATATATATGAACTGTCTGAAAGTAAAACCAGTACATATGTACTAAACTATGGTTTTGTTTCACTTCCAGTTTTTATTGCACTCATATTGTACTTGTAATAAATAATTGAGACTTTGCAGAAACTCGTTGATTATTTATTTCACAACATATCGGTATGATGTTTTAACTTGGTTCAATTGTTATACAGATAAAATACATTCAGTATATAAATATTTATCCAACAGGTGCTTTAGTATATTTTAGAGACGGTGTGTGTGTGTGTGTGTGTGTGTGTGTGTGAGAGAGAGAGAGAGAGAGAGAGAGAGAGAGAGAGAGAGAGAGAGAGAGATGGGGCGGTTGCATTTTGTGTCGTTTATGAGGTGATAAGCGACTGAAGCACGCACAAATTGCATAATGTTGAGTTTGCGCGGGCTTCGCCATCGTTTATCACCTCATAAACGATACAAACACTGTCTACAACACTTTTAACAAAACATCCGATACAATAATTCATAAAACTTTTACTTTCCAATGGACATTTTCATGTTTTATGTTTTTTATGTTTCATTTTAACCTATCTTTTTTCCATGTTTTCGACCGCTGTGCATCTCGCAGTGATGTTTCGGTTCCTGTATTTGTTCAAACAAACAAAATATTCCTAAAATTTAAAATTCTATAGCTACTCGTATTGTTTAATTTACTTGTGATTTTTTTATCAGTAAACAACTATTCTTGCAGAATAAACAAAACTGTAAGCCGAGTACACATGTCTTTTTGTACAAATAGAAAGTCTATTCCTACTCTACTTGTTGTTGACGTCACAATTCTGCCCGTATTTTATTAACGTTATTTGCAAATAAACGACTAAATTGCTACAATGTTCACATAGAACAAAGCAGTGGCAATTGTAAATATAACCTTGTAAAGTTCAGTAACAACATTTACATTTACTGGAATACTGTGAAGGGCTTATCAACATCAACTCACAGGAGTAAATGTGTGACGTGGATTCTCACAAGACAGGTTAAATCAGTAAAAACTATTTACACTAGCTGTCACTTTCTTCTACTCTGCACTGGAACTGTGGAGCATGATCTTAAATGACTCCACAGTTGCCTGTGTGACAACCTTCTCTGACAGCATGTTTCACTCGGGGTTGGTGCGAGGGAAAAAGCTATACTTATAGATGTCGGTGTTGCAGCTGATTGGGATAAAGCTGACGCTGTTGTGCCCCCTTGTCTTAGAAGTGAGAACTCCTTTATCAATCAAAAAAGCTATACTGATTTATTCATATTCACTGAAAAATATACATAGTTTTAGTTATCAAAGTCATAAATATTACCCAATTTGTTGTAGCGGCCATTTATTGTATATTAGGCTTTGAATTACAATATACGACTAATTCCTCAAGTTTTGTCTCATATTTGGACGTGTACCTCAGTTATGACACCCAGGAAGGCTACATTTGAAGCTTCATGAGCTCTATTGTCAACTGTCTTTTATTTGCAGAAATATCTCTGTTTGAATGTGGAGTATTTATTTCAAAGTACGCTATAGTAAAGGTTGCCGCACCACGGGAACACATGTAAGCAAGGTCTTCTTTAGGCCCCTCAAAAAGTTTTATGTTCACCATCACAATATTGTTGATAGTATTTCTTTCACAGGTAATACGCTACAGTAGAGGTTACCGTACCACGGGAGCAAAGGGATTATGTAAGCCAGATCTTATCAAGGCCCCCCAAAATATGGGGCGCCGTTTTACTATTTATTCACTATTTAGTGATATCCATCAATCATTTATTGATATCCATTAATATTTAATGATATCTATAATTCGATTTTTGGATATCAATAAATCGAATTAGTGATATCTATAATTCGATTTATGGATATCACTAATTCAATTTATTGATATCACCAATTCATTTATTGATATCAATTAATCGAATTATGGATATCACTAATTCGATTTATTGATATCCAAAAATAAGGACGAATTAGTGATATCAATAAATCGATTTATGGATATCAATAAATCGGAAAACTTAAATAATTTCTCCCTCTCCGCAGCGCCATAATGGGGAGAATTAGTTATTTTCAAGAATATTGCAAATATTTTTTGATATCCATAAATCGATTTATTGATATCACTAATTCGTCCTTATTTTTAAATATCCATAAATCGAATTTGTGATATCAATAATTCGATTTATGGATATCAATAAATGAATTATTGATATAGAAAAATAAGGACGAATTAGTGATATCAATAAATCGATTTATCAAATGTTCGCCATCAAATTATTGTTGATAGTATTTGTTTCACAGTTAATGCGCTATAGTAGAGCTTGTCGCATCATGGGAGCACAGGGATATTGTAAGCCAGGTCTTATCAAGGCACCCAAAACTTTTTATGTTTGCCATCAAATTATTGTTAAAATTTGTTTCACAGTTAATGCGCTATAGTAGAGCATGTCGCACCACTGGAACATATGGGTTTTGTAAGCCAGTTCTTATTTAGGCCCCTCAAAAAGTTTTATGTTTGCCATCAAATTATTGTTGATAGTAAATGCACTATAGTAGGGGTTGTCGCATCATGGGAACACAGAGATTTTGTAAGCCAGGTCTTATCAAGTCCTTCCAAAAATTTCATGTTCACCATCACAATATTGTTGATTTATATATAATTTTTAAAAAGGAAAACACACACACACACACACACACACACACACACACACACACACACACACACACACACTTAACTCCTATATACGCAGGTTATACAGATTGATCTACTTTTCATATCAACAATTACAGACACACATCTACAAGCTTTAATACAGGTTTATCAGGTATTTATTACTTCATTTAGACATATCGTTGCAAATATCATATAAAAAATGGTTCAATTGGAAAAAAATCTTGTTTTTTGCGAATTCAGTTTCCAATCCTAGAAATGATTTCACGATTAAATCCAAACACGCTCACAGTAAAGGTTGAATATAAAATATATATTTGATTTGGAGCGCTTCGTGCATTTGCGTGATGACAATATCACAAACGGTGACTGATTATATTTCACGAAATCCGTGGTAATAGTTACGTGAACGACAGGTGACCTACTGTTTTTAACTCTGTTCACGAATTAATTTAGGGGTTACATAGAAGAATAACTTTTTTATATTTTTATTTTCTTATTTCTTAATTTGTGGTACCGATTGATTTAAACCTAAAACTTTCCTTTATTTACTTGAATTTTTCTTTTTCCGTTTTATTTTTGTTTTTGCAATATTTGAAGTAAGATATAAGCCTCAAACTGCCCAGTATCCATTTCAAAATCTCCCTTCTCTTCTTTAACTTAACAGTTTCGGTTCATTTTCAACTTGACTGGACCATTTGAAAATCTCCCTTCTCTTATTTAACTTGACAGATCCGGTACATGTTCAACTTGACCGAACCATTTCAAAATCTGCCTTCTCTACTTTAACTTGACAGATCCGGTACGTGTTCAACTTGACCGAACCATTTCAAAATCTCCCTTCTCTTCTTTAACTTGACAGATCCGGAAAATGTTCGACTTGACTGAACCATTTTAAAATCTACAATCTCTTTTGTAACTTGACAGATCCGGTACATGTTCAAGCTACATTGATACTATGCATATCCCTTGACTTTCCATTACGAACTATCTCTCATTGCCGTGTGCACGCTGTCCAGTAGGGTTTTGTATGTGGGTTATATCGAGCAATTTTATAAGCAGTATGACTTTAACCAGCACACCATTGAACTTATCAATAACTTAACAATTTTTGTGAGAAGCATTTATGTGGTGAGAAAGTTCTTTCTAATAAAAACAATTTTCAAATCTATGTTGATAAACATGGCCTTCGAAGGTTATGTAAATGTTATTATTCGTCAACTTAATCCAACATAAGGCATTTAGGTAAATTATGCAGATCCAGACATGTGTTACATGTACTCAAAGATGAAGGCTGTTGGTTTGACTATCATTTTGTTAACTTAAGACTGTTTATCACTAGGACCGCATCTTGTGCACGTATATACAGTACAATCCTGTCGAAAAATTACCACTAAGGTAATCAATCGATAGCTCATCTCGGCCCCGGGTTAGGTTTGTCACGAGTTTTTTCAGCAGCTACTATCTATCTCTCGACAGCTTTTCTGGCCAATAGCTAGCTATCCCTATTCTGATCACTCGCAGCCAAACTTGACTCTTTTTCGTGACATAAGTGATAGACTTTGTGACAGGTCTGTGCTGTTCACAGGGGGTCAAGAATAAGAACAGACATTGACATACCTATCGCACGCTTAAGATGTATGATAATTTGGGGTTTTTGGTGTGTATATATATAAAGACTTCAGCTACATAATTTTACTTTAAACATGGATTCTATTACAACGTTGATGCTTGTTGTATTTATTTCAATACTGGTGTATTATATATTTTCAAGAAAGAAGTTTAAGTTTCCACCAGGTCCAGTTGGATACCCTTTACTCGGTAACTCCTTAGATGTTAACACGGGTAATTTACACCTTATGTTGACAAAATGGGCGAAATTGTATGGCGATATTTGTCAAGTTAAGTTATTTGGCAGAAATATAGTGGTTTTGAACTCTATCCATGCTGTCAGAGAAGCCTTCACCGTTGAGCCAAACGCAACAATATTTGCTAGCAGAGAGCATTCTGTTCTCGTGGACGATTTCTTGAACGGAGGACAGGACATTGGGTTTTCAACCTACAGCAAGAAGTGGACAAAAAGAAGGAAAATTGGACATACAATTTTAAGGGCTTATGGAGAAGGACTGAAACATATTGAAGAATCAGTGCATGGACAATTGGAGATATTGAAAGCCCGGATTAAAAATCTAAACGGTGATTATTTAAATCCTGAGGAAATCATAAATGAATTTTTGGCGGGAGTTATAAGCATTCTCCTCACGGGCAGACGACATGAAACAGACGGCGAGTGTCCCAGATTGATTTTAGCATACGACAAAGTTTTAAATCAGCTATTTGCTCCAGAGATATTGTTTCTGTTTGATTACATCCCGCTATTGAGGTACATACCCAATCCGATCAAGTCACTGTACAAAAAGGCAAACAAACTGAGATATCAATTCTATCAGCTGATTTACAATGAGAAAGAAATAAAGCAAGAAAAAGGCATGGTGCACGACTTGTATGAAATAATGGAAGGTAGTCGTGAAGATGGTTTATTGGATAAAGATATTATCAACGCCATATTGACTAACATGATAGGTGGTGGTATTCTGACGTCAAAAGGAACGCTTTGGTCAGCTATAAACATTCTAATACATCGCAATGACGTTCAGTGTAAACTGCAGGCTGAAGTTGATAGAGTTGTTGGGTCTGGGAGAACGCCATGTTTGCCGGACAGAATAAATATGCCATATACCGAAGCTTTTATCATCGAAACTTTGAGATTTATTTCACATGTGCCCTTATTAGTTCCGCATTATGTATCAGACGACACAACGCTGTGTGGATACGATATCCAGAAGGGATCAACAGTCTTAGTAAACGCATGGAATATTCACCATAACGAAATGGTTTACCCTGATCCGTTTGACTTTAAGCCAGAACGCTTTCTGGACAAGGACGGCAACCTCCTACATGCGGATAGTCCACAGAGAAAAAGTTTCCTTTCATTTGGCTTGGGTAAAAGATCGTGTATCGGTGAATCGTTTGCCAGAAGTCGTATGTTTCTGTTTATATCAACCGTGATGCAGACATTTAACTTTATTGCAGATGATAGAACACAGAGCTCAATGATGAACCCTGATGATATGGAGCCGGTCTTTGTCAGAATGCCAAAACATTTCATGTGCCGTGCAGTTCTGAGAAACTAATAATTATTTTTACGGCATATTAATTTGTGTTTTAGGATATGGTATGTACTGAATTTTTCACTTCGTTCAGTTGCCATACAGATAAAAACATGTACATTGAACAATAACACAAATCCAACACGTGTATCGGTATGATGTTTTAACTTGGTTCAATTGTTATGCAGATAATACATTCATTATATAACTATCTATACAACAGGTGCTTCAGTATATTCCAGAAACGGGTGTGTGTGTGTGTGTGTGTGTGTGTGTGTGTGTGTGTGAGAGAGAGAGAGAGAGAGAGAGGGTATTGCAATTTGTGTCGTTTATGAAGTGATAATGATAAACAACGGTGAAGCACACACAAATTGCATAATATGCTTCATCATCGTTTATCACTTCATACATAACACAAAAAAATGTCAATTCTTATATTTACAACTTTAACTAAACGCCAGATACAGTAATGCATAAAAGCGGTCCTTTCACGTTACAATTGACATTGTTGATGTTTACTAGTGGATTTTTACAGTAAACATGAGCCGAGGGCATAATGTCTTTTTGTATAAATAGAAAGATAATTTTGTTTGATGTATTCCTACTCTACTTGTTGTTGACGTCACAATTCTGCACGTTCTGTACTTACTTTATTTGCAAATAAACGACGAAATTGCTACAATGTATACATAGAACAAAACAGTTGAAAATTGTAAATATATAACCTTGTAAGTAAGAACTCCTTTATCAATTAAAGCATTGCTATGACGTCATGCTTTGTCTTTGTATGTGTATTAACTAGCCTAATCGCCAGTTATAACCTGTAAGTGTCCAATAAGTTGATACAACTGTACATTACCTAATCGAATAGACAGATAGAATAAACCATTAGAATGTACATATAGGGGAACTAATTATTCATCCGAATCAGCTAAAGTGTCCAATAGCAACAGAACACAGAACAAAAACTGAAATGGGAAAATTGTTATTTTTTACATTTCCAGCTCATTCCACTGTTTTCACATCATACTCAATAGTTTAATTTAATGATCTGCACAGATTTATTTCACTTTTGGATATAGAAAGTCAACAGGCACTTCACTTGAACTATCCACTATTGCACTTTGTACTACATGTAGGTTACATTTACTCCCACATTTGAAGATTTACATTTTTACATAGTAAAAGATAAAGAATAAAGCACATTTATATTGCGATGGCGCGGCATCAGAGCGACGCTTTGGTTTTTTTGACAATCATTTGTTTATTTAAACCTGTATTTAAAATTTAGTTACTGTTCTTGTGCACAGTAATTAGTATAATATCTTGAATCCAGCATTTTCACAAAAATTAGAAAGAAAACATCTTTCTTAATTATTATTATTTGTATAGGCCCGCAAATCAGATCAAGTAAAAGTTAACGCGCGTCTATTAATTCTTTCTCTCGCAGAATGAACAGTTTGAGGCTTCTGTCTATAACTTAAAACAGTTTTACTAATTTATTCTTACCCAATGAGAAATTACACAAGTAGTTTTAGTTATCCTAGTCATAAATAGTACCCAATTTGTTGTAACGACCATTTATTATATATTAGGATTTGAATTAACAGATACGACTAATTCCTCAAGTTATGTCTCATATTTGGAAATGTATCTCAATTATGACACCCAAGAAGGCTACATTTAAAGCTTTATGACAAAAGTGCCAGATTACTTCAATTTCTCTGTTGTCAAATTTCTTTGATTTGCAGACATATGGGGTATTTGTTTCACAGTTAATACGTTATATATAGTAGAACTTACCGCACAACGGGAACACAGGGGTTTTGCAAGTCAGGTCAAACGGAGATAGTATTTAAGCTAGATCGGTTAATATAACTTTTAGTACTTAATATTGCTGTTTTAAATAATGTATATAATTTTATTACGTATATAAAGTTTTTTTTTAATTTCATTTTCATATTTAAATTTTCTCGTAAGCCCGCGTGGCTGGATAATTAAGTTTTAAATTTCTTTTAAACTACGGATCTTGTTGTGTGACAGTATAATCAAACTAGAACTGTCTCTTGAGAGCCAAACACCCCCGCCCGAACATTTAATGTTTCTGGCGACCTTGACCTTTCTTTTATGACCTCGCTTCACACCTTTGGACCATGAAGATTATCCATGTGAAGTTTTATGACAGTCGTTCAAAGCAATTATGAGATATGGCCCGGACAGATTTAACACGGACAGACAAAGATAGACATAGTGATTCCTATATACCCCATCAAACTAGTTTGCGGGTGTATAAAAATATAGATATCGTTTGGGATGACTGGACACATACTAGTTTATAGGTATGCAACATTAACCTGTCCGCTTGACCTTTATTTTAATTATTTACTGTGGAATAGTACATTGATGTTTAGGTAACACACATATATAATGGGAAGAAAGCGCTGTTACTATTTTAAGACTTAACACTTGGTTTGTGTATGTATCAACTGCGAATCCTACCTGTATATTGGGTGGGTCCTCCTATATCAATATTCCCAATAAAAGGTCAAGCAGACAGGTCAATGCTATTTGCCTATACATGTACGGATTGTTGGTTCAGTTGTAAAGATAAATGAAATTAATTTTTCTCTTTGTAATAAGACTAATTTGATTAGCAAATTATGTAATTTATGTTACGTGTCCAATTATTTCATATACTTCCATAACAAAAGAAAAAATTAAATTTATTTCTTATAATTTTATTTATTGATTTTTAACAACAATCCAATAATTTAAACAACAATATAGCCATAACAAGTAAAACATATCATCGCTATGACGTAGGAATCCGCACGTCTTTGTGCGTCATCCACAATAAAATTACGTCACTGAGAGCCAGTTCATTTGTGCCGACGTAATGGAAAAGATCTGACCAATCAAAAATGATTGAAACAAAGGAGCATTGAATTATATGTTTTTTTGAACCATGGTTGTAAGAAAGTTAGGTGGGTAAAGGTTTTTTAGTAGCACTATAACCACACCACTGGACATTTGTACTCCAATACCCGTCCAAAGTCAGATAATTCATAATCAGCGTTCCTAATATGTGTTTGTCTTTTCTTGTTCTGTCTTGTTTTGTTGTTACAATTACCTTTGTATTGTTCCGTGTTCTTTGTTGTGTGGGCTGTCTCCAAGTACACCTTCTTTCAGTTGTATCCTTCTTCTGTTGTTCATCGTCTACACCCCAACCACGATCAGGCGCTACGCTACATGTACATTGATTGATTGATTGATTTCAGCTTTACGTACTAATTAAGAATATTTCACTTACATCGAGATATCACAAGTTATAGGTAAAAATAACGTGGAACGTTTTACCTTTGTTTTGAGTCTCTTCCGAAAGACCCCATGAGTTTTATTTCTAAATGCTGATTGCTTGGCGAAAGAACAGGACTTCACTACCTATAGCTATGTTCAGATCTTAGTCAGACACCGGCTAGGGTTCGAACTCTGACCTCCCACATACGAAGCGAGCACTCTTCCAACTGCGATACTGTATTTGGTACGCTAAAGAAAACAAATCAACACGCTTCAAGTGATCGTTCATTACTATCAGTACTTTGATTCGTTTGCAACTGATGACCTAGTTTTCATTTTATAAACAAGGAATGTCAAAGTGAAACAGGTTTGTAACGTTACTTGTCATTTAATTACTTCTACAATTTATTTATCAGTGTGATGTATTCTTTATCAATGACCCTCAAGGTCCGATTGGGTTTGGTTTGCAGGTCTTGTATGGTTGCGTGGGGCAAACTTCTCTTACTTTTCCCGCCCTATTTTGTCATCAGTGGAATCCATATTAACATTGAATCCAAGTGCCCATTGTTGGAATCCTCGGAGGAGGGTGTATTAACATATTTCACTTTATTTGTGGGAGTTGCGTAGATGCTTGTAATGACGGACCCGGCTAGTCGGACTAATCAACACACTACTAAACCCCCATTTTAATTTTTAATCAAAAACTAAAATGGGGGTTTAGTGGGCTGATTAGTCGGACTATGACCTGATGATGACCCGGCCTGTAGATTGTATTTTGTGTTTGTGTGATCTCGGTGGCTAGGGCTATTTCAAGTACATTTTCCAGCTTTACATAATTGTGTTTTTGTCTGAATAAAAATGGACAAAAAATCAGAATTTCAATTATATTTTCCCCTGTATAATTGTTTTAAAATGCACCACATTACTCCAATTTTTTTCAAAATGTTCCGAAGATGCTAGCACCTATACCTCCTAGCGTGGACCGGCCTACAGCACACATGGGACCTTTCGCACCATGCTTGTACATTAATACTTTTCTGGCTGCGCCACTGGTAAGAACATTGTTCACATTATGTTGTGATATGTTTGTTCACATTATGTTGTGATGTGTAGCCTATATGTACATGTATGCGATAGAAGTGTATGTTACTGACTTTCGTGTTATCTTACTCCGGTGAAGGCGATAATTACATATTAAATCATGAGTCGTTTATTAAATCACGCCCACTAAATTAAAATGAATAAATATGTATATCCCCTAGCTTCCTAAGACCGATAATATTGGGCCTAGTCCGAATTATCTGCCTTAACGATGAGTTATTTTTGATGGTTGTTATATACAGTCAAGCCTGTCTATAAAGGCCACACAAGGGAACCAGTAAAAGTGGCCTTTATAAGCAGGTAGTCGCCTTTAAGACAGGTTGGACTGTAATAGATAATTCTGCCTAGTTTGGACCTTGACATTTTCCAGGGGAAAACTAGCAATATATGTTGTCATCCTCTTTTATGTTTGTTATGTCGTGTTAAAATTCCACACAAGATCTGTGTAAACGAACGCAATATACACCATAAACGTGTTGATTGTTCTCAAAATTAAATTATGGATTCTGTCATTCAATAAAATATGGATGGGATTGTTTGAAATATACTGTAGCAAGGACTCTGACTTTGCATGATTGCATTCGTATATTTGCGTATAACATTTTTGGGCCATGCACAGATTTTTCCACGAACCTGACCCAAAGGAGTAACACGACAATAAATTGAATATAATCGAGGTCCATTGCTTTTTATTTGTTTTAATTTAACCACTTTTCATAACGTGCCAATTGTCCAATATGAGTTATCTCCCGTTGACTCCTGTTGAGTGTATAGTCAGTTATCAACTTTAATCCTCAATTCTGAATGTGTCTGGTGTGTTTATGTAGCTATGATTTATTGTCTGAATGTGTCTGGTGTGTTTATGTAGCTATGATTTATTGTCTGAATGTGTCTGGTGTGTTTATGTAGCTATGATTTATTGTCTGAATGTGTCTGGTGTGTTTATGTAGCTATGATTTATTGTCTGAATGTGTCTGGTGTGTTTATGTAGCTATGATTTATTGTCTGAATGTGTCTGGTGTGTTTATGTAGCTATGATTTATTGTCTGAATGTGTCTGGTGTGTTTATGTAGCTATGATTTATTGTCTGAATGTGTCTGGTGTGTTTATGTAGCTATGATTTATTGTATTGTTTTGTATTTTATTGTTACAGCATGGGTGACAAGTCGGTAGGGAAGAATTGTGCCCTTCATTCCAAGGAGGAGGTTCAGTTATTTTGTAAAGACTGTGAGGTGACCATTTGCCGAGAATGTATTGTATCGCTACACACCAGGCATGAGTTTATAAGATTAGAAGACGCCATTGACAACGCTGTCAAACAATTACAAGGCACAATCACAGACGTGGAAAACCACTATCTCCCAAATCTGGAAAACAAGCTTGGTGAAGTTAGGGAAAGAAAATCCGCTTATTCTGCTGAAGTAGAAAAACTTGTGAATGATGTTAAAAGCAATAGCACAAAATTAAAAGACAAGATTGACAAAGTCTCATCAGAGATAGAAAAGGAATTACTTGATGTAAGGAAAAAGGACGAGACCACTTATGATACGGTTATTTCGAAGTTAGAATCATTTATTGGCCGTGTTCGAGATATAGTCGAGTCAAGTAGGGCGTCTATAAAAGATGGCGGTATTGATGTTCTTTATAAGTACATGGATGCAAAGTTTATCTACAGTGGTGAAGTTGAAGTTCCAACAATATCGTTACCAAAAGTTGAATGCATAACTCCGGAAAGAGCCAAGCTAGAGAAGTATATCGGTGTTTGGAGTAAGCCTAACGTAGATGAGGGATGTATGTATCCTCTTTTAAAGCACGGCAAGGTGAGCGGCTGTTGTTACGCTAACACGGGGATACGTTGTATTTCCGAATTTTGTAACAACACTGCATGGATAACGAACCCGAGGAAAGCAAATGTTCTGGATCAGGTCACACTTTTAGAGACTTCTTTCCAACTTAATAAACGGATTGAATTAGACAAAGACAGCGAAATCCTTGGACTGGCCATGTCGGGTGACGGACATTTATATATAAGTACAAAAAAATCCACAGTTATCCAAACTATCAAACAGGGTAGTAGCAAACCGAAGCGTTTTGTTGATTTGGTACATTATCAGCCGTATGGTATCTGCGTTTCTAACAACAATGATGTCATAGCAACCGTTATCCAAAACGAGGAACTTACAAAAGAAAACTTTTTCAGTAGGAGAGCAAAAGTATTGCGGTTTTCTGTATCCGGTCAGCTGCTGCAGACGATAGAAAATAACGGTGATGAGAGACTATTTCATTTTCCACAGTACGTGAGGGAGAACAAAAATGGTGATATATGCGTATCGGACATGATAAATCATGACGAAGGACGGGTGGTTGTCGTTGATTCTTTAGGCAAATCGAGGTTCATTTGCGAATCGCGCAATGATCAGTCGCCATTACATCCAATGGGAGTTGCTTGTGATGACGAATGCAGAATACTCATTGCTGATCAAAAGGAGGATTTAGTTTTCATTGTAGACAAAGATGGAACGTATTTAAAACAAATATTGACAAAGAAAGAAAGTCTTTCTGAGCCAAGTGGACTTTCAGTATGCCTAACAGGGGAGGTAGTTGTTGTCTGTCCAAACAGTAAAATATATGCTGTCAAATATTGCGAAAAACGTAAATAAATGTGATAGATGGACCACACAGCTGAAGTTATCATGACATTGGAATGTAATTCTGAGTGCAATAACAAATCATCAGGCGTTAACCTGTTTATGGTTTCCGGATACTTTTCTGTGTATTTGGTGTATTTTTTACTTTTTAGTTATCATAATTTGTTTGACAAAAAAGCGCCATTCTAGCTTTTACCTCTTAACGGGAGTTATGATTTTGTTTTTCTTCTTTTTTGTGTTAATCATATTATATTTTAGTTAGAATTTATGTCACAAATTATGTTGTTAATGTAAAATTTTTTAGATAATGTTGATCATGAAAATATTTTGTTTGTTTGATTATTTGACATGACCTTTTATTATTACATGTAGCTGTTGTCTCATAATTCAGACGGGGATTATATTTCATTTTCCCTTTATTTTCTGTATTCCAATAATGTGACAAATCATGTACCTAGTAATGTTAATTTTCAATTTTAAAATAACAAATCTCCGAAGATTGTGTTTGGTCAGTTTGTTGTAATCATGACTACTGTATGTCCACAAATTCAGTACACATGGAAAATGCAAGAATAAAGTCGTATTTTCCAACAAACTCACTAAAATTTGTCAAAACTTGATACAAAATATACTGACCTAATAGGAAAAAATTTTTCATTCAGCTAAAAGTGAATTTAATTCTGTACATACATCTAGAGCAATTTTTGAACTTTTCAATAAAACAACAAATATAACTGTCAAAATTATCCCTTCTGTGCCTTCTTACTCTGAACAACAATAAATGTTATGTCATAATTGAAATATTCATGATGATAACATCTGGAAAAAACCTAACAACAGTGACCTACCTGACCCTAATACCCTGATGTAAATTTGAATGAGGCCCATTTGGTGTATAAACGATGAAATTTCCAAAAGTTTCGCAAAATTTCTTTATATACAGGAGAACTGAACAATAATGTTTTTAATTAAAAATACAATTTGGTTAGGTCAGTGCATTTTAAATGCATTTTATTGATAGTTTAATGGAAATATTTTCAATTAAAAGAATTAAAAAATAAAATCCAGGTGCACTCAATTTATGGAAATACAGTACTGTAGTAATAGTTCTAATAAATTTTTTAGAGTTATCTCCCTTCCCGTGCCCGTTGTCTATGGTTTTCACCCCTTTGTTTTGTTTAAAATTGTTCTGTATTGTAACGCATTGTGCCTAATTATTTTGTTATGGCCCTACAAAACTACAATAACCACCTTGTTACTATTAGACGTACAATCACATAATTTGACGTTATAATTTTTATTTTTTAATTTTTGCAGCACTAGACTGTCGTTTCGGAATAAAATTACCAATCTTTTAATTATCATGAAAATAATTGATGACTCAGTTAAAAAAAATTAAAACATATATAAGTAGCAACTACCAGGAGGTGGATATTTCTAGAGAATTCCGACAAAGGGAGACTAAAGTGGACAAAATACTTTGGTGTATAGAAACACGTGTTAAGCGAAATGGGGGAAATTTGGCATTGGGTGTGGTAAAAGACTAATTAAATTTGAGTTTAAATGTCGATTTTCTTCACTAGAAATGGAACGTAAATATTTTCAATAATTTTCCTAAAAATTGAAACGATGATATTCACTTTAGACCAACGAACTTCAACGTTATGACTATATTCTTCCTGGTGGTTTTGGGGATTTTTTCATTATTTCAGTTGTTGTGGGTCCCCCTGCGCAAACTGTGACACGAGGAACTATACAACAAGTACCGTTACCCATACTGCCGATATACAAACACGTGTACTGATTTATAGACCGTATCATTTAAGTATAACTACACTATATTGTCCAACATAATAATGAAAAATAGTTAATTTAAAACGGACTATAGAGGAACTGTTTGTCAGAGATTTTATTTAGAGTAGTTTTTTTTCTAAACTTCCGGTCGGAGTTTAGCTCAATTTTTGAAGGATTATTTTTCAACCATACAGACATTTATTATCCAGTTTTTTGTTAGCGGAAACATCGACAGGTGTTATTAAATAGCTGTGAATGGTTAATTTGTCAGGAACTTTAATTTTAAAATTTAGTGAAAGTTGCTAATATAAGAAGACACGTTTAGCTGAAAGTTTATACTAGGTAATAGTATACAATCAACACCGTGAAGCAACTAACGAAGGGAACAAACTAAACAACATACATGTACAAAGAATGTGTCTTCATTCAAACGAGTCCTTTGACTTTCTGGTTATTGATTGAACGATGGAACAGTTTAACTAGTTTGTTTGCCGTTCAATCAGCCTGAACCAGAAAAGTGTCCAGTTATAAAAGTTGGGCCAAAGAACGGTCACTGAATCCTTTTGTCATGACACATCTTTGAACCATGAAGATTATTCATGTAAAGTTTTATGACAGTCATCCAAAGCAATTATGAGATATCATGCCATATGATCCGAACACGATTTTACACGGACAGACAGACATGGTGATTATCAAACTAGTTTACGGGGGGTTATAATAAGCGTTAAGTGGATCTGGTTCTGGTACAGATACAATGTGATACACTAGTCTTATTGGTAAAACAATATTATATGCCATTGGGAATTGGAAGTTACGCCAAATAAATGTGGTGTAATAATGAAATATTGCATAAGGTATACATGTATCGGCCGTAGGTAATTGTAGCATTCTTGTAGGGTTCAAATAATCGGAACACTTGACATACACTTTATTTACTAGTACCATATATGATTTTGCATATAATCAAATTCATAGACAAAAAATCAACGATTACGGTGTCATTGTTACAACTAAAGCTAATTAATTTCCTCTAAAATTGTGTATCATTTTATGTGCCTATTATGTACAGGAACTCGCAATGACGTCATACAAATTGCCTGTGTTTAATGAGACCTTAAGGTCTTGGTTTAGATCATAAAGGATCATATTGTCACAAGAGTTTGAATTCAATATTGTTTAATTGTGCATGGTGGATAATAATTCACTTTACAAGTATGTCGGTGCATGTTATGAATCAAGAAAACTTAGTGTTAGCACGATTAAAATGAGTTCCACGTGGTAAAAAACCGACGTGTCACATTTTGTAGCAAAAAATAAAATAGGCGGGAAACTGCAAAATTAACCATGCTGTTCTTTATTAATATTAGCACTACGATAGTTTAGTTGGTAGAATGCTGGCCTTGTATGTGGTAGGTAGTTGTCGGGTCTGATCAAGATTTTATGTGAATTAGGATCCTCCGCCAGCATGTGTGTGTGGTTTGCACCTAATGTTCAAAGGGCAGTAACTCCCAAGAATATGAGCAATCCAACTCGGGTTAATGATATGCACTTCTCTTGTCGATTTTGATGCTGAGCATCAAGTTTCGTAAAAAAAAAAGAAAAGAAAAAAGCCGTGCTACATAGATTTGGAGAACTGCTCAGGACAAGAACTGTCTGGACATAACAATTTCGTGGAGGATGGACGGAAACTCAAATTTAATATCCCCTCTTTCGTCGAAAGGCGTGGGATAAAATTGTTAGCGACTGTTCTTTCGCCAAGCACTTGGCATCTACAAATGAAAGTCCTTCGGAAGAGACCTTAAAAACCGAAGTCCCATATTAAGGCTGACAAGACACGTTAAATATCCCCTACTCATTGCCCTGAATGCAGTGCGAAGGTCAAAATTTATTCCACTTCACCTTCACTTATAGCTAGTGGCGTCTTGATATAAGTGAAATATTCTTGACATGGACGTAAACCCCATCCAATAAATCTATAGTAGTTTTATCAATTCGATTTACAACAATGAAATCACTAATAGAAAATCATATATTTCTTCTATAATTATTCCAAGTTATTCATCTATAATTTTTGCATTTCGTGTCATATATGTACTTAATATTAAATCGGTTTTATTGAATACTATTTGGCTTCCGCACTATTACCATGTGCTAATTATTACTTTTTTGTGAGGTAATGTATTCCAAATCAAAAACAAACATACTAAACAATCCAAAAGCAAGGTAAAATTTGAAGCTGGCAAAGATGTTTTATAACACGTGAACTTGGAACTTGTCCATGGACCGGGTGCTCCGAAAGGGAAAGTACCTCCTGTTTAGCTATCTACATCAGCCACGTGTGTAAATTAGCGAGCGAAGTTCTGATGTGATAATTTTTGAATGCTTTATTTCTTGAAACTAAAAACAAAATCAGCACATGGCAATATTATTGGTATTGTAAGGCATTGTAAAGACCATTAAGCTCTCATGATGTTACCATTTCTCATTATCATGGTCTCACCTCAGAACTTAAGGAGGTGCAAGTGTCTTTATATCGTTTGTCTGTGAAACTGGAAGCTGATTTTTGTGAAATTGAAATCAAATTCATGAAAGATGTCTTGTTTTGAAAAAAAATTAAAAATACTTTGTTCAATTTTTATTTAAAAAAATATAACACACTCATGAACGGATTTCATTTTAACAAATTAAACAATCACATTTATCAACTGATATTCATACACGATTCAGTTTTACGTTCATTAAGATAATACATTTCTGAAATTAGATTATGATATGTACATGTACTTAAGATGCAGCAACACATATGAGTTGTGGATGACAAAGGTATGACCAGATTGATAGTGTAAAATCCATAAATTCAAATATATTTCTTCCGGTTATAGGTGACAGAGGAACATGCTACGACACACACACACACACACACACACTCCCCACCCCCCTCTCTCTCTCTCTCTCTCTCTCTCTCTCTCTCTCTCTCATTATTTTTATGATTATTATTTAAAAATAACCTTTTTAAATGTCTTCTTTAACAAAAATTGTATTAAATGATCGGAGATTCTTGAGTACACATGTACTCTGCTGCGTCGTTATATAAATGGAAGCCCTTGTATACTTCACTTATTATTTCTTTCATCAAAACCCTGTCAGCACCTGGAATAGTAACAATGATAAAAGAATAATGAAAAGGTCTTCATATACAAATGTACTTTAATGTGACAAGTCTATCCAATGAAAACCGGTGCCTCTTTAAAGATTTGATGTTAGTGCATGTATCATTAAAACATGCAATGCCTGGTAATCCCTAAAATGCACAGAGTCAACTGAAATAAACATATTACCAATAACAAATATACCAGTCTGTGTAATAATAATAATTACAATAAAGTAAAAATTAAAAAAAAAACTTTGAAAACTGTATTTGGTTGTGAAACTTTACCAGGGAAGCCACTCGGGTCGGGTGCACCGGAAGTGTTAACACCTCCTGCTAAGCTAGCTACACCCGCCACGTGCGTGTTAGAATTAAAAATAAAAGGAACATAAAACTATACGCCAAACCAATTAAAAACAGGTTCTAGTGAATCAGTTTGATTAGTCTATCTATCTAATGGTGATTCCTA
Organism: Anadara kagoshimensis; assembly: GCA_021292105.1. NCBI lineage: Eukaryota > Metazoa > Mollusca > Bivalvia > Arcoida > Arcidae > Anadara > Anadara kagoshimensis. The sequence continues at coordinate 9,467,194 of CM037874.1, read as the reverse complement.
ACAAGTATAATTAAACGTCCTGTATTGCATGAAATATATGTAATTAACTCTAAACATACATGTAACAATGTTAAATACTGCAAAAATACAAACCTCGTTTCGGCGTGTAGAAACTTGAGGCCTCTTAATTCCCACCTAGAAACAAGAATATAATTAACGTGTCAAATGCAAAACGTAATTGATGAACAAATTGATATTAAAATTTTGACTATTGCTGGACCCATTCGCATAATCAGACATCAGTCCCGGTAGTTTTTAAGATGATGGTATAGTGGTATCAGTTTGAAGTGAAATTTTAATTTTATAGAGGATGCAGACTTTTTAATAGGCTTTTGAGTAGACACTGACATTGCACATTAGGTCGTTTCCTAATAATATAATGTCACTAGAAAAAAATGTGAATTTCTTTTAAATATGTCTACAATTTCTGAAAAATAGTGAAGGTTTTAGTAATAATGAATATGGTTTATTCGGTTGAATAAAATCTTCAATACACTTAGACGCCCTAACATTATAAGTTAAAACAGTATTGTTAGTGAGAAAAAACCCAAACAAATTAATATTATTATTACCAACACTTTTATGATGTTTTACTTTATTAGCCTCTTTTTTAGACCAAAGTATAATAACCATTGCCAATGAGACGTCCGTCATTTCCTGGTTATGCCTCTATGAGTGACGTCTCTGATTGTCTGTTCAAGTGATTCGAAATGCATGTCGTACACGGCAGTGTTTTAATTTTTTTCAAGATTAAAAAACAAAAATAAGATTTTCAAAAAGAAAGCAAAATGTAAATATAACCATTGAACTGACTAGATAATTTCCATTGCCGTTAAAAACAAACTAATCATAATGCGCTATCGGCGTTATTTAGTTTGCTTCGCATGCATATGACAGTGGAAGTTATAGCACTATTAACGCCATTTCTAGACAGTTCAATGGTTACATATTTATTTTTTTTGTCGTAAATACCTGATAATTTGTGTCCTCTAACTGTCTATATATTTTTGCATATGTTTCAGAACTAGCGTCAGGATCCCAGCGCTTGTTTGAAGATGAATGTAAGAAACTTGTATTTCCCTGTGAATCAGAATCTGGCAAACTGTCGAAATCATACGCTTTGTTGTCATATCCCTGTAATAACCAAAATGACATTAAATATGATAAAGATACCTCTCAGCCTGCAAAAGCGATAGTTTAGTTGCCATGGTAACTGATATTTAGATTTTATGTACTTATAAGTGAAGTATGGTATATAGGGATACTAAATATAAATGGGTTGGTATTTACAACTTTTATTCTAAATGCTAGAAAAATTGCGCTGAAAATCAGGTATATGTACTGGTTTTGATAAAAAGACAAAAAATAGCGGAGTTAATGGATTATATTGTGGAAAAAAGAAAATGCTTTCACATTGTTATTATTACTCCGCTCATTCTTCTGATACTATTTCTTTAACAATTTTGGTACTTAATTTTATCTTATTGTCATATATATACCACTTTTTGAATTTAATCATAAAATTATCAACCTACCGGCTGCAAGTCCACTTGATCTAGACCACTCTCTTTGTATTTTGTAGACTGTCTAGGTCTGTAGACATTTAATTCTGCATCATTTGCATAAGCACCACTACTGCCTCCACTGTTTTTTATACTAAAGAAAACAATTACATGTTGGCATGACAGCACAAGGTAAGATTAAAAATGTTAATTCAGTACTTTAAGTAATATTGTTGACATCGGTTGGCTGTACTATGTTCAACCAGGTTAGTGTGTACAAGTACATTTCGTGTCTTTTGAATTACAAATGTTATGCTCGGACTTGAAGCAAATGGTTTACAAATGGTTTTGCAATGTTTTAAAAGATTATATTTTATATTACATCTTGTAAATGGACATACTATAATGATTCGTATAGTTAAAGTATGTCAATGAAATGAAATATGATTAATTACAGCTAGATAACAACAACAACAACAGACATTAACCTAGCCAGATATAAACAAATAAGCAAAGAAAACAGATCGGTTAATGTTTGTAAATAAATTATAGATTGTGAAAATAGTGTTTAATAGTGTTTTTCTCCAACAATAATAATAAACTTTATTTGCATAAAGTACATGTATAAAAAATACTTGTAGCAATTAATATACATATATGCAACATGACAAGACAATAATAATAATAATAATAATAATAGAACCCCGAGAATGGAATCCAACTAGTCCAGATTATAATGTCAGACATTTTGCCATTTTGTTTGTGACGTGATAAATTGATGGACTCTCCGCATACTCCGATTTCCTCAGCTATTCCAGAACTGAACGCATCGTGAGAGAACCTTGATTTGGATGTAAAACACCATTACTCCACTTTATTCTAATTTGGAGAATCTCAAATATTTTAAAAATTGTTTTATGAGATAGAAGTGGATTAATGGCGTTTTACACTCCAATCAAAACTTTTACTCATATTGAGGCAGTCGGTTCTGAGATCGTGGAAGAAACCCGGAAAAAAGTATTGATCTATAGAAAGCGAACAGACAAACTTCCTCACACTAGGACCTCCCATCAAACGGGGTCCATAAGCGCGGGCTTTAATCCGACACTCATTTCGGCTAAGATTGATTGATTTATTGATTTGTTGGGGCTTTAGGTACCAGTCATGAATATTTCACTTATATCGAGACGCCACCAGCTATAGGTAAAGTGGCAAAAAAATCGTACTTTGCAGTGCACAGAGGGCAATGTGCAGGGGGGGGGGGGGTAGGGTCCCTTCTGAAGAACCCTATGACTCTCTAAATTGTAAATGCCGAGTGTTTGGCGAAAAAACAGTCACTACCCTTTTCTTGTCTTGGACAGACCAAGCCGGAATTTGAACCCATGACCTCTCACATACGAAGCAAGCAGGTCTGTAATGTAATTCGTTAATGAGTGTTAAACTTTGGACAGGTCTGTACTGTATTTACTTACTGTTTGTATTTGCTGTCGCTGCTTCTCTTTGCACAAAGTATAATAATAATGAACAATAGAATGATAACCAGAGCACCACCTGATCCGGCAGCAATAGCCACTGCCAACTCCCACTTCATTACTTTATTCTCACAGTGTTCCCCTTCATATCTGTAAAATTCTTCAGTTTTACATCTAAAAACAAGGAATCCATTCAAGATTAGCTACATTCTTCATTGAGAGACATTAAAGAGGTATTAGGTTTAATACAAAAATGTGCGTTTACAATGCTCATTTCAAACAAGCACTACATAAAGTGCATGCTATCAACGGCTAAAAACCATTACACGATGCTTATTGAAAAGGTTTTTTTATACATTTAGAAAACGGTATAATTCTTAATACATGTAGCATTATTTAAAATCTACCACAGCATCTGAAGGTTATGTCTGCGATAAATGGTAATTGTAGGTCACTGTGATACAAACATGTAAAATACCATAAGCCTTATCCAACTGCAATGTTAAGGATGTATATGCTTCTGTGATATTCAAGTCTCATTGGAATCTCGTTTGAAATAATTTCAAAAATATGTAACAATAGTGAAACATGTTATTGAATTTAACAATCATAACAATACAATCAAACTGTGTGAAATGTTATCGTTAAGTTGCTCAGTCTGTTTCAATCGTTTCTAATTGTAACCGTCCTCTACAGATCTGTAATGGCTACTTTTTTGGGGAAAAATGTATTTCATTTATTTATATATGTATTTATGACAAGTAATTTTGTATATTGTTACTTCAAGTTCTCTATCTGAAAAATGTCAATGATATCATTTTTAAACGTAAATGGGTAAAAACAGGCAAACAACGGGGAAGATGTCAAATTAAGGGTGTATTTTATGTCTGTAATGAAAGATGTTGGGCTCTTTAGCAGTATGCATCCTTATTTCATACTTCTGTTCCCTATTTTCAATCATTTTTGTAAGCACATAATTTTATCAAATTTGAAAAAAAATAGATTTTAGTAACACATATTGGAAATCGAGAACAATTAATGTTGCAAGGTGACGAGATGCAATGATATAAGTAGTAACAAGCTTAAGTAACAGGTGTGTGTCTATAAACTTACCGGCATAACGTTTTAGTAACTGTTTCATTCACTGATACAAAACATGTTCCCCCATTCTGACACTCTCTATCAGGAGAAGCACATTTACTGTAACATTTCCCTTTGTCTAAACATATGAAACCGTTGCGGCAAAAATCATCTATTAGACACCTGTCACCTATTTGTCTTGCTGAAAAAAATGAGACACAACCATAATAGAGAAATTAAGACTAAAAGGACATAAAGATTAAGTACATCTCATAACTATCAAAATACTTGATAATCTATGTCAAAATCAAATTCCAGAAGCAAAGTAAAAACTTTGAAACTGACAAGTTGGGTTAAACACGCGACCTTGCACCACGGAAGCGAGACCGGATGCTCCGATAGGCTCAAATATATCCTGGGCAATCCTAGACACAGAACGTCAAACTTATCAACAATACTGTGATGACGGTCATGAAACCTTTTGAGGGCCCTAATAAGCCTAGGCTTATTTGTAAGCAGCTTGCTTTGTTGTGTAAAATTTTCGTAGTGGGAACAAGCTCTTCCACAGCGTATCAATTAGGAAACAAATACACCGTAAGCAGGAGAAGGTATATTTTGCTGCATATTTAATTGCTGCTTTTAATTAATGATTTGTAGCCGACACAACTTAAGAAAATATAAACATTTTTGGTATTTGTGTATCATCTCTCCGACCGAAAGGGTTCGAATCCTTTTCGGAAAATCCCAGCGAGAGAAAGCTCGGTGATAAGTTCCAGGAACTTCGGTTTCCACTACCGTTCCAAAACTGGCTGTCTAGATAGAAGTAAAAGAATCTTGATTGTGGCGTAAAACATCATTTAAAAAACGTTTCAAAACGGACCAATCAATATAAATATATGTCACTTAATCTTTATCAAAGATTTTTTCTCATGTAATACATATTAAATCAAAAACCCGAATTTATAACTTGACAGTGTTTTTATAAGGGTTTACCAAATGCTGGCATCGTCGTCCCTCTAAGTTTATAATTTGTAGATTGATTGAACCTGTCAATTGCGTTCACAACTTCTGTTTCATTGACGTTCTGGTTGGCATCGAAACTAACGCTAAAATGAGACTGCGACTGTGCTCCATTTTCATTTGCAACTCTGTTGTAGATAAAATAATTGTTTTAATTAATTCAGTATTTAATATACAATCTATAAAAAAGTTCACATTATTGAATTTACTTACAAGTAATTTGATCATATTCAATGTTTAATCAACAAATTAACGATGATTGAATATTAATCTAGATACAATGTGTATACATATATGCAGACATACATTCACTTTTCCATATTACAATCCAACTTTCGTTTTTGATTCTAAAAATAGTAATTTATGAAGAACAACATGTAGCTTACATGTACCTTTATAGATATGTCTTAATAAAAAGTAAATATTGTGAAAATAACAATGCAAAAGAATAAAATATAGATGTAGCGTTAAAAACAGTGCAATTACTGTGACTAATATCAGTGGCAGAAATAAAATGACAATATAAAAACAGGAATAGTTGACAAAAGCGGAATATAGAAACAACAAAACTTGAAAAAACACCATATAGAAAGAGGGAAATATGACAACAACATCATATAGAAACAATTAAATTTGACAACATTATAAATAAACAAAGAAAGTTAACAAAAGCATCACATAGAAACAAAGAAAGTTGACAAAAAACTTTAGAAACAAGGAATGCTGACAAACGCACGGCACCATATGAAAATAAAAAAAGTTGACAAAAGCACCATTTAAAAACAAGGAAAGTTGAAGAAACTACGGCACCACATAGAAACAAGGAAAGTTGACAAAACTACGGCACCACATAGAAACAAGGAAAGTTGACAAAACTACGGCACCACATAGAAACAAGGAAAGTTGACAAAACTACGGCACCACATATAAACAAGAAAAGTTGACAAAACTACGGCACCACATAGAAACAAGGAAAGTTGAAGAAACTACGGCACCACATAGAAACAAGGTAAGTTGACAAAACTACGGCACCACACAGAAACAAGAAAAGCTGACAAAAACACCACATAGAAACAAGGAAAGTTGACGAAACTACGGCACCACATAGAAACAAGGAAAGTTGACAAAACTACGGCACCACATAGAAACAAGGAAAGTTGACAAAACTACGGCACCACATAGAAACAAGGAAAGTTGACAAAACTACGGCACCACATAGAAACAAGGAAAGTTGACAAAACTACGGCACCACATAGAAACAAGGAAAGTTGACAAAACTACGGCACCACATAGAAACAAGGAAAGTTGAAGAAACTACGGCACCACATAGAAACAAGGAAAGTTGACAAAACTACGGCACCACATAGAAACAAGGAAAGTTGACAAAAACACCACATAGAAACAAGGAAAGTTGACGAAACTACGGCACCACTTAGAAACAAGGAAAGTTGACAAAACTACGGCACCACATAGAAACAAGGAAAGTTGACAAAACTACGGCACCACATAGAAACAAGGAAAGTTGACAAAACTACGGCACCACATAGAAACAAGGAAAGTTGACAAAACTACGGCACCACATAGAAACAAGGAAAGTTGACAAAAACACCATACAGAAACAAGGAAAGTTGACAAAAACATCACATATACAGAACGAAAGTTGACAAAAGCGGCATACAGAAACAACGAAAGTTGAAAAAAATTACCATTTATAAACAAATAAAATTGACAAAAATACCAAATAGAAACAAGGAAAGTTTACAAAAACACCAAAAACAAACCCTGACAGGTGGAAGTGAAAATAATATACAGTAACGCGCACGAGGCTTTTTGTGTAGACAAGAAAGCAAATCATGACATAAAGATGAAGAATTCTGCGTTAAATTACTCGAGAAAGTATTATGAAGAGAAAATGAATGCAATGTTGTTAATCCTGTGCACGTAAAATGTTAAATGTTCTTCATAAAAAAGTAGTTATGTTCATTACGTAAGGCTACATTCAGGTGAAAATAAACGTATGGACAATGTCCTGTCTAGCAGGGTATATTGAGAGTTTTGTTCAAAGTTAAAATTTCCTCATTTCAAATGCTTAAATCTACCATTTTCTTTGTTGTCATTAATTGGGTTTAAAACGTTTCTAGTACTTGGCCTAATCTAAAATAAACGCGTACAAACTTTTTAGTAAAAGTATATATGATATATATAAAGACTTAAAATTAGATTTTATTAATTTTGATCGTGTTTCATAAGTCATTTAAAGCTGGCTTTAATTTTACTTTTATGGTTTTTTTAAAAATTATTTTGGTATGTAAAAATAGGTATATTGCATGTGATATGTAAAGTATATGCCTGTATTAGCTTTATCTATATTTACAGCTTTTCGAGAGCTGTCATCTATCTCACTGCGGCTTTTAGGTCACTAGTACCCTAATCAATGGTTCGAGCTCAGTATTAAACTGTTTTCTTTATTTGTTGACTTTGTATAAGTACCCTAAGACATTTAAAAAAAAAAAAAAAAAAAAAACCGAAAAGTGGTTTAGGTAGAGAAAGACTTAAAATTTAAGAATTTTTTAAAAAGTTCTTTAATTTTAATTTTATTTTTATTTTATTTTATTTTTGTTATTATTATTATGTTGATGATTTCTCTAATAATGTTACACGCTTTGTTATTTAACACAGTTCTTTACTATATTGTGTCGACATATTATTTATTTCCTTATAAAAAATAAAATAAATAAATAAAAAAATAAAAAGGAAAATAGCGCCGAGTGGGTAAGCTTTTCCATGACTACACAAGTCAAGATACAAGAAAAACAACATATATATTACTCTACCTTTTTCGACGTGTCTGACTGTCACTGTAAAAAAGAAATATACCTTACATGTAGTGTTTTACCTCAATAATGAATATGTTTATTCCGAGGGGTGAAGGGACAGATTTATAATTCCGTCATTTGCCATAAATGGATGAATAGATTAGATGTATGTAGTCTGTAACCATGGTAACTATTTTTATTTCTAATGTATTTAGTATAAAAATTTACCTGTTGTCTTTTTCCACGCGAAGAAATCCTTTAACATTTTTGAAGGCATCTTCTAACTGTAAAATTATAAAACAAAAGGAAAATTAACAGACAAAGAATACAAAATGTACTTACATAAAAGTTTAGCCATAAAAATCCTGCAAGATTTGCAAAGAGACAAATTAAAAGCACATCAATTACGTATGGAAAATGTAAACGCTATCCTTAAATACATAGTTCATATGTACATGTATTTTAGTCAAATTAATGGGTTTTCTTTTCATTACATTTTTCACAAATACTTCAGAAAGGACTCTCTTCCTTTCTTTAGCTCTAACACAGCTCCAAGAATAGGAAAGATGAATAACGGAGGTGTATTACGGAAAGAGCTAAGAACGGTTGATGGCTCAAAACACACACACACACACACACACACACACACACACACACACACACACACACACACACACACATCTTTTTGTGGGGTGATAGATATTATACTTACCTTTTTTATAACGTTATCAATAGTAACAGTCTGGTTGTTTGGAATAGCCACTGTTAGTGTCAGGCTAAAAACAGCATTTTCTGTTAGATAAAATAAACATACAAAGATGTATTAATTTGGGCCCAAAATATAATGAAACAAAAATACAAATTTATATATTTATCGCAATTACTATCTTTTTGTTAGTATATCCAGAAATGTGTTGCATATTGAAATGTCATGTGCTGAATTTTAAATATTTCGGTTTATAGTCATGTTCAGAATTTGAATATTCCTTTTTATTTGTGACATGCAGCATTTTTGAGTGTTTCTTTTGGTACAAATTCAAGACTCTGCAAATGGAAGTATTAATAAAAATCACCTAAAAGATACATGGTAAGGGTCGTATTTGGACCCTAAATTGAATTGAATTAAAACATGTTCTGGCAACAAAGTGTTCCCCCGTGCGAACCTTTATAGAATATATAACATACGTGTAATTGATCACTTCCTCGCATTGTTCTTTTTATACTGATTTAATGCAGTAAAGACGAATATTTTTGTCGAACTTTGTTACAGTTTGTTCGATCACATTATTTCCCTAAATACGAGGAGAGGTCAAAAAGTTCATAGAACGGGGTATATATTGCCGCAACAAACCATACATTTTATTAATTTTTTTCAATATAGTCCCTATTTACCCCAATGCACTTAGCCCACTTTTCTTTCAGACTGTTTATGCCTTTGACATAGAAGTCTTCGGTTTGGTCCTGAAACCAGGCCTCTGTGGCAGCCTTAAGTCCCTCATTATCAGGAAATTTGATTCCACGTAAATGGGATATCAAAGTTCTAAATAGGAAATAATCACTGGGTGCCAAATCGGGACTGTAGGGTGGGTAATTAAGTTGTTCGAACTTGCATTCACGAATCGCTGCTTGTGCAATCCTTGACGTGTGCACAGGAGCATTGTCGTGAAGAAGCAATATCCCTTGGCTCAACTTTCCAGTCCTTTCTAATTTAATAGCAGCTTCCAGCTGCTTCATTAGATGAGCATAGTAAGCCCCAGTGATAGATATTCCAGCAGGTTTATAATTGATTAACAGAACACCCTGAGAATCCCAAAACACAGTGGTCATGACTTTGCCAGCTGATGGTTGAGTTTGTTATTTCTTTGGTGGGGGTGAGCCAATGTGCTTCCATTGCATGGACTCTTTTTTGGTTTCTGGGTCCCAATGATGAATCCGTGTTTCATCACCAGTTATACTAAACTTAAATGGAAGCTCTCCGGGTTGTCATTATAAATGCCGAGAAGCTCCCAACTTGACTGGAGTCTTTGTTAGCGATCCTGTACATTAAGGTTTCTGGGGACCCATCTTGTGTATACTTTTGACATTCCAAGATGTTCGTGGATAACCGTGTATACACTTCCATATGAAATGTCACACTCCCTAGCTATGTTACAGTACTTACGGCAGTAGCGGATCTCAGTCAGTAGCGGATCATTTTTTAGAATAAAGTTAATTTTTTCCATATCATTACGAGAGACCAATAAAACTCGGATATATTTCTGTAAAGCTAGTATTTTTACTTAATTCTACGTTTCATTTGTGTTGATAAACGTCCTATTTTTCAAATTCTCGGCTTTTTAATGAGAATGTCACAAGCGTCTCAGCGACATGGATGTGATTTTTAAAACCTAACTTTCGATTTGACCAACGTGTTCAATACTTTCAAAGGTAATTTGAAATGATTACAATAGCTCTTCACACTCGTTAACATGTCTTCTTTCACGACATAAACCATTATTGAGCTTTACAGTTCATGACAATAAAAAATAAACCAGTTTATGCATGGTGCAATTACGGCAATAACGGATCAGCTGATGTCTACAGGGGACCTCTCGAAAGGCTAAGAAAAATATAGCATGTACCCATGGGGCTGTCTAGTGCTTTCAGAAAAATAATAGATTCTGGTGGGTTCAGTTATTCAGAGGCTATTGGAGAACCAGTGCCTAGCTTCCCTCCATGGCCATTACCCCATGAGAAAGATGGGGGCATTGTCATGCCATGCCACTATCTTATTTATCATATGATAAGACCAGATTAATGGGCAGTTTAAAGAAGCCATAATTGTCATTCTTGAAGGATAATCTGTATGAGATTAGAATAAATACATTAATATCCAACCCTATATTTTGTGTTTAAGACAATTAAAGTTTTATTCGGTTCTATATTTTTGTCTGGTAACAATTTTGGACCTATGATGTACAGTGTACAATACCAATAAGTATCATTGTATGCATATACTGTTCTTGTCAAAATAAAATCTTCATGGACAAGAGTATGTCATAATATTTATAACTTATAAGGTACAATTATTTTATTTTATTTCCTTCGCCATTCACTGCTTTTATAATTCGGTATTCAAGACAGTGATGATTGACTTAATTTACCAGGGACATTGCGATGATTTGTTTTTTGTTATTTATTTTAATCATGACATTTGTTGATATAACGATTAAAACTCTTCAATATTGTTTCATGATTAGTATTTTTTGCAATTGAATGATGGAAACTCAAACTAATCATGTTTTGAACTAATCTCCTTTCGTTTTCTTGACACTAGGTGGCGTGATCCGCTACTCACAAATTGATTCGTTACTGACGTAAATACATGGGATACAAAACGCGTGGATTGCCCATACTTATAGTTGGATGATTTTTATCATCTATTGATAATATGAAACAGTGGGGAAATGTCAATTGATAGTACCAAAAAAATACAATCGGCAGCGATGTTTTTCTCGGAGAGCATTGAATATTGCACTATTGATCCGCTACTGCCGTAAGCACTGTATCAATCCTAATTCGACGATAATTCATGAGAAGGATCTCCACAGACGTGCCAATTTCCTTTGTGATGGCATTAGCTGGCCGACCTGACCGTGGGTCATCCTTCAGTGAGGTGTGCACATGTTTAAATTCAGCTGGCCATTTTGACACTGTGGAATAGGCAGGACCACTGTCACCGCACACCTCGGCCATTCGCCGGTGAATTTCTTTGGCATTTGATCCCTCTACTGTGAGAAACTTTATTACTGCCCTAAACTCAACATTTTGCTTTTCCATCATTGCTTGATGATCACCAACATTGAATGCTTTTGAGAAATACACAAATATGTTGTGACAAATAAACTTCATATGTTTAAAATGACGGAATGTTGTTTTGTCTAAAACAGTAAAGAAAATGGCTGAATACGCTTCTCTATGAACTCTCTGACTTCCCCTCGTAAGTGTCGTATCAAAACCTGCCGTCTGAAATATTAGATCCTATTATATAAAGACAAATCAATTATTTAATACACAAAACTGTATATAAATAAATAAATAAATAAATAAATAAATAAATAAATAATAATAAATAAATAAATCACTAAACTTTGATTTAAATAGTTTTTACATGGAAAACGTTTACTTACTATTGGGTGCTACAGTAGAGAACCCTGGTTTGGCAGTACCTGCCGTCGAGCTTGAGGCTGTCGTGGGTATTACAGTGGCTTTAGTTGTCGGTGTAGTTGTTGGTTCTGAGGATGATTCTGAAGACGTCACTGTACTTAATACTGTCGTTGTGGTGCCCGTATTCGTATTAGTGCTGGTCGTACTGAATTCTGTTGTTTGAGAGCTGGTAGATTTAGATGTGGTTGTAGTGTTGTCTGATGTATTAGCAGAGGGTGGTGTTACTGTCGCTCCACTTGATGTTGTAGTTTCACTGGAAGTAGTTCCGCCTGGTGATGTACTACTGGTGTCATCTGTCGTTATACCAACGGCTGTTAAATGACTTGTGGAAATTGTACTTGAGGTACTTCCATTAGTTGTTGATGTTGAGGATAAGGTTGATGCATCAATAGTCGTGCCGTTAACAGTAGACTCTGTCGCAGGATTTGTTGATCCATTGCCGTCTGGTGTGGACGTTGTTAACACAGTTGTAGAATTTTCTGTCTTAGATGAATCCGTTGTAGCATTTAATGTACTTGTTGGTGAAGGTTGCGTGGAGATAAAACTACCAATTGTGCTCGTCTGTGAATTATGTCCCCCTGTTGTAGTCGAGACTGTGGTTATTGTTGGAGTAGAGTCATTAGTTGTTGTGCTTGTTATATCAGCATTTGTAGGTGACGATGTTGTTTCTTCTGTTGATGTTTTTGTTGTTGTTGTTGTAGAAGAAGAATCGGTTGGTGTGTTAGTTGTTACTTGTGCTGACGAAGTTGTTGTTTCTTCTGTTGATGAGTTATTTGTAGTAGAAGCATTGGTTGTTGTTTTAGTTGTTACTTCTGTTGTTGTTGTTGTTGTTGTTGTTGTTGTTGTTGGTGGATATGTTGTTGTACTAGGGGCTTCTGTTGTTGCTAATGCTGTTGTGCTTGCATCTGTTGTTGACACTGTGGCTGTTGTTTTTGCTGCGGATGCTAAACAAAATGAAAATCATTTTAAAGTCAATATATATGTGTTGAAGACAAATTCATCATAGTAAAACATATACTAATGAATATGTAACAAAACATTAACCTTTGTTGGTGAAAATAAGAAAACTTCGAGCTCTGTATAATAAATATCTGAGTTACTTTTTTTTTAGATTATTATATTTTTGGTATGCAGGATATGTCTAGTATCTGTCAGTAGTAGTATATTTCTTCAACTACCTGATGTAAGTATATGTTACTTAAAAACTATGTCACTACAGGACTATTTCTAGATGATGTACATATATATAGCCTTTGTATATTTTCAAAACGTGTGTGTGTGTGTGTGTGTGTGAGAGAGAGAGAGAGAGAGAGCGCGTGTTTATGTGTGGAGGTGGGGGTGAGGAGAGAGTGGGGGAGGGCGGAGGGTTGAGAGGAAGTGTGTGGGGTGAGAGCACGCGCGCGAGAGAGAGAGGGAGAGAGAGAGAGTGTGTGTGTGTGTGTGTGTGTGTGTGTGTGTGTGTGTGTTACAAATAATATTGAAAATGTACGAAATTAAAGCGATATTTATAAATAAATTGCACTGTACAATAAAGATTGACAAAGTATTACCGCCAATACTGAGATGCACATACATAGACTAATTTGATTACGATATCATGAACTGGTTGTTTAGTAAGCTTTATCAGTAGACTATCATGTGTTTACGGCTAATAATTGGAAATCTCGTGTCGAAGCATAATTATACAATTATCTGCAAACTTGGCAAGACATTTATGTTGATTTCTAAATAACCATTCAGTGCTTTTGTCATATACCATTTTTTTACATAGCACTTCCCTGTTCATTTGTTCAAAGTGTCATATACCATTTTGAATTTAATCATAAAATACATTAAAAATGGTATTTTCATATACGATTTTTTTAATGTATTTTATGATTAAATTTAAGAAATGGTATATGACACTTTGAACAAATGAACAGGGAAGTGCTATGCAACAAAAGGAAAATATGTTTTCTTTTAAATGCATACTTGTATAATATCGATGTTGTAATGATAAACAAAATAAGAACGTCTTATAGGTTAATAAAACAAGTAAATATTTTTGTTTCCTTACCTATGATAAACAATAACACTAAGATATCCCTCGCCATGTCCATGTTATCTGTAAAAAGAAAAGAAATTTATGTAATAGGTTATATATGTTGACAAATAAACATTCATAGACACGTTTAAAAGCGTCATTAAAATTCAAGTATTTCGCTTTATTTCTTTATCTGTATTTTGGCCGTGAATCAGTGGGCACACCCTTATATATCATACCAGTTATCATGACAATCCCAGCACACTTGAAGTTTTAATAGGCGATAACCCACGAAAATGATTTATTGTATAATGGGGTACACGAAATAAAATAAAACTACTACGGGCCTGTATGATCGTCTTCCTTAAGAATGTATATGTCTGGTATTCTTGTCTCACTGCAATCTTGTTTGAAAATTATTTCCAAACTAATAAACATTGGTGGAAATTAATATTGTTCATATATTTAACAAATATGATGATCCTATTTAATTGTATGTATGAAAAATATTTACAGCGAGTAGTTCTTAATTATTGTAATTTCCAAGTTATATTATATATAGCTATCAAGGTGAAAATATAATATAAAGAGGGAAAAGGGTACAAAAATTAATTTTACAAAATTAACTTTACATCTCATATCTCTATCTTCACTTTTCTAAATTAAGTTGATGAAAAACACAATTTTTTTTTACAAAAACTGCTGTCACACCAAGAAAAAAAACATCCTTAATTTTTTCACAATTTTTTTCGGGCTCATAAGATCCATGTCAGGAAAATGTATGAAACATTATTGAAGACTTGTGGTGGTTTTTAAAGATAATACCAACCAAAATTGAGTTAAGTGAACGAATATTAGTACATGGAAAAATAGGTCTATTAACATGACTCCAGTTAAAAAGTGTTCTACTATATGTTTTCTATATAAGTACTTTAACTGTCATATTTATTCAAAAATTAGCCAATGAAAAAGTTTAATTAGGAAATTTCGGACCCCTTAGAATAATACACCCTTACTTGTCAGGTTTACACAATAGAATTGTTGAAATGAATCCACGATATTTAGATAGGACCAGACAATTTCTCACCAATTTACAATCTGAATTGTGCTTATGAAATATAAATAAGATTAAATAAAAGTGTTGCTAAAATCTTAATAATAAATGTACAAAGAACATAAAGATAATTAAAACTACAATGTAGTTAAAATAAGAGGCAGTGTCATACCACGTGATACAATAATTCAGTGCCCGGTAAAATTCGGTAAAATTCGGGAGTTTGTTTCTTCAACAAAAATCAAACTCAACAAGATTTTAAAGGTACAAAGGTACTTTAATCACACTACTTGATGTCATTTTGTCATGTCTGCTGCTCGTCCGAACAGGCTTCAATACTTGTGTTGTTTATCATGTTCTTATTCTTTCCTGTTGTAGCTAAACCTGTCTTAAAGGCTACCCCAAAGAACTAGTAAAATGATTCCGTTATGGACAGGTGGTCCTTATATAAATATTCATATTACAGGAATTAAGAGCGATTTAAATAACATTTTACTGGCCATACAAAGCAGGTAGCCTAAATAGAGGTGACTTTAAAAGCAGGTTTAACTACACACGTTACTCAGCTGTAAATCCTTATTAGCTTAAGTCAATCATATATTTAAGAACATTTCTACATTTCTGCTATTCGTATTAAGCAACCTAAACGTGCAACATTGCAAAGTTCTAGTTTTATTGGTGGCTATCTTCAAAGTCACAACAGAGTCTTCAATGAATAAATTTGTGTGTGTCACTTGTTAAATGTAGGTAGAAACCTGCTAATGGTGTAACAGAATCGTGACAGTAAAGTAAAATACAAAACAATAAAAATATAGGTAGAAACCTGCTAATGGTGTAACAGAATCGTGACAGTAAAGTAAAATACAAAACAATAAAAATATAGGTAGAAACCTGCTAATGGTGTAACAGAATCGTGACAAATAAGGTAAAATAAATAACAATAACAATGTAGGGCGTAAATATAATATAATATTTTCTTTATCTATCAATATATTTGTCTCAACAAGCCACAATAAATTTTAAAAAACTCAAAAAATATAGGTAAAAGAACACTTAAATCACATTTTTTCAATCCGATATATTTACACAGTTAAGATAAGCTATTTACAAGTTAGGTGGGGGTTTTGTTGAAGAAAGAAATATGACAAATGTGCAATCAAAGATATGGACCTACGTCAATATATCACGAATAAACAATGTGTATTTATTATGAGATTTTATACATTCTTACGTATGTTGGAACGTTAAAGATTGAGACTACCTCTATAACCCAATCAGGAATATTTACATTTCGTTTGTTGTATTAACATGATTTTACATGTAAACATTCTTGGAGAGAAAAAAAGAAATAAATCTGTTATCAATTTATTAAATGTTTCAACTTCCGGGTTTTAACTTGCAAGAATGGTTCTGACACCTGCTTAAAAAGTTCTCAATTCTTGGTAGATTTAAGTTTAAACTTTTAAAGATTTATTATCGATGTAAATAAAGGATTTATTGATTTTCTTAGACCATACCTTAATAGTTGGCATGTTAGACCATACCTTAGTTGTTCACATATTTTGTATTGAGAGAGAGAGAGAGAGAGAGAGAGAGTATTTTAATTTCTCATTTTGTGACAACTTGCTGGGCTAAAAAGGGTAAATGTTTCAGGGCCTCATTCTTGCACAGGGCCTGATACACCCCAGTTAAGGGTCACAATTTTGAAATTATACTCGTTCAAAAGGGAAATGTTTTAGATATATATTTAGGGTCAGAATATGTTTGTCGATGTTTTCTAGATTGCAAGAACATCTTCATATAGTGTGATGCCATTATTTCATTGTTTGGTAAAATAATGTTTGTTTATGGACCACTGGCTGGAAAAAGTTTATTAGCTTATCCAGTGCATTGTCATTGTTTGGTAAAATAAGGCATACACTTTGTGGCCAAATGTTTATTTAGGAACCATCTGTTGTAAAATAAGGTAGGTACTTCGACAACACCAGTTTGTTAGCAGCCAGTATTGTCAGTTGTCTTAGTTTATGTTTGATTATTCAGCTATTTTCTTGTTTCTTTTGTTCATTGTTTTGTGTTTTTTTAGGATTCATTGACTATTGCCAAGTACTGTTATACAATTACGTTTTACGTCATATCAAAAACAAACATGTCCAAATCACAATTCCAAAGTAAAGTAAAAACTTTGAAAAGTGATGCAGGTTGCTCCGACATGGTAAGTATCCCCTGTTAAGCTAGCCACGCGTGTAATCAAAAATAAGAATGAAATGGAACATGGAACTTTGGGGTACTCAAATAAATCTAATGATAACAGTGGATACAGAGCCATTATACTTATCAACAACATTGTGATGACGACTATGAAACTTTTTAGGGCCTTGACAAGCATAGGCTTACAATGTCCCTGCGACAACAATGTATTTGTAAGCAGCTTGTTACATTGTATTAAGTTCTCATAGTGGGAACAAACTCTACTGTAGCGTATTAATTGGGAAACAAATACACCATAAGCATATGAGTCAATACTGGAGGTATGTTTAATTACGATTACAACTACATTATGATTAATCAATCAATCAATCTTTCAATTTTTCAACAACTATTTTCCTTTCTAAATGGCAATTTAATCAGGTGATAATAAACAACTTATTTTCAAATGTCTTGATAACGGAATAGAGAAATATTATAAAGTGAGACCGTTCGTACTTTGGATGAGCACTGGATATATGAACAAATAACATCTAGTGGTTTGGTTTATGTACTTTCTGGGTCACAAATTATCCAGAGTCATTAACAGCAACTAATCATGAACACACATATTTAAAATAAATAAATAAATAAATAAATAAATAAATAAATAAATAAATAATCTTATTTTCCAACAGATCATTGGTGTTATATGTTATTGATTATAATTTAATTATAATTTTCACTGTCATCTTATGGAACATATATATATATGTAAACTTTGACACTGACATGACCCATAGTTTTATTTTCACACGAATTTCCTTAAATCTTGGACCACGAAACGTTGTAAGTTGAATAACGTCGTGTCAAATGGTTACTTGTTTTGTTCGGGACCGTAACTGCCATGTTTGTATCTCAACAGAATACATATGAATTACAAGGAACTAGTCTAAACCCCGGTTTGAAACTAGAGAAAAGAGAGTATAAAAGCAAGGAACAGTCTTAAATATTTCCAGTGAATCTTTTCAAAAAGACAACTTACCGGTATTAGTTTCGAAAATGTATCGGGACTTCATATTTCGTTGTCTTATAAAACGCGCGATTACGGATAACAACGCCTCTCAAAGTCTGGGCTCCTATTGCCAGAAAGTTTGTCAGTTCGTTTGCTGAAGGTAGGATATTGTTTCTTGGCACTTCCGTTTCCTCTACCATCCATGAACTGGCCGCTTAAGTGACTGAATCTTGACTGGGACATAAATCTCCATTACTCCATTCCACATTTATTTTGTATGACATTTATGGACTAAGCGTATCTATCTGGCCGAGGCAACCAATTATTTCTCGTTTTCCCGCAAAAATTGCCGGAAAATTTCGAAGTTAAAGTTTTCGAAAACGCTCATCAGAAACGTTAAGCGGTATTGATCATATGGTACGATTGTCGCAATACCACATCACCATCCGCTATATCTACACATCTTTACACAGGTGGTTTGATGATTCATAAAGAAATGATCATTCACTCTTTTACAAGTGTAATGATTAATTTTACATGATTAATCCAGTAAGACAATTAATGAACGTTAATAACAACAACTAAATCCCCTGGGTCTCACACAAACAGTACAGACCCGTCTAAAGTTAAACACTAGGCAATCGACTTCTGTCGAAGGGTCGAGATATGGAAAGCTAGTGCCAGAAAAGCTACCGAGGTCTGGAGATAGATAGCAGATGCCAAAAAGATGTCGTTATAAACCTAACGATGGACGAAATGAGCTGCCAATTCGGCACCAATTCTTTAGCTTAGTGTTCAACTTTTGACAGGCCTGTACTGTAAAATTCACAGGAGTAACTCGAGTATCTTTGGTCGTTATTGCGATCCAGGTAACCAATTTATCGATTGCTGTTGGGCGTCGAAGAAATCGATAAAAACTGCACTTGTAATCCTACAGGTATGTGCACTTAACGTTCATTTCTTTAATAAACACAACACCATGCTTCCAGCCACATCTTATCACAGTCCAACATGTCGTAACTTTATATTAATAAGAAAGTATTGCCCATGGCTAGCTATAACCAATTAAGGCATATTTTCATATCAAAATTTAGCAAGTACAATCAAGTGTATAGTCAGTCGTTTAACGAACACCATACACGCGGCAAATATTTAATCTGAGATAAAATGGTAAATTTTACAAACGATTTAGATAAAACAGGCCTTGTATATATAAAGTATAACAAAGGATATTTCTTTATATAAGTGTGTATTATACACTTTATCACGTTATTCGGAATTCGAAAACATTATATACCTTACGGGGAATTTTCTTTGATAATTATTTGTTGCTAGGAAATACCCATCCGCAAAAATCGCAAGATTATAGAGGGGCATTATAACAAGGTTTTACTGTATATATTCCGGAAAAAGAACCAGCTAGCACTATGTGCTGCGCTATTTAAGACACATTGTACTAGTTTTCCGGGAGTAATCCCACTGTTAACTGATTATCAGCTACGTCATCAAGACGGTTATATTAAATTTCGAAAATTCCTTGTACAAATACAGGTACGTTTGAAATGAAACCGAAAAACAAGAGAAACAAACTATATGAGAGCAAAGAGAAAACTCGTTATTCCATTCTATAGATCTATACACTTTTTGATTAAACATCACAAATTTAAACATTTTACAAATGTTTTACTGAAACTAAAGCCACGATGATCTAAAATCGATAGATTTGTCCTGAAACCGGACATTTAAATTCAGTTCAACAAAACATATGCTTTATATAGAAAAAAAGAGAAAAAAGATGCCGGATACCCTTAAACTATGGCAGTAACATTTTGTGAAATAACACATATATAATTCGCCGAAATAACGCATACATAATTCATCTTGAACGTACCTGTGATCAATTATTTCTGATTGATTCAGTTCTTTCTATTTTTTCACAATGACTGGCTTTTTCTTGGAACCCGGATTATAATGAAGTCCTGTGTTGTAATCAGCTGACGTTGTGCATGTAAGTGGGAGACCGGCTGTAGTAATGTGAGATCATATTGTTTATAGTTTTATTGCACAAGGGATGGAATACATGCATTGGGAAAGACGCATACGATGGGGGCGTAGCTTTCTGATAAAGCATTTAATATCGCATGGAAATAAGGTAGATTTAGATATGGGGAAATCCATTGATAAACCCCGTTCGCTTATTACCGATCAATATATCTATATTAAGAACCTATATAAACTGGGCATTTTAGATTTTTCAGACAGTTTGAGTTCTATCGTTGTGAAGTAGAGTTTGTTAAGAAGAATGTCCAGAACAGTTATATCTGTTGTTTAATAGATCCCCTCCTGTCATGTAACCTTTGATGCCACTTATCTAAAAACAAATGGCATTCATTTATCTTCTTTGTTGTGAATAAAAACAAAATATCAATTACATATCTTGAGGTCAACTCATACTCTAACTTAAACGTTTATCATTTATTTACGATATGGGGATGGCCAATTTAAAACAGGACTTTAAAGACAATAAAATCATTGATATATAACACATCAGTCGAGTAAAAATAGACGCCGGGCCCGCTTTGGTGGTCCAACTTAAACAATGGTTCGTATCCTACTCGGGTAGATGCGAGGTTGTTTCCCCCAGAAACATCTGTTAACGATTCCTTGACCATGGTAGAACTGACAAACTATATAAACCTCGACTGTAATGTAAAACACCATTACAGCTGTCAGTGTTGTTAACCCTTGTTTGGTGCAATATATATTAAACATTTAAATATGTAGAGAAATCACTATTATCATTATCATGCATTTTGTAATATCAATAACAATATTTAATTACGACCGTTCTAAAAACCAACTATTTACTTTTTAACAACAGATGTTATTAAATCTAGCTAATATCGGATGTGCTTGAAAAAAAAAAACTTGTTGCAAAAATGGTTTGAATCCGAGTTGCTTTCAGAGATTACGAAAAGGAATATACCATATACACGTGTTTTCTGTGATTAAAATTCACAACGGCATGATTTAAGTTAGAACTAAATTTAAATTTTGTCTGCATGCGTGTAGAACAGGACACAAATCATTGCAGCTTATTAACACTCGTTAACATCTCACACATTCCATGTATAGCTCTTGACTAAACATAAATTAATTAGTTCACACTAAAATATTTGAATCAATTTAGGTTATTTGATTAAAACATAAATAAAAAAATGTGTTATTGATAGAAACATTTACTACTTCGCAAAAGCTAATACAAAATAGAGCAAGAAACAATACAAACAGACAGAAATGGACAAAATGAAATATATAGATCACTGCTTATAAAATGACCTACTACATGAATTAGCACTGGGTTTATTTTGTCCAGTGCATGGAAAGCACCTGTTCCAAGACGTCGGTCGTTCACTTTTTTCTTTTTCTTGACTTGAGACTTTGTATTGCATAAATTAGCACATAAAAAGGATTTTTGCACCCCCTGTCACGTAGTACATCTTTAAAAAGAGCGCAAAGAAACACGAAAAAAATTGTTATTCTTTATCAACTCCAAATCTATTAATCCAAATCATAATCC
Organism: Anadara kagoshimensis; assembly: GCA_021292105.1. Classification (NCBI taxonomy): domain Eukaryota; kingdom Metazoa; phylum Mollusca; class Bivalvia; order Arcoida; family Arcidae; genus Anadara; species Anadara kagoshimensis. Next base: position 9,445,242 of record CM037874.1, on the reverse strand, counting down.
TATTTAATGGACAAGTGTATTATATAACTTATCTTTTAATCAATGTGAAATTGTATGCATGGTAAAACATTAATATTATTTTATTTATGTTTTATATAGATACGGAGGAATCTTAATATATTTACATTTATATTTTAATTTCAATGTTTAAGTAATGTTTTACCATAGGAAAGTTTGATATTTAACCCGTTTGAACTACAGGTAAATATTAACAGCAAGCTGTATTAGTGACAAACTGAAGCAATATTGCACGCAAACTTAATGCAATTTCGATTTTTTTTCGATTGTAGGGATATATGTCGTTCCTTAGAACATTATATATATCATGTATGTGTGCACCTGGTTAACAATACTGACATTATATTTTGCCCAAGAATTTTCGTGTTGACGCATAAAGATATGAAACTTTTTGTGTATCTCGGGATCACAGATTGGCTGATAGCAATTGAATGAAGATATGCATTAAAATGCACACCCAGTCCAGTAGATTGCACAAATGCTTAGATATTATGTAACCCTATATATATGCTCTCTTTAATGACTTTTGTGTTGTGTTTGTAGCAGGGTCATGTGATCATCATAAAAAACCCATACAATTACATTATACTCCACGTTTAATGACGTCACAAAACAAGTTTTTGACTTTAATGCCCCCAGGTCAAATATGTGACCAACACTTTCAATTTCGAAGTTTCGATCGATTATCAATGGGGTTCGCCGCTGTACCACGTGATCAATACCTCTTAAAGTTTGTGCGGAACGTTTAAGAAAACATCAACGTCACAAATTCCCGGAATAACGTCGTTTTTTCGGGAAAATGTCAAATTGTGCTATTCCATTTCTATTGGAAACAAGCGTTTCGCAGACACATTAGAAGGTATCACGTGGTACAACGGCGAACCCCATTTGTCAAGTGCGTTTTTTAAACTGCAAATTGGTGTTGCATTCGAAGTAATATACCAAGATACAGGTATGTAGTCCGTCTGATTCTGACGTTACGTTATAGCACCAAGAAAAAGTTAAATCCGATGAAGAAGCATTGAAGTAGACAAGTATCTGCGCCATGTAAACTTTGACACAATGTAGGTAGTTTACTAGCTTTGCATTATTATGATACAAACACGTCAAACTACGCATTTCCCAATATCAATATGCAAATTGTTACATTCACACATATATCTTAAGCTTTAAGCCGGTAAATAGGATTTAGGGTTAAGGAAATATGAATTTAATACCAATAAGCGTTATATGTCGCAGGTAATTTTGATTGTTTAATAAAACTTTAATGTCGAGATTGTATTCATTTGAAAACGAAATTTAAAATTGAAATAAGGAAACGTGGTTATAATCAGGAAGTTAGCGCGTGTATTCAAGTGCTCTTGAAAAGAAAGTTTTATACCATGGACAGGGAAACAGAAATTAGTGTTTAATTTTAAAATTTATTTTAAAGACATGCGAAAATGATTTCTTCCTGATGGTAATAATTTAAAATCATTAAAATTAAATTATTCAATTCTCCTTTGATTCGAGCATTTTGATTAGTCAAACCTTTTCTGTTATTTTTCGATGAAAGAACTTACTGTCGTTGACGTCACACTACTACCGGCGATGTAGCGATGAATTCATAGCGATACTCATGTTATTTACCTGTTATAGTTATTAAAGTAATGACCAAGGTTAAATCTCAAAATGAATTATTAGAACAAATAAATATATCAAAAACAAACATATTAATCCATGTCCAATTACAATTGAGAAGCAAAGTAAAAACTCTGGAACTGACAGGTTAGGTTAGACACGTGAACTTCCACCAGGGAAGTGAGGCCGGGTGCTCCGGAAGGGTAAACACCTCCTTTTTACTAGCTACACACGCCAGGTGTGTAATAATACTTTACCACGTGTAAATAATACTTCCATAATAATAAAAATAAATCATTACCAAGATCAGGTAAGTAAATGTTCTCATATTATGTTTTTCTTTTCGTTATAGAAAAATTAAACGAATGTGGCATTTTGCGAAGCGACTTATGTAATGGAATATTTTTATTTGGCCACAACAAAAGAAATATAATTTTGATTTTATAAGAACAAAAAAGAAATATTAAAAATATTTAGATTTATTTATAGAGAGAAAAAACCCTTGCTGGACTCAATGTTCAAGTCTTTGTTCATTTTAAGATGTTTTTGTATACTTTTGTCTAAATTTGCTTCTGTTTAAAATCTGAAACTCATCAGAAACTAAGGTATGCTCCCTCATGCAAAGTATTTCCTTAGCTTATTTGGTAAAATATATTTTGGTCTTTTGGCATCTTTTCAATATTTTTAAAAAAAAAAAAAGATTTCTCAATTTTGGTCAAAGCACTACTGATGAGGAATTGTATTCTGAAGCGGCCGTCTAGTGCTGTAAAATTACAACTGGTATAATATGTAATTTCGATATCATTTATTTGTATCACTTCTTGTAAAGCAGGTACCATTTGGCTACTTTTGTCAGTTTGCTACCTATGAACGTTAGTTTTATTGCTGTTACAAATAAATGATTATTTTATTTCTATAGATCAGTCATAATATACAAATGTTAAGAGTCATATGCGTGTCTCTTTAAACACGCATGAGTAATCTTTAGTTATAACTACTGAACTTGGACATTCACGATGTATAACTGCCTTACGTATTGTTATTATTGAATAATCACGGTGTATAACCATTGTTGCTGTCTATTGATATGTATTTATACATGTAATTTATATGAAGAATTATAGAATTTATCATTATGTACCTTTCTATGCCAATAAACATAAACATTATAAAAAAAGAGTCATATGAACAAAAATGCCGATTTTGAACTCATTTTGACAATCCGATTACGGTATATACATCCCAATCAATGAGACTATTTTCTGGGGATTTAATGCTTCTTTGTCCTAGAATGGCGAATTTTAAATATAAAAAATAACCAAAACCTGAAAAAAATTATTTGAAATGAATCCTCGCAGCCTTTTGTCAAATAGAAAATTTAATAATGATGTATAAATTGTTGTGATAGTATCCCGTGTTAAAGTTCGTATCTATATAACCCGTGATGATGAACAATGTCTATCTCGCCGATATTTTTCTTACGCGTGTGTATTTACTGGTTCAAAACACGTGTATTTTACATGGGAATAATATTGCAACAATTTATTTAAAAATTTCAAATTTGTAAGAGGCTGTGAGGACTGATTTGTTTTTGGTGCTTTTTTCTATTTAAAATACCCAATTCTAGGGCAAATGAACATTAAACTCCCGGGATATGGTCTAGTTAGAGCTGTTTATACTGTAATTGAGTGATCAGAATCGTGTCAAGATCGCCATTGTGGTTCATATGAAATACGGCTAAGTTTAAACTATAAAACATAAGTTTTAAAACAAATGTTTGTTATATGCAATACATAGTTAATGTACTTCATTTTGTTCTAATAACCATCAACCGCCAAGTCTGTGTTACATAATTACTGGGTTTTTTACATGTATGTTTATATTGACACATTTCCCTCTCGTTTCATTTGTTTTTTGTTGTTTCTTAATCCTTCCTTTCACACAATTTTAATTACACACGTGGCGGGCGTAGCTAGATAAACAAGAGGTGCTTACACTCACGGACAACCCGGCCTCACCTCCCTGGTGGAAGCTCACGTGTCTAACATAACTTGTCAGTTTTACATTTTGCTTCTGGATTGTGATTCGGACATAGATTAGTATGGTTGATTTTTATTATAACAAATTACATCTAATTAAGAGGGGATGAAATTATGCTTTTAATGTACTTTTGGGAGTCACCTAGTGCAGGTCGAGAGAGACAATAGTAATATAGTAGTATCTACAAGTTCATTATTTAGTACATTCCCACTGGTCAATGCAATAACACAATAACAAAATTCGAGGTAATGCTTATGCATATATGTAATAGCCCCTAAAAATATTAATGAATATAAAAATAAAGTAAAAAACACGCACACACAATACGTACACGAAATGTGTAATTTAATAAGTGCAAACAAAAAACATAACAAATGCCATAAAATTGTATTTATTTAATCAGTATTTGAACAAATTCAATACTATGAATGGATTTATTGCCGTCATAAATAAACTTTAATATCGATATCTCTCAAACATCCTGGTCAACACAACTTAAGATAAACAGAAAAACAGACTAAATAAGAATAATATATATCATTTAACTTTTTATTTTTTCAATAGTAACTAGTATATAGTTTATAGTTCATCATAAATATCTTTACATAAGTTTGGATCACCTGATCTACCTGTTTTTAACAGACATAAAATGTCCGTTTTACAACTACCTGTACAAGGTGATGTAGGTGCGAGTTTGTTGTAATGTCTGAAAATATAAAATAAAACACCATATCAAAAAGTATAAACAGTTCTAATAATACGTTTTTCAATCTGACTTGCCAGTTTTGCAAACCTGAGTTTCAATTATTCTTTTAGGAGCAGAATCATAAACATTAAGTCAGAAACAAAGAATTTCACCCAATGATTAGCAAAATTGTATATATTGTATTCATAGTTCTTAAGAACATTCCTAAAAGGATTGTTTTATATGAAATTCTGAAACATTTTGAATATTTTACAGTAATTCTAATTGATTCTTATATATATATATATATCAAAAATGAAATATCATACTTCGACATAATTGTAATATAAATTCATAATACAATATATAGATTTTCTGTATGGTTATTCAGCACATAAGTTCTCTTTTTGTATATTCAAAGAAAATTGATAATAGAGGGGAATAAAAGCAATCTAGAAATTATATATGTGTTATAGCTCAGGATATAATACATTTATTCTACGATTTTAAATTATTAACACTTTGAGTAAGGCTATTTTTAAACTTCTAATTTGCTTGAATTTCCATATGCATACATGTATATAGTGAAAAAATGAATTTAGAACACTGTAAATATATTTCCAAAACCTATCAAAAATTTCCAATTTTCCAAAATTGCTTAATCTTATTCTGTCTATTGCTATATTATTGTTCAATTTTGTTTTTAAACTGTAAAAATTTAATTTGCTATCATTAGATCTGGCGTTGTATATATAATTTCTTAGTAGGATAAATATCAAAAACAAACATACTTATCCATTTCCGAATCACAATCCAGAAGCAAAGTAAAAACTTTGGAACTGACAAGTTAGGTTAGACACGTGAACTTCCACCAGGGAAGTGAGGCCGGGTGCTCCGGAAGGGTAAGCAGCTCCTGTTTAGCTAGCTACACCCGTCACGTGTGTAATAAAAATTGTGTGAAAGGAACATGGAACTATGAGACGTCAAATATATCCAAGGCAATCCTGGACACAGAGACATCAAACTTATCAACAATACTGTGATGACGGCCATAAAACTTTTTGAGGGCCTTGATAAGCCTAGGCTTGCAATATCCCTGAGTCAACAATTTATTTGCAAGCAGCCTACTTCGTTGTACAAAGTCCCCGTAGTGGGAACAAGCTCTACCATAGCGTATTAATTGGGAAACAAATACACCATAAGCAGGAGAAGCAGGTATATTGCTGCATAAAAAAGGAAAGTTGACAATAGAAAAATTGAAGTCATCACGTTTGTCATAAAGTTTCAAATGTAGCCTTTTTTTGTGCGTCATAATTCAGGTATAAGTCTAAATATGAAGCAGAACTTGAGGAATCAGTCGTGTCTTTTATTTCAAGCTCACTAGGATAGATGACATTTACATAGTCTCCAAATTTAGGATTGTTAAGAGACAGAACGTCATCTATGTATCTGTATGTTGAGTTGAATGATTTGGCGACAGTTTTCTCTCCAGATTTAACAAGGTTCTGCATAAATTCTGCTTCGTAAGAATAAAGAAACAAATCAGCAAGCAATGGTGCACAGTTTGTACCCATTGGTATACCGATTGTTTGCTGAAATACTATATTACCAAACACAACAAATATGTTATCTATCAAAAACTCCAACATTTTGTTGATGGTATCTTCAGTATATTTTTGTTTGGATGAAATTTAAAGGTTTTAATCCAAAGATAGCCGTTTTAGGATTAATTTCTACATTTATTCCTTTATTTTGAAATAAATTTTCTAATTTCTCTCAAAAATTATAAACATGTTGACAGTCCCAAAACAAATGTACTATATTTTCCGCAAATGTGTTACAAAATTTACATTTATCATCTGTTCTTATTACAATTTTTTTCATATAACTATTTGTTGCTAAAATGTTATTATTTATTCTATACTGAAACCATTGGAGATAAGTATTTTTGGTTGTATAAAAGGGTTTTCCATTCTTTATCTCCAATGTTAAACTCCGATTTCCATTTTATTTCACTTGTCTGTATTTTGTTTGTATTAATTAAACATAAGTACATGTCTTTAGCGCCTTTTTTGATTTAAAAATTATTTTTAAGTGAAACGGTATAAACAGGTTTATTGTTTTAATGTTGTTGGGGTGTATCTTTATTGTGTTTATATACTCTTCAATTGAATTAATAAGACTTTTATACTCTAGAAAATTTGTTTTGATGTTGCATTTTAGTTTAAAATTTTCATAATTGTTGGTTTTCATCTATTAAATCTTTCATAAAAACGATATTATTTTTCAAATATTCTTTATAAAGTATTGTTTCATTGTTTATTTTTATATTTTTATTACGCCATATGCACGAGGATTCAATGTCGTTCCAGTTTTGAGGAAAGATTTTTTTTTGTAAAATAGACCATGCTTCAAAAACATCTTTCCAAAATGTATTTTTAATATTATGTATTTTCTTATTTAAATATTCCGCTCCCATAGTGGCAATGTCATTACTTTCAAAGTTAAAACTTCTAGATAACCTTACATTTAGAATCACTTTGTAAGAGTCTTCGTATCCAGGTAATTTTTAAGGTGCAAGATCGATCATTTTTAGCCCTCCCTTCTGATAATTTTGAATTGATATATCTCTTTTGATTCTGTCAATTTTATTGTTACAGATAAAGTCATAAAATAAAGCGTTTAATTTATATAAAAACTCGTTTGTAAGATTAGGTACACTTATGAATACGTGATTGAATTTTGAAATAACTACTGATTTTATTAAAGTAATTTTACCGAGTGGAGTCAAACTTCTCGTTTTCCATATCTGAATTAATTTTTCTGCTTGTTTAAATGATTCTTATTAAATACGTATTGTTCAACTACCTTCCAACTATCAAACATTCGTATTATACTTAAAGTCTCAATATGGATAGTTTTTCTGTTGTTCTGCTGGTCTTATGCCGTATCCTGTCCATCATATTTTTGCAGGCAATTTCTTTTGTATCGCAATGAAGTATTTTCCATTGGTTGCAGTTTGCAGTCCAATAAAACATAAGACCATAACTAACAGTTACTTTCAATTTGAAATGATATAGAATGGCTTATGACAATCAATGAGTGGGAGGATAAAATTGCTTTATTTACCTTGAAGCTTCAAAGAAAAACATATGTAGAAAACAAAGATTTATGGTGCAAGGGACATAAACAGCCCCCGCCTTTAAAATGTCCAACTTTCTTACTAAACTTTGTATACATGATTACAAGGATATGACATTGTTTAAGCAAGAAAAGGAAGTAAATCTGTGCAAATTTCTCAAGAGTTGTACCTACTTAATCCTGTTTTAATCCACTTAATCCAGTTAAATGACAAAACTTCAAAGGGACATTTTTTGCTCCTCCTTACGGCGCACTTGTTATATAATCAAAAGCAAACATACTAATCCATGTCCGAATCACAATCCAGAAGCAAAGTAAAAACTTTGGAACTGGCAAAGTAAGGTTAGACACGGGAACTTCCACCAGGGAAGCGAGGCCGGGTGCTCCGGGAGAGTAAGCACCTCCTGTTTAGCTAGCTACACCCGCCACGTGTGTAATCAAAATTGTGTGAAAGGAGCATGGAACTATGAGTCGTCAAATATACCCAGGGCTTTTTTTGGACACAGCTACACCAAAATTGTCCTATATATACTAGTAATTTTTTACCTATAATACTTTTGAAATAGTGCATCATCGGTTTTCATTCTGTTAATTAGTTGATTCCAACTTTCTGGACTCAAATCTGATAATCCGTATTCTGTCTGCAATAAACAAATAATGCTACATACATTAACCTATTTGCTTGAACGGATGGTTGCTTTGTTAAGTGTCTCCGGTGATCATTTTAGCTTATCAGAGTTTATGCCATTTCCTTTTCCCAATACCACAAGTTACTACAAAATGTCTATCCAAAGCAACTAAGAACGCACTCTGCATTGATGAGTAAAGACATAGGACATATAGACCACTGTTTATAAAACGCGTTACTTTGGAAGGATATTGGATGAAATTAACAAAATGGCATTAAGGGATATGTTTTAATTGCTCACTAGACATTATACCAAATAATATCCAGTGGTCTAATCCAAGTGATGTTACAAACAAGTTAAACCTGCAAATAAAATTACCTTTGCGTTGTATTCCAGACTCCATTTTGGATTATTACTCTTATTTACGTCGGTCAAATTCAGATAATAATTAGAGTAGTCCAAAGCTGACTGTAAAAAGAAAATATGATCATAAATAATAATTCACAGGTGTTAAATACGGAATACACAGCGTTAAACAATGAACCTATGATTTACATGGAAGAACATAGTTTACTGAATTCAAATATAAAGAATGGTAGACAGTCTTTAATGAAGTCACAGGGTTTACGACGAAATTTTAAACTTGAATAATGTGTTACAAAGATTTAGCAAACTTCCGAAATGTACAACTTAGGGGTTCATAAAATCATTGCAATTTGACATTAATATTATTTATTTCAGTTCCAAATAATTTAAATTGAATATTTCAATCAATAAAGGATATATGGTGTTGTTCATACTAATTCTGAGATTTATAAGCAATTTCCACCACAATTTGAACAATATCGAATCATTACCTTACCCAAGTACTGTTTTCGTAAAATCCATCAATGGTATAAATTCTGTAGCCTGGGTTTAGATTGGAAAATGTTGTAACACTTCCTGGAACATATATGACACTGACAGGTCGTGTAAACTTGACGTCATCATAAACCATGGCATAAAAACTGGGATGAGCATGTCCAAAAAATTGACCAGCAACTGTACTCTCATACCTACAAATAAAATATAGAAATGTAGCTATAAACCATGAACTTTCCAATTGCTAATGCAACAAAAAAAAAACAAAGAAACAAAAGAATATAATATGCCATTGCCAAAGTAACAAAACCATATTTTTTCTCATTGCCAAAGTAACACAATTATATATACTTTGCAAATGCCAAAATAACAAAAAAAACAACAAAATAATGTAGTTTGTAATAGCCAAAGCATAAAAAAGACCATGATATCCAAAATTAAGAAACCAATGAATAAGATAAGCTGGGGACAACTTTGGTATTAAGACAAATGCTATACAGAATGATTTATATAACTTTAAAACCAATTACTTTTACATCCAGTGGAGGAAATATTTTTATTTGAAAACATAAAAAACAAATAAGTTACAGAAGTTAAAGAATGTATTGACAAGTCCATATCTGCAAACATTCAATCTTTTTATAAGCAATTAAGAACTGATCATGAGTTATTTTATTTTATGAGACTTAACTAGTATGTTCGAGTGTTACATAGAAAGGTAGAAAACTGTTTTACCTATTTACAATTCTGTAATAATTCCAACTCCAAGCTTTCAGACAATCTGAAGAACCAGGATGAATATGACCAATGATATGTACCTAAAACAAACATAATGAATAAATCAATGAACAAAAAACTTTACAATAATGGATAAATCCACTAAAATAAAAGCCACCTAATAAAATATACAATGAATAAACAAACGTTTTATAAAAACCCAGTTAATAATGTGCCAAAATGTAGGAAAACATAAAACAGGTGATCTTAAGAACATTTTATTTTCCTCTAAAGGACGTTTTCTATACCTTTTCTTTTGTATTTTCAGCATTCTCTAAAACATTGACTAACCACTGCAGTTGTCCAATTGGGTCTGTTGTGTTGATTAAAAGCCACCTGAAATTAACATTTGTAAATTATGAAAATAAATAAAAAATGAATCGAAAATTGCCTTTCATTTTAACGTGCACACAAAATACGCAAAACATTGATCAAATTTATTTTAGCATATTGGAATGAGTCTTTTAACATTATCAAAATGTTACATATGCATTTTATTGATAAACCTAAGTTTTTGAAAAACCATTGTTATAGATATAATGCAAATTAACTGAATGTCGACTAAATACTAGTACATTTTTGAGTTTTCTAAATGAAATATTAAAGTATCTTATATGATTAACTGTGTTTACGATTTACTCATTCTAATAGAGGACCAATGTGTTGATTTGGATTTTTTTAAATTTATATTATTCAGTCAAAAAACAGCACATGACACTTAATATGATATTTACCAGTTTCCATTGTTACAGTAGTTCATGTTAAGTGACACCAATCTAAATCCAGGTTTAATTAACACCGTATAGAATCCTCCCCTGTACAAAATATGAATAAAATTAGCGAAGGGGTGTACATAATCTTATCTTGTAGTAGCAGCTAAACATGTATTATAGAACAAGTATACCGTATAGTTTAATCAAAAACAAACATACAAATCCATGTCCGAATCACAATCCAGAAGCAAAGTAAAAACTTTGGAACTGACAAGTTAGGTTAGACACGTGAACTTCCACCAGGGAAGTGAGGCTGGGTGCTCCGGAAGGGTAAGCACCTCCTGTTTAGCTAGCTACACCCGCCACGTGTGTCAAAATTCTGTGAAAAGAACATGGAACACGTCAAATATATCCAAGGCAATTCTGGACACAAAGACATCAAACTTATCAACAATACTGTGATGACGGCAATAAAACTTTTTGAGGGCCTTGATAAGCCCAGGCTTGCAATATCCCCGAGTCAACAATTTATTTGCAAGCAGCCTATTTCGTTGTACAATGTCCACGTAGTGGGAACAAGCTCTATCATTGCGTATTAATTGGGAAACAAATACACCATAAGCAGGAGAAGCAGATATATTGCTGCATAAAAAAGGAAAGTTGACAATAGAAAAATTGAAGTCATCACGTTTGTCTTAAAATTTCAAATGTAGCCTTTCGTGTGCGTGTAAATAATTAAAACTATGTGATAAAGCAGTTAGCAACTGAAACACAGAATAAAATGTTGCAACTACCATTGTATTATAAAAACGTGCTTTTAAAATCGTTATTGTTTATCGACATGTTCAGTTCGCCGTCTTAAATAAAGTGTTGGATCGGTATCTCGGCCAGTAGATTAGATATCCACAATGGACATCAAAACCAAATTTGTTCACCTGTGAATATTTGTAAACAACTATTTTTACAAAACTTCTTATTCCATAAACAGGTTATAATATATAGATTTGAAGTGATTTTTCGCAGGCATGGCAGTTTTCTCTAATGTACAACAAATCGGTGTTCAAAAACAAAACACGTCTTAAATTGATAGGTTTGATTTTCTTGTACTGGTACGTACCTAACAATATCAGCCATGGTGTCTTTAGGTAGCCACAAACCCCAGCTCTCAGCTACTGCACTATACAACCAAGTCATGTTCTGACCTTTGACAGTGGGAGGAGGAAAACTGTAATGAACATTATATATTTGTCAAGTTATGCCATGTGAACCACAAAGAACACTTTGAAGAGCATGTTTCTATGACGACAAATAATGCCTGTTTTCTTTAAAATTCGATGGTGTGCTTTGCTTTTATACTACTATTCGTATGGCCACCATTACAAAGAGTGGGATTTGTGCAAGTTTCTATTACATGTTAAAGGGGAATACTTGTAGTACACGTATATAATAAATCTAGTAGATACATACTGTATATTCATTAGAAACTGAAATAATAAAAAAACAAACATACTAATCCATGTCCGAATCACAACCCAGAAGCAAAGTAAAAACTTTGGAACTGACAAGTTAGATTAAACACGTGAACTTCCACCAGGGACGTGAGGCCGGGTGCTCCGGAACGGTAAGCACCTCCTGTTTAGCTAGCTACATCCGCCACATGAGTCAATTTTAATGTTATATGTACAAAAACGCTTTAAAACAGGTTATGGATTATCAATTATGTTCTATGGTACATGTGATCACTTCTGTATCTTATATCTCTATATTCATTTTCTATTGTAGCGTCAACTAGAGTCTAAGCTTGTTAAACTATACTAATAGTCTCTCTGAAAGATTGTCAACTTAATCAATTTTCTAAAGTTGTCAAAATACAGTGAAAAGTGAGAGTTGTAGTATCTGTAGTGATTTGTTTGGTAATTTTTTTCCATATAGTGTATAACTTTTTTCTGCCTTCAAATGTTCTTCTTTTAAAGAGGAACCGAAGATAGCTTCTCCTTTATTTTGCTTTAAGGTAATTCTTTTGCCATTCTAGTTTATTCCTATTTCAGATATGTTCTATTTCCAACTGTTCCATAATATGGATTGCAAGTTTCATTTAGTTTAATTTAGTTTGATTCCAGTCATTGTTTTTCTTCTGACGACATCAGTAGCGATGTAGCTATTGGTTTACACTGTTTGTCTGCCAAACGTTGCGAAAAGTGTAATTACAGTGTATTTATTACCTGTTAACAGGTGCACTTTCGTGATTACCCATTGTGTTATATATGATTTTATCTGGTAGATATTTCTTCATTAGTCTGGTGTAAGTCTGAAGGGAGGTAATCTGGTCTGTCCTAGTCTGGTTCCAAATGTTATGTGGTGGTAAATCTCCAGTAAAGATAATATAATCAAACTGAAAATATTACATCAAATATTAGCATTTTACAAATCAAATAGAAACAATTTTATTCATGTACAAATCAAAATCCGAAAGAAAATAAAACCTTTGAAGCTGGGAAATAAGTGAACTTCCACCAGGAGAGTGAGACAAGGTGTTCCGGAAGGTAAGCACCTTCTGTTTAACTAGCTACATCCGCCACGTGTGTAATCAAAATTTGGAATGAAAGGGAAATAGAACTATGGAACGTCAAATATATCCAGGGTATAATAACATTATACCAAGCAAAATTGGATTTTGATTCTTTTAGGATTCTGACAATAACCTCCAATGAGACTGTACGAAGACATATAGTATGATAACGGTAAGTATGTTTGTTATTTGATCAAACTATAAAAACTCGTTTTGCAAAAAGTCTGTGAATGCTAAATACGCAAATCGATGGTTTCATCATAGTTTGGACCATCGCTTTCATGGTTAAAGAACCTTCTTGCTATAGAATCACTAGCAAACCCTTATTCATACCTGATCTTGGATTGAAGCTAAATATTGCAGCATGTTTTCGAGTGTAAGTAGTGGTAAGTCACAGTTACTTAGAGTTCCCCATCTACCTGCTCCTGGTTTGCCTGAGTCTAAAATGAGAGATAAAAATCTGCAGCTTTAAAATATAGACTCGGCAATAGTCTAGGTAATCAAGAACACTACAACAAAGGCAATAGCCAAAGTAATCGGGGAAAATAAAACATCAACAACATGTACTTAACAAAAACAATCAAGAACAAAACAAAAGCATATACATGTACTTAGCAATGGACAAGGCAGCTAAGAACACAATACAACTAACGAACTAAATAAAGAAAAACCAAAAACATAAGACATATGGTTTATAGATAATCTACCGGCTTTGGAGGGAAATGTTGTCCAATGGTGAGGTTAATTAACGGTTGCAATGACCTACTATCTATTCCATTTATTAACGTTTATTATTGGATCCTATATATCCTGTATATATACTATTTCAAATTCCTTTTATAAAATACAATGCAGATTTTTATAAACCGTATAATACATTTCTGATCTTCATTGGACAATGAGCATTTTATAATCAAAGTCAGTATGCAACCTTTATTAATATTTCCCTTATCAGATGGATATAACCTTGTTTCTACCTACATTGTATAATATTTGAGGATTGGCAAAAGAGTAGCCTACAATGTAGTTCTCATGTTCCAAGTTCTCAAGTTTGAATGTTAAGGTTATACTTGCATATGCTTTATTTAAATATCTATTTAAAATCAGCACATGTGCGTTCAAATAAAGCACATGACAGTTTATCAAAACTCCTTTAGAATTGACACACCAGGGGCGGATCCAGGATTTTTTGAAAGGGGGGGGGGGTTGAGAACTATCCAGGATTTTTTTAAAGAAGGGGGGGGGGGTTGAGAACTATACAGTGTTTTTTAAAGGGGGGCGAGAATTATATCAATGCTAGATGCGAGAGACAATGGGTCTAGGTCAGAGCCCCGATAGGGGCAAGAAAATAATTTTAATCAGTCAATATCTCACTCTCTATTTCTCTTTAAAATTTTTCAAAGGGGGGGTTGCAACCCCCGCAACCCCTCCCCTAAATCCGCCACTGCACATGAGAACTATGCTGCTCTCAGGTTTTGCGAATATATCTCAACCCTAGTACCTGGTTTTCCATCTGTAACTCGACAACAAAGTGGCTCTCCACAGTCCGTCTTGGTACCCTCTGCATATTTAGGGTCTAGATGTATATCACTAAGATGTAGAATACGTAATGTCGGCGATCCAGGCTATAATGGAGAAATGTTCGGTATAATGTAAAACACAAATTTACTTGGCTAATATGCTTAGTTAATTAACATCTTTATATCTTGAAAGATCAAGTATTCTGTTTCGAATAAAAATTAATAGACCTTATAAAATTATATTCGTTAATGTTGAAACTTTTTTATTGTATGCATATAAAAAAATTCATGGTTGGTTCTATGGGTAACTCTCTATGTTATGCTTTCTGTACGATTAGTGGTATAATCTTAAGAACTATTATTTTTATTTATTATTTTCTGAAAATGCTTCTCTCTCTTTTTCTTTTATTTTACTTGAAAGACAATAGCAATGGGAAGAATTTGTGATTTACAAAAATTATCGTATTAAAATTCCCATGGCAACGATGAAATATGCTATACATAAAACAGCGTTCTTGTCAATTATCAAGGTATACCTTTGGAAGTGTATGTGGTTTTACGGCTGGCTTTGGTCCAGGTGGTATGGTGACATTCCACATATATGAGGTTCCGCAGTTACTACCAATAAGTGTTCCACATGCTTCCTCTGGACTTAACGCTAAGTCTTGTGCAACTCCAAATAACTCATCCTTGAAAATATAAAATTATATTGATTATAATTCGATATCGAAAAAGATTAAAATTTCAATTATTCTGAGTTGAAATTCCAGCCAAGACAAGAAGGAATATGTCAAAGAGAGTACATCATTTACCTTTTCATTTCGATATTTAATCTAGCTAAATTATAAACTGGCAGGGTAATCATTGGAGGACAATATTTGTTTTCAGTGTGTAGAATGTATTGGCAAAAATAAAATGACCATCGAACAACAACACACCATATCAAACCTGAAATAGCAGATGTTTTCCTAGGCTACATAACCGGTGGTTTCGAGAAATTACATAGAACTTCATGAACTTTGTCTTTTATTAATAAAGCTTTTGAGAAAAATCCCTGACAAATAATGAAAAGGTATTCAGATTAATAATCCACCACTTAAAACCAAGTGAAACACCAAATTCTCATAATATACAGAAGTTTTAAATGGGATTTCAAATAGGAGTATAATGATTTTAAGCAAATGTAACATCTTGCCACTTCGTATTTGATGGTGGGTGGAGTGGAGTAATGGTGTTTTACGTCTCCCAAGTCTCGGGGTAGTGACTTCAAGGATTATGGGAGACACTGTTCAAGTGCCCAGAAAAAAACCACCTATCTTCGGCAAGCGAGAACCCATAGAAACTTGACTAAGGATGCTGGAGTTACCTACCTTGAATTCAACTGTAATACTACGACAAACCCTCTCATCTTCAATTCTGAGTATTATACAGGCCTCTGTTGCATATTTGATCACCTCGTCTTGAGTGGACCCCTTTTTAGCTAAATCTTTCAACCCGGAAACCACTAATTTACACAACGTACAATCAATACCTCGTAAAGTACCACATTCAACGCTGTATAGTCCATGATTTTTACTACCGTTTTTTAAAACATGTTTTTGTCTAAATTTTACAAAATCTAAATATTTATCATCACCAGAATTAATATCGCTTTGTGATACACGATGAGACAGAAGATACGAAAATGACGATGTTACCGTTATTATTATAGAGATCAATGTCAAAAGTTTTACGTGAAATATCTCCATTTTAATCCAAGTTACACACTAATGTGTGTGTAAACACTTCCTTAATCTCACCATCTGATAAGTGATTAAAACATAATTGTGTCATGTGAGATTAAAAGTCACGTGTTTGACAAAATCGTATTTTAATACTTGTACATATCACGCGAGGCGGATCAGCCGACACCGACATGTAACCCTACAAACTGAGTGCAAACACAACAGACCCTAATGCAACTGCAGAAAGGTTCTAATATTACTGGAACCAGAAAGTAACTCCGCGGATGAACGAATATTAAATTTTCACTACTGTATTCAATATATTTAAAACCGTTACATTCCAATATATCGCAAATAGTTTTCTAATTAGTTCCCTTTGTCAAGTTGTTTTAGACTTTTAAGTTTAGATTTAGGCCTACATCATCCATTTAGATTGATTGATTGATTGATTGATTGAGTTATTGATTTATTTAAGAAATAACTTTGATATTTTTTTGGTTTATCATTTTTAACCCCAAAAACCGGTGTGCAAACTGTATAACCCTGCGAAGCGGGTTATACAAAAGTTTGCACACCGGTTTTTGGGGTTAAATCGGTATGCTGAGCAATCAAAACAAACCACAAAAATCACAACATGTAGAAAGCGCTACATTGTATACTTTTTCAACCAAACACAAAAAGTAGTCCGTCATTTTCGCTATTGATCACGTGACCAACATTGGTTATCACAAATAAACCGAAAAAGGATGGTATTGAAAAGATACATGGAATTAAATTATTGATTTATAATTATTATTATTTAGTACTGTAAATGTATTTATTTTTGCAGTGTACTGATTTTCGCTTATTTCGCGTTCGTTAGTTTTGCGCGAAAATTAATTCCCAGCGAAAATATTTGCGAATTGTGTTATAGTGCATATTTCAAAAACGCGAATAAATCAACAACGCAGGTATGTCTAAATTCCCTATACCGCGAAAATGAATTAAATACACGCGAAATTAAATACGCGTACAGTATTTGTAAATGCGTGTTGATTTAAATATATCTTTAGTTAATATATTCATTTTTGTTTCAGATTCAAGCCTTTATTACCATCGTAAGTGAAGGTCTTTATAATTACAAGAGTTGTCGTTCTTTAGTCACATAAATTGCAACCAAGAACACCGGCAAACACGACGCAAAAGACGAGCCAAGTTTATACAAGACAAGTAGCACTGATTACAATACTCCCGACTTTGAACGGGCACTGTCGGAATTTAAGGACAAAATGCCCAGTGGTTTATTTGTTACGTAACATGCCAGAACAAAAGCTTTTCTTTAAGTAAAAAACCAGAATGTACATCTATTTACTAAATTTCAGGAGCCATTTTCAGGGTTTTTTTTTTTCTTCGCGATATACCTACGCATACATAACTACTATCAAAAGCGCTAACATTGAAACTAAACGTTCGAATCTTGCCACCAGAATCAGGCTAGTTATTCATCTTTTACACTTTCCCAATTGCTAATGAAAAAACATTATATATTTGAACATATGGCTTAATGTTATGTAGTGTTCGCTTGAGCGTATGTGGGAAGTCTTGGGTTCGAATTCTGCTCGTGTCTGACCATGACATGAACAAAGGTAGCGACTGGTCTTTCGCCAAACTCTTTCTTCCCACGAACCATACGATCAGAAGAATTTAGGGTCATGCTGGATAGGCTACCAGTTGACACAAGGCATTTCTCCACCAGTAACACAACCAATACATTTATGTTTTTAATTGTAAATATGCCTAAGAGGGTTCTCAGCTGTCTTGCCATGCGCTGGAGTACTTACACTCATTGATGAAGCCTACTCCTGTACCGAAAGAAGAAGAAGCACTCACCATTTAGACATGGAAACCACACTGAGGGGCCTTGGAAGAACCCTCAGTTATATTTAAAACTGACGCCCCTTGTCACGGCAGCCAAAGGCACGCCGTTTAAGAACCCTCTCTGCACAGTGTCCTTCAGGAGCGCAATGCAAAAGTAAAAATTTCTACCAATTCACATATAGCTGGTGGCGTGTCGATGTAAGTGAAATATTCTTGACTTGGACGTAAAACCCCATTAAATATCAATCAATGATCACCGCATCTGACATAAACGTTGATTTCGTTATATATGTATTCATTCTTGAAAATAATAATAATCACCATTGATATCATCATAGAAAATAATAAGAATTTTACAAAAATCATATATCCATGCATGGGATATCCCAACCACAAACAGGCGGTAAAAGTATAATGACGTCATAAATAGTAAATCAACTTGTATACAAGTTATTTATAGTAACAATGTATTCTGATAGATATTGCACACTCACACATGCATTATAAGTACGGCGGCAGTGTATTACGGATGAAAACAGACCGGTGAAAGTTACACCTTGTCAACAGAGGATCGAAATGGCAAAACAGTTAGAAAATCTATTTGGAGAATATTTAATTCGACGAGAAGGTGAAAAAGAGGGAAAAATAAGTGTTAATTCATTGTGCGGTAAAGACAAAATCATTGGGATATATTTTTCTGCAAACTGGTGTCCGCCTTGTCGAGGATTTACCCCGCTATTGTCAGATTTTTATAAGAATTTAAAACAGAAAGATGGCGACATCAAATTTGAAGTAGTTTTTGTCAGCTGGGACCGGGATGAAGCAAGTTTCAAGGAATATTTTTCCACCATGCCCTGGCTGGCATTACCTTTCGAGGATAAGGTAAGGAAACACCTTGATGACTTATATTATGCAGGTATTATTTCACGGTTTAAAGAATTTGTACAAAGAAGTGGGTCACTTTGAGGAGATAAGCATCAACAGTTTTTTAATCGAAATTTATTAAAAATGAATGTTTTTATTATGTCTGATTGCCATATAAAAGGATTTACCTTATATGCCAGGGAGCAGTGCCAATGTAAAAAAGCTGGCGAAATCTCGATATGAGTGAAATTTGAATTTGAAATATTCAGAGATAAATGTTTTAGTTTTATGACCCCTGGTTATTGCCATTACTTTACACCACTGTTAAAAAGGCTGGTGACATCTCGATATGAGTGAAAATTGAAATTATCTAGCCTTGGATGTACAATCCAATTCTCACAATCACACTTCTAATCACTGGATTTATATATTTATTTTTATTTGATTTGATTTGATTTTTTTTGGTTGTAAAGTTTGATGCTGAATGTTTTCAAGCACTTATTGTCATTAGGTTTTATTTTATATGTCAAGGAGCAATATTAAACGCTGGTGACATCTCGATATAAGTGACACTTGAAATCATCTTGAATTGAATATAAAATCACACATTTAAAATCAGTTTATTCCTTTTGTTATATTGGTAGGATGTGTACTTCCTGAGAGTCATGCATGCATTATTAAATCCACATGTATCTTAGAGTCAGACTGATGTATATTTCACATTTCATGTATAAAATTCTTACTTTGTATCCCAGACAAGTAAACAAGTATGTGCACATTTGTGCAGCTGCAGTGCTATGATGCAATAGGTAATTGACTTGTTTCATCTTTCGTATGATGTGTGTTCCAGAAAGACTTTTATTACTTGGTAAATGCTGTAGTTTTAACATGAAAAGACTGATAGCTTTTATCATGGATATTCAGTATATCTTTAACAGCTTATAAAAATTGAGAGAGAATTTGTCTAAATATTTGATGCATGTGATGAATTTTTAAGTAAAATGTAATGTTGCATGTTTGATCCATTGGCATTGTATCAATTACCAGACAGCTATCAAGGGGTAATTAAAATTTTTATGGTTTATTCAAGTATAGGTGACTGATACATTCAAGAATTTATACTGTCTTATACAAGTGATACTTTTCTATTTTGCATATTTGAGTGAAATTCTGACTGAAATAACTATATTTTTACAAATAAAATTTTAATTTTGACTGAAAAAGCCGAAAGATTGAAAGATGACATTATAAAAAAAAATAAAGCTTTTTTAAGCAATTCTGACAAAACTATTTTCCTAGAAATAATGGGTAACGATATACAGTTTTACTATATAGATATATTACCTTTATATTGCTAGCACATTGGTTACCTTTCCTGAATGTACAGTTAGCTTTAAACTGCTTATTGAACTACATGTAGTATGCACTTGTATTCACTATTGTTTTAGATGGTTAATACTTAGTGAGCATTATTTGATATCAGGAGCTTTGTCCTTTTGTTGATTTCCAATGAGCAATTTAATTACCTTTTATGTTGTAATAGATCTACAGCAACTCAGAAAAAAAACTCATTTATTACAAGAATGAATTATTTAAATCATTGTGAGACCAATATTGGTAACCTTTATGAGTACATATATATGTTAATTGCGGACTATGTGTTCTAGAACAATGGCTTCTTATTGTAGATTTGTGTGTGAAACCAATTCTGGCTATATTTATGAAACATTAAAAGCATAGATATTATTTGATAGTTGATATACCAGGGTATGGTTATCCAACATGATTTGGGGCCTTCAAGTAATGGCCATGCATAGTTGCAACCTGTGCCTTGATTAGTTTGTTACATACTGGTGACATCAACAACCGAGCTAGCTGGTTACACAGGTTGGTTGGTTGAATGTTGCTTAACATGGCATCAGCAATTTTCTGGCTATTCGCGACAAGAACTATTTTATTAATCTCTATGGATTAATCTATGAACAATTTTGTGTATGCATGTGAAGTGCAAGTGCGTTGTTTGGTCTGCCTTGTACTAGCGCGCACTCAGGGTGACTTTAAAGTGCTAGCTCACAGAGTCAATATGCTGCAGACAAGCGTACCACTCCCCCAGTCCATTATACTGATACCAGGTAAATCAGTAAAGGCCCAATGGCAAGGAAAAATGTGGTCTGAGCGGGACTTGAACTCACAGCGGTGAGAGACCCTGGATTTGAAGACTGACGTCTAAAATATCATGAGTCCCAATGTAAAATTAATAGGTCCCCTGTTCATTTAGCCATTGTCACACGATCAGTCATTCTAGACTATAAACACAGTGTTTGCCTTCTCCTCTGTTCACTAAATTAAGAACAGCATCATACATACAGATTATTATTGTTTAGTGTAGTATTAAATAGAATCAATGATTACTCATAACTTATAAGTAATACACTAATCAATCAGTCATTCATGTACCCTACCGTAGATATAAATCATCAGGTTAATTCAATTAGCTGGCTTCATCAATACCTATATATATATATATATATATATATATATATATATATATATATATATATATATATCTATACCACATTCTGTGGTCGGGGAGAGAGTAATTACAGGCCTTTCATCATCTTCATTTGATTAATCTTACAAATTATAAAATAAAATTCCCAGAAGAATATATGATCAAGAACTTTATTTCACCAATTTGAATTCGTCTGGAATTTTGTTTTACCAAAACTATAAAAAATTCATTCAGAATTTTATTAAAGATAAACAAATTCATCCAGAATTGTATTAAAAAATAAACAAATTCATCCAAAATTGTATTAAAAACTAAACAAATTCATCCAGAATTGTATTAAAAAATAAACAAATTCATCCAGAATTGTATTAAAAAATAAACAACCTGTCATTTGTAATTACAAGGGCCCCATAGATTATTCTCTGATAACATAATTGTGCATGGATATTGGACTTACAAAACTTAAGGTGAAATAATGTGAAACCTGTCAAAAACAAGGGCAAAAGGTCCCAGACCTAACATTACATAACGTAATTTTGAATCCCTAGTTAGATAGAATAATCATATTGGAGCCAGTTGCACAAGTCTCCATTCGGTAAAAAAACCCCAGAATGCAGCATGTATATACAGTCTAAACTACCTTAAAGGCCAGCTCTATATTAGGGCCACATGCTTATAAAAGCCAGTAGAATTGTGTCCCAATTGTTCTTTATTCATATTATTTGAACCTGTCTATAAAGGCCACCTGCCCATAAAGGCCACTTTTGCAGGTTCCTTTGGTTGGCCTTTATAGACAGGTTTGACTGTACAATCATAACACACTGAAAGCCTTTTTAAATGTCTTCAATGGTACATGTATACATATTTTCATTTGTATGTTACAAAGCCATTTAAAAAAAATGGAAAATTATAATCCTGTCCATTTTCCTTCAGTAATTGGAATCAAGAGTTGAAATAATTTGTGCAGTCTTTTTTCCTAATGTTATTAAATAATTTTTGTTTATGATTTATGTTTATTTGATCACAAAATGATTAATATGCATATATTTTGTATGACACAGTCAAAGGCTTTCTTAAAATCAATGAAACATAAAGCTCTCAGTGGTGTTTAGCATTAGAATCATTTCATCAGTATTTAAATTGCATTTTAAAAGTTTTCTTTATGTTATAAAATACTCTTGAATTTGATTAATACATTGTTTATGACACAATCAAAAGCTTTTAAAACACATCCAACTTTATAGCTTCTTGCATTAGAATTTTATAATTAAAATCCATTGCACAATCAGTAAACATCAGAAATTCAATTAAAAATTTCATCTCTTTGTATTCTGAATTATATGATAATTATTGTATGGTGTAGTGTTTCATGCCTATGCAATCAAATCCAAATGTTTTAAAACAGCCCTGTCTCATTTCAATACATTAAATACATGTATACTGCAATTATCTTCATTTGCTATACCCCTGCAAACAATTTAAGTTTAGGTGGGGTATATATAGGAACACCCTGCCTATCTTGCTGCATATATCAATATTGTGACCGCATCATTTATTCTATGCCTATGGATGGATTTTGATCAAACACAGTGAAAATGTAAATAACATAATATGGCATGTCACATAACAAATTTAGATGCATGGCTAAAGGTTACAAGGTCAAAGCTTAGAAACAACAACTTTGCATTGTTGGGAACATTATAGGGTATTTATTGTCTTTCAAGAAATTGCTCTAGTCTTTACTGAATTCAGTAGAAAACATTGATTTTGTTTTAACTCTGAGTTTCTATTTGAGCCTTGAGATTATATTTTTAACTCTTGCGAAATGAATTTCACTCTTGACTTTCTAGTTTGACTCATATTTTTAAAAAAAGTCAGTTTGACCTTTGAAACGAAACTTTCAAGTCACAACTAAGCACTGAAATCATGCAGTCATCTATGTGATCAGTTTACACCTAGGCTGATTCAACAAACAATATTTATGGTACAAGTGCAGGGGTGGATCCAGAATTTTTTGAAAGGAGGGGGGGGGTGGGTTGAGAATTATATCAATGCTAGGTGCGAGCGCTGAAGGCGCAAGCTTCAAGAGACCAGGGGTCTAAGGCAGAAATGTGTTGTTATATTAACATATAGGGGTCACATCAGTCAGTAGCTCTCTCTCTTTCTCTCTCTTTTAAATTTTCAAAGGGGGGGGGTTGCAACCCCCACAACCCCCCCCCCCCTTAAATCTGCCACTGAAGTGTATGTAAGACAGAGGGAACTTGTCATGAAAAAGTGATTGAGGTATTTAAGACCATCATCAACATTTAACTAAATTAAATTACTTTCAAAGTATCAAATTCTGTTATAGTGGATACCATTCGGCATATTACTGTTTTAGTATTTTAAAAAGCGTGTGTTGAATGGTCCGAGGCCAAGGAATTGCAGTTAGTTTCACATTGATCAATTTGCCCTGCTTTTAAATGGGTAGACGCATGTTTTGACAAATGTGTTGGTGATAAACCATGTGATAGACTAATGTCTCATCAAAAGGAATGTTTTGTTTTTGTGAACTCGGACTCGTTTCCTTCATTTCACTTAAACTCAGGGATAAGTGTTGGTCTGATGAACCTATAGGCTCCAGACTGACTCTGTATTAATTCTTGTTAAATCAGACACAACATGATGACATAGACAGCTTAGTAAGAGCCAGGCTTTAATCTGTCTCTGCATTGAACTTATTATAATCTCTATGTAACCACTTAATTGATTTTCAACTTTCATAAAAATTGCTTTTAAAATCAAGTAGCAAGATCTGAATAAACAAAAAAGCTTTTGAGTTACATTTGTAATCCTTTAACTGAAGCAAGGTATTAAAAAATAGGTAAACAACATTGACCTGTGTGCTTGACCTTTTACTTACATATATATATATATTATAGACCAGTACATTCATGTATAGGGAAACACAGGGAGTTTATTTCCTCTACTAGTACAACATGGGAAACATGCATTATTTATATAATAACTGTAAATCCTAAAACCATCCTTGTACTTGGGTTGGATTCCGCTATTTTAATATTCCTTATGAAGGGTCAAGCATACAGGTCAATGTTGTTTGTCCATATTAAAGTGAAAGCTTAAATTTATTGATAATATTGATGACTATTTTCTTTCACACACCTGTTTTAATTCCCAGATAAAGAAATATTTTGATTTTTTCTTCTTTTGAACTCAATATCTGCTACCTGCAGTTTATTGAGGCTGTTGGCAAACTTTCTATAAAAAATATCATTTGATATTGTTGTTCAAAGACGTTATAAATATACATGTGAACATAAACATTTATCTATATTTCATCAGGTCATAACTGAGTATTTACATCAATGAAAGTAAAAAGAGTTATAATGTTAAATAATATCAATAACAATGTTTTATTTCCACGAAAGATGAACAACATTCTGTAGCGGGGCTGAGCTAGTCATGGTGTTGTGTTGTATATAGTAGATATAATAGAGTTAAAATTATACTGTCAAACTTTCTGGTCCAGATCTTTAAGCCTTGTGGTAGAATGCTCGCTTTTCACCCGGGAGGGCCGGGTTCGATCATCAGCTGCGGCACTTGGTGAGGAAGTGGATTTTTTCAGATATTTCTTCCCTCCTGTTACAATTCAAGAAAGCATTATATACTGTAAAACAATGTGCGACTTTTATTCGCAAACAAATAACTTTTCTGCATTTTGTGAGGAAAATAATTGTTGTTGTGAATTTGTTTCAGAAAATGGTATTATTTATACCAAATATGAAATTGTAGTCCATATTGTGAAAGTTTTTAGTCGTGAAAAGGTTTTGGTAAGAGAATCTCGAAAGATAATACATGTACCTGCAAATAAAAGTTGGGAAAGAGAGTACCTTTAAAACTGATGTTGCATTTCATGGCAGGCAAGGGCCTGCACATTGCCCTTAGCTCACTGCAAAAGTATAAAATTCTGCTACTTGGCCGTTAGCTGAAAAATAAGTGAATGTTCTTGACTGGGATGTTAAACCCAATTAAATCAATAATCAAAAACTTGGTTTTGGTCCTGTCAATACATCCCTTCCCTTGGGGTATAGATCACATCTGGTGTTATTAATAGAAAGGGTTTTTCCAATCAACTTCTATTAGACCATGGGACCAGAATGTGAGATCAAGAATTCTTCTTTTGACTATGATTATTAAAATGATGGAAATGCTTGATTAATAATGAAAAACTTTGTTTTTACTAAAACGTTACTTCTGAATTTAAGTATGTACTTGCAGATGCACTGACTGTTAAAACACACTGTCTTGAGTTTAATACTAGCCGGGGCTGTAGCTGGATCATTTTTTAGGCTTATATATTCTGCCCCATTCACAATTTAAATCTTTTTTTCAAAATCACTTTGCTAATTTTCACAATTTTGGAAATTTCAGCTTTAAAAACAGAATTTGGGAGGGTTTTTTTATTACTTTACTGGTACATTCAACTCACTATGATGCTTATTTTAACAATTGCAAGGGCCCTGGTCCCATACACAAAAGGGTGAGAGAGAGAGAGAGAGAGAGAGAGAGAGAGAGAGACCTGCTCGCATTACAAAATATCACAGTTAAAGAAAAAAATCTTCACTAAATCTTCTTTAGCTAATGAATACCAGGGCCAGTGTTTTTGGTAACGAGGATTTTAACATGATCTTGAAAAGAAAAATGCTTAAATATTTTTGAATTTGAAAGAGGTATGGTGGGTTTGATAGGCGCTTTTTACATTGCCCCCTGCTTGAACGGATGAATGACGTAACAATGTATTTTTAAACACCTGGGGATTTCGCCTTCTATAATTAGACCAGGTCTATGAACAACAATTGCTTCGTTTTTGTATACTTGCTTTTCCTTGAAGAACTGAGGGCATTGAACAAACCTTAACATCCAAAGATATAAAAAATAATGATAAAAATTTAAAAAAGAATAAAAAGAAATATCCGGATAGGATTTGAACCCATGTCATGTAGGTTACAAAGCATCCTCGCCACTCACTGAGTTAACCATAGCAGTTAGTGTCAGCGCTGCAGTGTTAAAATATAACATCAATTATATGTGTGGTGGTCAGTTTTAATTTTCTATATTTTTCAAAAATTAACCATTCTCACCTAAGAGGACCAATTTTTTGAAACATCGTAAAGATTGCATTTTAAAAATATTTTCAGATACAATATCGTAAAAGTTGGTCTTCTGAGGAAAATACTTTGCAAATAATTATCGGGGATTGGGAAAACACCCTCATTTTTCATATTTTGACATAATAGAGCATAACGATTGGCTAACTGAGAAAAATGTCTGTAAAATAGATCTTTGTATGAGCCAAAATCTGAAAATTCATATAAAATACTGCTGATTTTCATTTAAGTGCAAGAATATTTAAACTTTTATTTTTCAAAAACCAAAACAGTCCATTTAGAATAAAATCCCATGAAACCTGTCATACTTCTTTATGATTTGAACTATTAGAAACTTCAAAGTCGACCATAAAAATTCTACTAGTATTTCATATATGATTCAGTCAAATAATTACTATTTTTGGATAATTGAAGTACGGTACTCAAAATATGTTTTTACAAAAAGCAAATAACATTGAAAAAAACTTTAAGAACCCTATTTCAACACTCCAAAACAACTCAAATGTATATCTACTTCTTTAAAAGTCCCAATTACTTTTTTAGCTACAGCAGTTCTATTTAATTAATTCTCACCTTACCTGTGTAGTTAATTAAATTGGTATAATAAACAAGTGTAGCACCTGTTCATGTAAAAATACACCAGATATTTAGGGTGTATTGATAGACACGTCATGTGCTTTCACGGTTCATCTGTTTCATTTCAGTTTAATCATAAGCATCTTATAATTATTCATATACATGCATGCAGCTGGCAAATTTAATAAACTTGTTAACTGTGAATGTACAGGTGTAATAGATAGGTACATTTGTACATCATACTTTATTTAAATTTTCAGGTGCAATAAATAGGTACAGCATATTTCAAACAATTTTTATACTTTTAAATGTTGAGCATGCAATTTTAGTCTTTCAAAAGTGAAGAGCCTTTAAATGTGCCAAGAGCATAAAATGTGTTGTACCATAAACAGACTTTGTATCATTTAACAATATTGCTGTTTCAATTTAATAAAGGGAAATTGAAAGATCTTTTTATTTTGTGTGAAATCGTGAAATGTACAAGTGTAAAATCTCAATACAATAAGTAATTTCTTATTTTTGTGTCTTTTGCCCAGTGGATGTGAAGGCAGTAGGTTTGTGATTCAAATTTCACTCTTTCATCCCTGATCCAAACTAAAACCTTGAGCAAGGCATTTAATTAGATATTGGTCTTTAAGTCCACTAACTGAGAAATGATCAATAGGCATAGTCAAAAAATTTAGAAAAATGGAGTTGATTAATAATGTTTTACAATTAAGAGTCTTTCACTATCAAGACAGTCAGTTTTTGGATGGTCAAGGAAACATTTAAGAGTACCTTCAGAAAACCACCAGCCTTAAGCAAGTGTATTGACAAATTTCTCATGCCAGGCTCTCATGGTGTTGGATTCAGGCTAAGTTGGCAAAAGGCACTGTGCTCCATAAGAACATAGGGTTTTCAGGGTTAACGAACATTTCATTAAAGGGAAAGTCTTGTTCTTGCATGTTATAGAAACAAGTTAACAAACCAGCAAGATGAGCATAATTAAGTGCTGGTGCTGGTCTAATAATGAGAATAAAAATCTGCAAAGTAAGTGTGTTTCTAGGTCAATTTTATATCCAAACATTGTTATCTCCCTTTAGAGCACAACAAATAAAAGAAAGTTTGGCTTAATGCCTTTGCCAAATGAAAAAAGTACAAAATATAAATAGTGATTACACTGAATTTTAATGTGCTTTATCTTGATTTATTGATCTTTGAATCCTTCTTTGTAAGTACGTTTGTACTAAGTGTGATTAGACTTATAAAACGTATAGATATATGTTAATATGTAAATAGGCTCTAATGCTGTTAAACAGATATGTATGTTTGAAGATTTGTAGAGTTTTTATGTCACAGTCAAGAATAATTTATTATATTGAGATGTCACCAGCTATAGGTTAGGTGGCAGAAATGTTTACCTTTTCATTGCATTCAAGTCACTACTTGTTCTCAAGCCTTGGTCAGGCAAGGGGAGGCTCAACCCCACATCCTCCTACATAAGAGGTGAGCACTCTACCAGATAAGCTACTGTTGTGGTATATAGATATGAATCATCATAAAGATTCTAACACTTTCATTAAAATTGGAACAATGCTGTTTACTTTGTTTTATTTTATTGTTGAAGATGTTTTGTTATCTATAATCCCATACACCCATTTAAGGAGCCCTCAGTCAAATCCTCATGCAGTTATACAAATAACATATTCCAACAACTTAAAAAATTATTTAATGTCAGTTTCATGAAGGTTTGATTGCATTATAAATTTGTATTTTGCAATTACTAACTTCAACAAAATGCATTCTCTACCAAAAAAGTTAATTCCTCCGGACAAGCATTACATGGTTACTTTACTGGTTCTCTAGTCTACTATTGACATCAATAGCACTAACTGTTCTGTAACTATCTTTCAATCCCATGGTCTGTCACCTACAGGAAAAAAATAAGTTACTGCTTAAATAGGATATAGATTATCAAGCTGACCAATCAAATTTATTGGTACAGATTGGTACATTTTTAACCAATTTAGGTTTTAACCAATTTTAACCAAGGTTGTCAATTTAGGTACTTTGTTATCATTAAGTGTTTGATTTTGGTACAATTTCTATATAAAAAGTCCAATTTTTAAGTACTTTAAATTAAATAAATTTTAAAATAAAATGTCAAAATGGAAAAATCAGTCTTATTTGACCTTTTGGTCCATTTATCCGTTTTTATGGTACAAATCCGTCAAAAACGGATAAACGGATGAATTGGTCAACCTGGATTATTAGGAAATCCCATATTGAGATATTATTTTTTTTGGCTAATGTACTTATATTACTGTGTTTGCTAAGCATTTACCCAATACATCTATCTGGGTTCTTTGTCTTTCTTTTACTCAGTATATATTTAAAACAAACAGAACAGACCAGTTGTATGTAAAACTAATTTACAATTATTCCCACAGCAATGCTCTTAAGTGAAATTTAAGAAGCTGTGCAGTATTTTCCCATAAATAATAATTAACTCATAAATGCCATATTATGACATGTTAATAGAGTGTTTGAACTGATTATAGACAAGTATAAGTGTGCAGAGACAAGTATAGGCTATTTACATGTAAGTGTGCTGTCTATCATTTCAAGATGATTTAGATATTCCTTTGTTTTGTATGAATTATTTCTTTATTCTCGTAAATCTCACAGCCATTGCCACTTCAATTTAAAAATAAAAAAAAAACTTAAAAAACAAAAAACATCTTTTTTCTTTGGTGAAATAATCCTAATCTAATACTGGAACTAAACCTGAGACCTTTTACTTACTCATGGGAAGACAGTTGCTGACTCAGAAAGGATGAGGTACCAGGGGTCAACCCCCCCCCTTTTTTTTTAATTTTGTCTATGATAATATAAATGTGTTTATGACTTTCTCAGATTGTAGGAAATTACAAAATTTTATTTAAAAATTGGGGCAGCATGCCCCCAGACCCCCTAGCTTGTCTTCTACATCAACGAAAAATGGAACCCACATTCATTCTAAAATTTCTGGGTCCGCCACTTTGAAGGTATGTTGACAATAAAATGTTTCTAGTCTGAGTAGTACAATTGATTACATAATGTAACATAACACTGCGCTTTGAGATCAATGAACGTTAACAAAAGAGAATATATAGATACTGTTGTAAATTATTAATTATCTGATTTAAAATTATTGTAATTTTCCTAGATATAAAAGGGAATAATGTTTTTTGAAGTGCAAGGTGCATAAATGATAAAATTACCTTTTATTGAACTCTCCTTTGAAGTTTTAAATGCAGTATTGGGGATTATACATGTATGATGTTGTTCATTGTGTCAAATCTTCCTGATATGGGACCACAGGAGAAAACCGGGCAGGCTGACTCATAAACTGTCTGTATTGGTAATATAGTTTAGTAGTGCATCCAATTGTTACCTTGAAGACCACAATTACATGGAAATATTGTTACATGTAATAAAATAAAAGTAATATGATCTATTTTTCAAGTTCTGTACTGATCACTGATCAGTGGTCAAACGAGAACACACTGTTAAATCCAAGAACAAAAAGTAAAAACAACATTAATATCCCCCACACTAGGGATGTTAGTGTCTAAGTGATCTAAAGCACACAGTGCCTCTCACCACCTTGGTTCAAATCTTACTTGGGTCAGATCATAGTGTGAGAAAGTTTGTCAGTTTGCTTGCCAAAGGTTGGTGGTTTTCTCTGGGCACTCAAGTTTCCTCCACCATCCCTGAAATGACCATCTGAATACAATTGAGACTCTTGACTGGAGCATTATACTCCATTACTCCACTCCACTACCACATGAAACTAAATATAAGGTTATAGGAACAACCTAAGGTGTAACAACAATTTGATGATGGGGGGATAATGACATACTTCTATCGGTAATCTTAATTTGATCATTGCGATGTAATTATACACTTTGTGATGAATGGACCAAACAGACTCTACCAAATGTAACTGAAGTAATTGTACTGTGACTTGACTGTATAACATAGCCGAGTTCTGGCACAGTTGGCTTTTAAACACATTTTTTTTGTTTGGTTTTGAACCCCTACAGTTACATAATATTCATTTCCTGTCTGGATACAAACAGTATATATATGTTTGGCCTAAAACTAATTTATGTTTACTGCAACAACTCAAAAAAATGGTAAGTAGATGGGATTTCTTTTTTTAAAGTCAACTTGTTTTTAAACCATTTAGGCTATTACTGTAGCAAGACATGCATTCACAAATTACCAGGCAAGGGATTGTCCAAATTCAAGAATTACAAATAATTTGGACTATAGGTAAAATTTATTACTATGGTTTCGTGAAACATGCTTTTAATGTGGCCTATTACAGATATGGGAATTGTAACAAATTACATTAACTTCTGGCATGCAAACACAAAAGTTCTGTAAAATCTAACAGTATCTGTGATAGATGTAACAGGATAATTGGAGTATAATTGTTGTGCAAATCATACACAGTACATAATAGTCTACAAATTCTTATCTAGCAGGCCAAGATAATAACATAGTATGACTTCAAAGCTTGCATTATCTCTAGATAATAACAATATCAGTACAGTAAAACCTCCTCAACTGGGTGTTTGTGTGACCTATTTTGTACAGTTAAAGGCATATGCAATGATATAGAACCACCATTCAAAACAAGCTAATTTTTTCACTGTTTGTTCTATATGAACATGCAAACAAAAATATGCAAAAATAATGGTAGGTCACCGCATTTATTTTTTCAACAACTCTTGTTCAATATATGCAGTATTTCAAGGATTTTGCATTTTTACCCAAAAATCGGTATAATTTGAAAAATCAACCTCAAACAAACTCAAGAAATTCATTAAAATGTTATAAACAGCAAAAATACATCATACCCATATTTAACATGTCAAAAAATGTCTAAGTTGGCAGTTTAATACACATTTATTAACATAATTGGTAAAAAATACATTGGAGAAAGTGCTCATTTTACCGCCTTTTTCACAAAAATTGCATACATTTTCATGTACAAAAAAAAAAATCTACCATTCGAGATCTAATCAAAATCTGCCAAAAGTTTACCAAGACTATATACTTCACAAAAACAAAGAAAAATTGATAGGTCACCAGGATATTTTAGGATTTAAAAATAAAAAATTATCCCTACCCCCATGATTTTTTCAAATTTTCCATTGAAAAAAATGAAAAAAAATCCATAAAAGATTTTCTCTCTTCAGTTAATTCAAATATTAGCATCAGATTCAAGATAATACACAAAACAAAGCAAAACAAAGTATATTTTTACATATAATTTACTATATTAATCTTTGTTTTATAATCTGGATATTAAAAATAGATTCCTAATTATCGTAAAAAATATCTGCGAATCTATAGGATTTCAAAAATTTTAATGAAAAGAACAAAATATAACAGTTTTGTTCAACCATGACAACATTCTAATATCTCTTGGAACTTACATGAATTTTCATTACTTTGTGGTATGGTCAAAGAGAGAAAACTCTATACCATGGTAAGTTTACATTTTGTGCATCTGTGCTGGTAATACTCGGACTATGGGCCGTACCGTTTTTCGTTTTGGATTACACAAGATAGCTAGAACCTAGTGCTGCAACGTTGTGAAGAAATTTGGACAATTCACCGTTGTATGGTTTCCATTTGTTTATGTTTACTGTAATAGACACCATTTAATAATTTTTCGAAGCAAGTGGTTGAGAAGCACGGTCATGTTCGACAATAGTTGGACCAGATTTGTTCATTTGAATCGTGCGGGCAGAACATATTTCTCGCCTATTCTTCTCCGATACTTTAATAAACTGCTCTCTTCTTATAAGAGTCATTTTTGATCACTAATATTACAATTTATATTGCCGAATACCGATTAAAAGAAAGCCGGATGTTTACAGTTGTTACGGTCGTTTGTATATCCCTTCATTTCAAATGTCGCACCACTTACACAAACAATAACGTTAATAGAGTAGTCTCCCCTGGTTGCGCGGATTTGGTGCGCAATGAAAAAAAAAAAAAATGTCTTTAAGACAGCATTCAGTTTACACAGGTAAATTGAGTTAATTGGTGGCCAAGTTGTCTAAAGCATGTGCTTACAGCTAACAACACCTCTCTTTGTCAAAGTTTCAATCACAATCTAGGTTTTAGTTTTATCCTTGTTTCATTTGCTGAAGGTCATTGATATTCCCTGGGCAATCTGGTTTTCTCCATCATACCTGAACTGGTTGTCTTGACATTAGAGTGTGGATCTTGACTGGAGCATAAAGCATAAAACTCTATTACTCCACTCCTTTCAAAATAATATAAGTGTTATATATATTTTAGCTGCATAAGTATATTTTGAACCTTTATGAGCTTGACCATTATAAGGCTAACCATTGTTTGAAGACACCCCCCCCTTATATTGGTACAAATCTATCACAAAACTTCCTATTGTAAAGGACACAGGTCTGTCACAAGCTTAATTAGTACGTACCGATTCATTTATCAGCTGGTAGGACTGCAAAATCAAATGCCTTGCTTAGGACACACTACACGTCTGGACTGGGGCTCAAACCCATCACCCTTGAATCAGTAGTCTGGCCATCACTCATTCATAATGTTTACATGTAAAATGCATGTAATTTTTAATCAAATGATCAGTATGATTTAGTAAAAAAATAAAACATTTGTTTTCCATATGTCATATTTAATGTAAGTTTTCAATTTGTATAAGTTTTCTCTTTGTCTGTATTGCTACAAATATAATATCTCAGATTACCGTCCATGTACAAATCAAACATCTGAATCTAATAACTAAATGATCCAGTAAATATTCAAAGCAATAGATATAGAAAAACTGTGACATCTCATGTGTAGAAAAATGTATATATGTAGTTATGTATGTTGAATGTTAATGTGCCCACCATGTCAGTCCTTGAAGTGCAGGTAGACTGTCATTGTCCCATATTGGTTGCTTTTCAACAGAGTGCAAATTCAGCCATATTAGGGATGCCGAAGTTTGATTCTGCTCAGAACAACTGTTTCTTGGCTTGCACCTTAAATATTTTGAAATGAAAATCAAGAACCGGTAGTCATGAAATCTTTAAGAATCCATTGCCTTGTTCTGGGTATGTGACATAAAAAACACAAACTGCTCATTGCATGCTTCCCATAGTTGCAATTTTACACTGCAGTTATTATTTCTGTACACGTTATTTACAGCTGATGGTGTCTTGATATCAGTGAAAATAATAATTTCATTTATTGCAGGTGACATTTTGGTAGTTAAAATAAGAATGTTTAGATTTTTTATACTCTGAAGGAGAGTCTTCAATAAATGCAACAGGTCCATATTTTATACTATGCCCCTGACAAAAAATGTAAATATTTCACTTTGTAGCATAAAGGTTTTGTGGAGAATTCAGACATGCAGACTGTCTATTAGTAAATCATTAAGTCATAAAATATAAACAGCTGGTTAAAACCTGACAGATGGAATTCTCTTGTATAATATTGTAGCTTCTCCAAGACATGTAACAGGACAACTGTAGCTCACCTGTGTCTTAGGACAATAAATACAGCTGGTAAAAACCTGACAGATGGAATTCTCTTATGTAATACTCCAGATTCTCCATGACATGTAACAGGACAACTGTAGCTCATTTGGAACTCAGGCCAATAAATACAGCTGGTTAGAACCTGACAGATGGAATTCTCTTGTGTAATACTTCTAGCTTCTCCATAACATGGAAAAAAGACCCATGACAACTGTAGCTCACCTGGGTCTCAGGCCAATTAATATATAAGATATAAACAGCTGGTTAGAACCTGACAGATGGAATTTGTTTGTGTAACACCCCAGCTTCACAAAACAACTGCAGCTCACCTGTAACCCAGGCCAATTAATACATAAGATATAAACAGCTGGTAAGAACCTGACAGATTGGATTCTCTTGTGTTATACTCCAGCTTCTCAAAGACATGTAGCAGGAAATCTGTGGCTCATCTGTATCGTTCTTAGTGATTTTAAATATACATACAAATTTGATAAAATCTACTTGAAGGTGGTCAGTAAACATGAAACGAAAATAGAAAATATTAATAGGGAGTAAAAAGTGAGAGGGGTAATAATAAAACCTAGAACTGTCAGGAAAGCTGACTTAATATACCCAAGCATAGGTTTTGTCATTGGGTCATGACCCTTGATCTATGCAGCTTAATCTGATATGTGACACATGGTCTTGCATTGGTTTGCATTTGTGCCAAGTTGGATTAAATCTATCCATAGACATGGAAGATATGGAGCCGATATTGGGGTAGATGACCATATAGACAGGGTGATTCTTTTATAATACACCCCACTCCCCAAACCTCTTTTGCAGAGGTAGAAAAAGAAGGCCTGCATGGAAAGATGCAAATTTAGACTGTCACATGATATTTTAATGAATATGGGATAAATGTTTTACAGCTATGTATAAACACATTGATTTCCTGTAAAGAAAACAAATTTACTTATTTAGGTTGCATGTTGCTGAGAAATTCCATTTCAGCAAGAAAATCTATTTTACACACATAAAAATAAACTACAGTTATCCCATATTTGTTAAAATGCCATGTTGGTAAAGATATTGAGAAACATTTCTTGGTACAGATCTGTGTTTACATAAGGATTAAGGTTTCTGTGTTTTTTCCGACAAAAATTTCCAATTGGTTAGATTCTGAGAATTTCATTGGTTACTGATGCTTGAAATTCTATGACATCATTGTATCCAGATTAAACTAATCCATATCATTGATCTACTTCTATAAATATCTGTCTGGTTCAATGAGATAAAACAAGACATTTGATAAAAAAGAAATATTAAAAGTACATTTTATATTTTTATACTCTTTAAAAATCTAGGAAAATTTAACGTATTAGCTTCACGTCTGATTCTGACAGGGATTATGGAAATTCATAATTTATTTTATTAATTTTCTTTTTTGACAT
This sequence comes from Anadara kagoshimensis, assembly GCA_021292105.1. Taxonomy (NCBI): domain Eukaryota; kingdom Metazoa; phylum Mollusca; class Bivalvia; order Arcoida; family Arcidae; genus Anadara; species Anadara kagoshimensis. Next base: position 9,408,976 of record CM037874.1, on the reverse strand, counting down.
AAATGTAAGAAAACAAACTTGTGGTTGTAACATTGTTATTGAATGACCTACAATTTTAATTGGTATCACTACATAAGCTAAGAAGAGGTTTTGTTGGTAGAGTTTTCACTCTGTATTTTAAGATTTTGTTGGTAGATATTTCTAGCCGGTTTTGAAGTTTTGTTGGTAGATGTTTCACTCCATGTTTCACTGTATTTCAAGGTTTTGTTGGTATCTAGTGTTACCTCTATATGTAGAATTTTGGTTGGTAAAGTGGAGACTGTTGTATGTGGGTAAGTTGGGTTGGTAGAGTGGTGACTGTTGTATGTGGGTAAGTTGGGTTGGTAGAGTGGTGACTGTTGTATGTGGGTAAGTTGGGTTGGTAGAGTGGTGACTTGTATGTGGGTAAGTTGGGTTGGTAGAGTGGAGACTGTTGTATGTGGGTAAGTTGGGTTGGTAGAGTGGTGACTGTTGTATGTGGGTAAGTTGGGTTGGTAGAGTGGTGACTGTTGTATGTGGGTAAGTTGGGTTGGTAGAGTGGTGACTGTTGTATGTGGGTAAGTTGGGTTGGTAGAGTGGTGACTGTTGTATGTGGGTAAGTTGGGTTGGTAGAGTGGTGACTGTTGTATGTGGGTAAGTTGGGTTGGTAGAGTGGTGACTGTTGTATGTGGGTAAGTTGGGTTGGTAGAGTGGTGACTGTTGTATGTGGGTAAGTTGGGTTGGTAGAGTGTTCAGTCCATTTGTAAAGATTGGTTTGGCTTGTTTTGTATGTAGAGGTACCGTGGTGAAAATAGGTAGCGAGTCTTTTGTTAATTATTGCATTTAGAATTGAAAGTTGTGGATCCTTCAGTAAAAGCAATGCCCTATGTTAAAACACCTTTCTGCACCTTGCCTGAAGCACATTAATTGACTTGACATACAAGTTCTGTGATATTTAATCCAAGATGCATTTTCTGCATCATTTATTGTTTCAGTTTCTTTGATGTTTGACGTCAAATAAATTCATATGCATACATTATTTTCCCCTTAATTCAAGTCATCTGGATAATTTGATTTAACATTTTTAGCTCAACTGGCTATAGCCAGCTGAGCTTATGCCATGGTGAAGCGTGTGTCCGTGCGTCCGTGCGTCCGTGCGTCCGTGCGTGCGTCCGTGCGTAAACTTTAATCTTCTCCTCTGAAACCACTGGGCCAATTGAAACCAAATTTGGTGTGGAAAGTCCTTAGGTGGAGTAGATTAAAGTTTGTACAAATCAACTTCCTGCGGCATCCAAGATGGCCGCCATTGCTATAAATAGCAAAAACCTATAAATGGTTGTTACATGTTTATTTTAGAATCGATTTAGTTCAAATTTGAGATTTAGAAAGTAGATGTCTAGCCATTTAATATATGTAACGGATTTTTCAGTAACTTTTTCTGTTTGCTCATAATTAGCGGAATATGCAAATTAGATGCTAAATTTAGGCAATTCTTTGAAAATCTTCTTCTCTGAAACCACATACCCAAATGAAGCCAAATTTAATGTGGAAAGTCGCTAGGTGGAGTAGATTAAAGTTTGTACAAATCAACTTCCTGCATCATCCAAGATGGCCGCCATTGCTATAAATAGCAAAAACCTATAAATGGTCGTTACATGTTTATTTTAGAACCGATTTAGTTCAAATTTGAGATTTAGAAAGTATATGTCTAGCCATTTAATATATGTAACGGATTTTTCAGTAACTTTTTCTGTTTGCTCATAATTAGCGGAATATGCAAATTAGATGCTAAATTTAGGCAATTCTTTGAAAATCTTCTTCTCTGAAACCACATACCCAAATGAAGCCAAATTTAATGTGGAAAGTCCCTAGGTGGAGTAGATTAAAGTTTGTACAAATCAACTTCCTGCATCATCCAAGATGGCCGCCATTGCTATAAATAGCAAAAACCTATAAATGGTCATTACATGTTTATTTTTGGACCGATTTAGTTCAAATTTGAGATTTAGAAAGTAGATATCTAGCCATTTAATATATGTAACGGGTTTTTCTGTAACTTTTTCCGTTTGCTCGTAATTAGCGGAATATGCAAATTAGATGCTAAATTTAGTCGATTCTTTGAAAATCTTCTTCTCTGAAACCACATACCCAAATGATGCCAAATATGGTGTGGAAAGTCACTAGGTGGAGTAGATTAAAGTTTGTACAAATCAACTTCGTGCGGCATCCAAGATGGCCGCCATTGCTATAAATAGCAAAAACCTATAAATGGTCATTACATGTTTATTTATGGACCGATTTAGTTCAAATTTGAGATTTAGAAAGTAGATGTCTAGCCATTTAATATATGTAACGGGTTTTTCTGTAACTTTTTCTGTTTCCTCGTAATTAGCAGAATATGCAAATTAGATGCTAAATTTAGTCGATTCTTTGAAAATCTTCTTCTCTGAAACCACATACCCAAATGATGCCAAATATGTTGTGGAAAGTCCCTAGGTGGAGTAGATTAAAGTTTGTACAAATCAACTCTGTGCGGCATCCAAGATGGCCGCCATTGCTATAAATAGCAAAAACCTATAAATGGTCATTACATGTTTATTCATGGACCAATTTAGTTCAAATTTTAGATTTAGAAAGTAGATGTCTAGCCATTTAATATATATAACGGGTTTTTTTGTAACTTTTTCTGTTTGCTCGTAATTAGCGGAATATGCAAATTAGATGCTAAATTTAGGCAATTCTTTGAAAATCTTCTTCTCTGAAACCACATACCCAAATGATGCCAAATTTGGTGTGGAAAGTACCTAGGTGGAGTAGATTAAAGTTTGTACAAATCAACTATGTGCGGCATCCAAGATGGCCGCCATTGCTATAAATAGCAAAAACCTATAAATGGTCATTACATGTTTATTTATGGACCGATTTAGTTCAAATTTGAGATTTAGAAAGTAGATGTCTAGTCATTTAATATATATAACGGGTTTTTCTGTAACTTTTTCCGTTTGCTCGTAATTAGCGGAATATGCAAATTAGATGCTAAATTTAGTCGATTCTTTGAAAATCTTCTTCTCTGAAACCACATACCCAAATGATGCCAAATTTTGTGTGAAAAGTCCCTAGGTGGAGTAGATTAAAGTTTGTACAAATCAACTTCGTGCGGCATCCAAGATGGCTGCCATTGCTATAAATAGCAAAAACCTATAAATGGTCATTACATGTTTATTTATGGACCGATTTAGTTCAAATTTGAGATTTAGAAAGTAGATGTCTAGCCATTTAATATATGTAACGGGTTTTTCTGTAACTTTTTTTGTTTGCTCGTAATTAGCAGAATATGCAAATTAGATGCTAAATTTAGTCGATTCTTTGAAAATCTTCTTCTCTGAAACCACATACCCAAATGATGCCAAATATGTTGTGGAAAGTCCCTAGGTGGAGTAGATTAAAGTTTGTACAAATCAACTTCGTGCGGCATCCAAGATGGTAGATGTCTAGCCATTTAATATATGTAACGGGTTTTTCTGTAACTTTTTTTGTTTGCTCGTAATTAGCAGAATATGCAAATTAGATGCTAAATTTAGTCGATTCTTTGAAAATCTTCTTCTCTGAAACCACATACCCAAATGATGCCAAATATGTTGTGGAAAGTCCCTAGGTGGAGTAGATTAAAGTTTGTACAAATCAACTTCGTGCGGCATCCAAGATGGCTGCCATTGCTATAAATAGCAAAAACCTATAAATGGTCATTACATGTTTATTTATGGACCGATTTAGTTCAAATTTGAGATTTAGAAAGTAGATGTCTAGCCATTTAATATATATAACGGGTTTTTAGCTCAACTGGCTATAGCCAGCTGAGCTTATGCCATGGTGAAGCGTGTGTCCGTGCGTCCGTGCGTCCGTGCGTCCGTGCGTGCGTCCGTGCGTAAACTTTAATCTTCTCCTCTGAAACCACTGGGCCAATTGAAACCAAATTTGGTGTGGAAAGTCCTTAGGTGGAGTAGATTAAAGTTTGTACAAATCAACTTCCTGCGGCATCCAAGATGGCCGCCATTGCTATAAATAGCAAAAACCTATAAATGGTCATTACATGTTTATTTTTGGACCGATTTAGTTCAAATTTGAGATTTAGAAAGTAGATGTCTAGCCATTTAATATATGTAACGGGTTTTTCTGTAACTTTTTCCGTTGCTCGTTATTAGCGGAATATGCAAATTAGATGCTAAATTTAGTCGATTCTTTGAAAATCTTCTTCTCTGAAACCACATACCCAAATGATGCCAAATATGGTGTGGAAAGTCACTAGGTGGAGTAGATTAAAGTTTGTACAAATCAACTTCGTGGGGCATCCAAGATGGCCGCCATTGCTATAAATAGCAAAAACCTATAAATGGTCATTACATGTTTATTTTTGGACCGATTTAGTTCAAATTTGAGATTTAGAAAGTAGATGTCTAGCCATTTAATATATGTAACGGGTTTTTTTGTAACTTTTTCTGTTTGCTCGTTATTAGCGGAATATGCAAATTAGATGCTAAATTTAGTCGATTCTTTGAAAATCTTCTTCTCTGAAACCACATACCCAAATGATGCCAAATATGGTGTGGAAAGTCACTAGGTGGAGTAGATTAAAGTTTGTACAAATCAACTTCGTGCGGCATCCAAGATGGCCGCCATTGCTATAAATAGCAAAAACCTATAAATGGTCATCACATGTTTATTTATGGACCGATTTAGTTCAAATTTGAGATTTAGAAAGTAGATGTCTAGCCATTTAATATATTTAACGGGTTTTTCTGTAACTTTTTCTGTTTCCTCGTAATTAGCGGAATATGCAAATTAGATGCTAAATTTAGTCGATTCTTTAAAAATCTTCTTCTCTGAAACCACATACCCAAATGATGCCAAATATGGTGTGGAAAGTCACTAGGTGGAGTAGATTAAAGTTTGTACAAATCAACTTCGTGCGGCATCCAAGATGGCCGCCATTGCTATAAATAGCAAAAGCCTATAAATGGTCATTACATGTTTATTTATGGACCGATTTAGTTCAAATTTGAGATTTAGAAAGTAGATGTCTAGCCATTTAATATATGTAACGGGTTTTTTTGTAACTTTTTCTGTTTGCTCGTTATTAGCGGAATATGCAAATTAGATGCTAAATTTAGTCGATTCTTTGAAAATCTTCTTCTCTGAAACCACATACCCAAATGATGCCAAATATGGTGTGGAAAGTCACTAGGTGGAGTAGATTAAAGTTTGTACAAATCAACTTCGTGCGGCATCCAAGATGGCCGCCATTGCTATAAATAGCAAAAGCCTATAAATGGTCATTACATGTTTATTTATGGACCGATTTAGTTCAAATTTGAGATTTAGAAAGTAGATGTCTAGCCATTTAAGATATTTAACGGGTTTTTCTGTAACTTTTTCTGTTTGCTCGTAATTAGCGGAATATGCAAATTAGATGCTAAATTTAGTCGATTTTTTAAAAATCTTCTTCTCTGAAACCACATACCCAAATGATGCCAAATATGGTGTGGAAAGTCACTAGGTGGAGTAGATAAAGTTTGTACAAATCAACTTCGTGCGGCATCCAAGATGGCCGCCATTGCTATAAATAGCAAAAACCTATAAATGGTCATTACATGTTTATTTATGGACCGATTTAGTTCAAATTTGAGATTTAGAAAGTAGATGTCTAGCCATTTAATATATGTAACGGGTTTTTCTGTAACTTTTTCTGTTTGCTCGTAATTAGCGGAATATGCAAATTAGATGCTAAATTTAGTCGATTCTTTGAAAATCTTCTTCTCTGAAACCACATACCCAAATGATGCCAAAAATGGTGTGAAAAGTCCCTAGGTGGAGTAGATTAAAGTTTTTACAAATCAACTTCGTGCGGCATCCAAGATGGCCGCCATTGCTATAAATAGCAAAAACCTATAAATGGTCATTACATGTTTATTTATGGACCGATTTAGTTCAAATTTGAGATTTAGAAAGTAGATGTCTAGCCATTTAATATATGTAACGGGTTTTTTTGTAACTTTTTCTGTTTGCTCGTAATTAGCGGAATATGCAAATTAGATGCTAAATTTAGGCAATTCTTTGAAAATCTTCTTCTCTGAAACCACATACCAAAATGATGCCAAATTTGGTGTGGAAAATACCTAGGTGGAGTAGATTAAAGTTTGTACAAATCAACTTCGTGCGGCATCCAAGATGGCCGCCATTGCTATAAATAGCAAAAACCTATAAATGGTCATTACATGTTTATTTATGGACCGATTTAGTTCAAATTTGAGATTTAGAAAGTAACTGTCTAGGCATTTAATATATGCAACAGATTTTTCTGTTATTTTTTCTGTTTGCTCGTAATTAGCGGAATATGCAAATTAGATGCTAAATTTAGGTCAAGGTCACAGACGAGAAATTATACTGAAAAGGTTCATTATCTTGAAAACTATAAACTTTTTGTATAGGCATGTATATTAGAATGTTGTAGGTATTGATACAACGATCATTTTGATGTATAGAAAAAGGTCATGGGTTCAAAGGTCAAGGTCACAGAAGCAAAACAATACAGAAATGGTTCATTATCTTGAAAGCTATGAACTTTTTGTATAGGCATGTATATTAGAATGTTGTAGGTATTGATACAACGATCATTTTGATGTATAGATTAAGGTCATGGGTTCAAAGGTCAAGGTGACAGAAGCAAAACAATACAGAAATGGTTCATTATCTTGAAAACTATAAACTTTTGTAAAGGCATGTATATTAGATTGTTGTAGGTATTGATACAACGATCATTTTGATGTATAAAAAAAGGTCATGGGTCCAAAGGTCAAGGTCACAGAAGCAAAACAATACAGAAATGGTTCATTATCTTTAAAACTATAAACTTTTTGTAAAGGCATGTATATTGGAATATTGTTGGTATTGATGCAACGGTCATTTTGATGTATAGATTAAGGTTATGGGTTCAAAGGTCAAGGTTACGGATGCAGAAAATTGCTGAAATTGTTATATCTTCATTATTTGATCAGATAATGACATGGGGTTTTCAGTTTTGAAATATTCTTGTAATTACCTTCAAAATAAGGTCAAGGTCAATAGGAAGGTTATGACCTAATGTTTTACCTTTCCTGGAAAAAAAATGTTGACCCAATTTTTAGGCAGTTTACAAATAAGATGTTTGTTTCAATCAAATCATTGAAAATTTTCTCCTGAATTGGCCAATTCTAACCCAATACAGCATGAAAAGTCCTTTAGTACCAGTAATCCAAAAGTTGTGTCTGGCATATCAGCCAAATCCAAGTTGGCTTCTATTCATATACATAGCATAACATGAAAAACCAATGCAGATTTGGTTTCCAACCACTTTGGTTCCCATTGCAATTGTAAAAAGGAGGGGGAATGCCATTTGCATGTTATTTATCAAAAATGTTAAATTAGCTGCCAGTTGAGCATCACAGGCCCTATTGGGCCTCTTGTTAAGAAAGCACAGCAGAAATATTACCCAAATGCTTTTGTCAAATATCTGTGTATTAATTAGCACATATTATGGATATTATCAAAACTATAAAAAAAACTGACAAAAAAGGGGATTTAAGTGATTTTGTAAAAAATGTCAGCAGTCTTTGACGAATGAAGAATGGACAAACAACTGTGAGACACATTAAAAAAATTCCTAGCCAGTACATGTTTTTTGTAACGCCCTAAACAAAAAGAGAAGAGAAAAAAGATAAAGAGTGAAGCATTAAGTGTTGACCTCTACAAGTTAAGTCATTTATAGTTTGTCCTCTGTTGTTCCTGTAATAATATAAGGATCCACAGTTAAACTGTCATCTCTCTTTGTTTTAAGTGTCAGTTATGTACGAGTCTTAAAGTTTACACACACATAAAAATATGATCTAAAATGTCATGTGATGTGTTCATACAGCTGGCAGAATCTTACTTATGTAGGCTTCAGAAATTGATTTGGACATAAATCTATTTGTTATGATTTAGTACATTGGTACTCAGCTGAAGTACTTGAAATACTATTACTAATTACTGAAGACTATAGTTTGTAATTTAGAACACAAGAGGATGGGTGGAGCTTTAAATGGTGTTTTACACCCCATATAAGATATATCATCAATATACTAAGATGGTCAGTTCTGGGAGTGAGGAGGAAACTAGAGTATCCAGAGAAAACCACCAACCTTTAGTTATTGACTGATGAACTTTCTCCCACTTCAATCTGTCCAAATTGTGTGGTCATCCTACAATATTAAAGTCAACTGGTCAAATACAAATCACAGAAAGTGTGAAGTTGGTGATTTTTGGGCACCTCTGCTTAGTTTATAGCATCTGATTTTTAACAATGATACACAATAGAGTCCTTGGTGGCAGAGTGGTCTAAAGTGACAGATCACAGAGCATTGGCTATAACTGCTGGGTTCTAGGGCTGCATCAATACACTTAAGTCATGATACTATATGTATCATGATATAATTTGCTTCAGGGTATGATACATACTGTGATATACATTTACTTTCATAAAGCAAACTACTGGCAATGCTAAAAGTATTATTGAACTTAAAAAACAAGATTTGCTTCATAAATTATTCATAGCTACTGTTATAAGCCAAAAAATGTCAATATTTTGGACTTGAATGTTGTTGGATGCCCCTGAAGTTTAATCTCTTCACTTTCAATCATGCTATTTGTGTTTCCAGTTACATAAAATCGGTTTACAGTTAAACTCAGGAGTGAAAACGAATGATAAATATGAGATTGGTGTACTGTGAAGTGATTTTGTCATACGATGAACTGGTCATAAAATTAACCTTGTTATACATGAACAATCAAACTATATTGTTCTGTTCCACTGTGTTTAGTTCCACTGTGACAGATTCAGTACTTTGATCTATTTTCTGACTTAAAGTCAGCAATTTTCATCATTACTCTAGTATCCTCTACCAGTTCAGAACTAACTGTCTTGATATAATACTGGTAATAAGTGAAAGAATCGTGACTGAGGTGTACAACAACATGACTCCACACTAACACACCTTAAATTTTGAGGTTTGCCCTAAAAACGAGTCTGACCCCAAAAAGCCTTTGAATTTATCCTCAAGGCCCTAAAAAGCCCTTGAATTTACCCAGTGTCTGTATTTCAATAGTTAGTGATTGCAAATAGACTGATATAAATTAATAATTAATTGATGTTACATTGAAATGTGCAATTTTAAGGTACCTGGCCAAACTGAATGCCCAACTTTAACCTCCACTTCACATGTTGTTACTATGGACACGTTTGATTGATTGAGTTGCCTTTGCACTAATATTTTTTTGCTAAAATTTTCCCTCTGATTAGGCCTTAAATTTGCAAATAAGACCCTGAAAAGACCCTAAAAGTCCTTAAATTTGGAGTCCAAATATCTGTACGAACCCTGTATGATGATATTTAAGAATTGGGTTCACCAGTGTACCCCATAATATAAGTGTGTGGAAATTGTTTTTATTGGATATAGAATCACATCAGTTGACATTTTAGCACTTAAACTTAAACTGTTAAACTGAGAATTTCATAAACATTTTCCAAAACATACAACAAAAACTGTTAGGATTATTGGTCATGTGGTACTCTTGCAAATCCCATTAGGATTGCTACTTGAATTGTGAAAATTTGTTGGTGCAACATTGAGTAATTATCAAGTACACACGTAACTAATTAATCAATCATTGTTTCCAATATTTCAGAAAGATGGTGAAGTTGACGATAAAGGTGTGAAGTCAAAAGTAGGAACAAGCAGAAAAAGAAAGGTAAAGTAATTATATGAAGAAATAAACCAGGTTGTATTGGACTATTCTGGAATAATCTCAAATTAGCTTCTCAATGGGGTTTTCACTGAAATGCTGCTGTATGAAATGACTTTAAATGATTTTGTTATGGAAGTAAGTGTGTATATCTGATACCGTATTTGACTTTGTTTGGTATTATATACAAAAACTATAACAGTCTTTTGAGAGACATCTCCCCTTTCATCCCCAACATTGCTAAGTTGTTATTTCTAAGATTTGACCTTGTAAACTTGACCCTTGTCCTATGCATCTAAGTATGGGATATGATTGTCTCATGTTGGTTTAAGTTTGGGCCAAGTTTGATCAAAATCCATCCATACACCTTGATAATATGGAGTAGACAGGATATTGGGATGGACAGACAGGCTGACAAGGTGATTACTTTATACCCCCTTAACTTTGCAGGGATATAATAACTACACATCATTTCCCAAATTACTCTTTTTCTCTCTCTCTCTGTGTACTTAAGAATGTAATTTTAATTATTTTATTAAGAAAAAGTCCATTCAATGCTATAACTTCCCAAATACTTTGAATTATATAAACCTACTCAAATGCATGTGAAGTTTTGTTGAGGATACCCATATAGCAAACTTGAATTAACTTCTCAATGTTTTCTCAGGATAACATGATTCTTACATAATTCTGTGTATTTTAAATTTGCAATTTCAATTCCATCTGGCATTTACTCTATTGATTTACTGTTTAAATGTTTCTTGAACTATGTACAAAAATTCTGAACATTCATGAGTAATAAAAGTTCTATACCATTTGGAGAATTTAAAAGTCCCATTAAGTCTTAAATATTTCAGTGTTATAATGTGAAATGTGTCAAAACTTCTGGAAATTTTTTAGAAGTAGAAATTATATAGCATTATTTGAAGATTTTTAGTTGAAGTTTCCTTCAGGTTTGGATTGAATAATGTTTGTAAGATTGACTACACTGAATTTTCTAAGGGATCATGGGAAAACTGGTTGTCATGGGAAACTGTTTGTCGATGTACAAATATTTTTACTAATCTATACACAGTGAAACTTAAAGTTAATTATCTTAGTTTCCAAGATATAATTTGTTAAACTCAAAAGAGTCATGGACATACTGGTGAAAAGTAGTTTAAATATAAGCATTCAAACTTAAGAATTCCCAAATTGGTCTGCAGTTTTCTCCAGGCACTTTTGGGTTCCTCTACCACTCCAATACTCTGCTTTGATATAAGTGAATGGATCTTGTTTGTACATAAACAGTATTGTTCCACTTCTATTCAACAATATTTTAGTACAACACATTAACATGAAGTGTTTTGGTCTAATTAAGCATTATAAACTTGCTAATGAAAATCAACAAAAGAATGCACGTATATAATTGTAGTGTATCAGATTGAATGCTAATTAATTATGTATATGTATGACATGTTCAGGACAAATATCAAAGCTTTGATGTTAAGATGACTTTCATACAATGATGTTTGTTATGTGTTTTATTACCCATATATTACATAACAAGCACCTTGTAATGGTATAGTTAATTAAATACATCTTAAACTGCTTTGAATGTTCCTCTGTCTGGATAGATCTTTGAATAATAGATCAATTATATTTGTTCTCATAAACAGAACCTAAAAGGAACTTTATGATTTTGTTTTTGTTGTTTTATATTCAAAGACTTGAAGTTGTTCAGAATCTAAATTTGTTCTCATAAATCCAACTTAAAAGCAAATTTATGATTATTTGTTCAATTAAAACTTGTTTTTGGTGTTTTAAATTCAAAGACTTGGAGTTGTTCAAAATATGTTCTCTCATCACTTTCGTATTTAAAAATTTCATATTGTTCAAAAGCTGTATATGCCCACATCATTTTCAATCCTTAATTTATCTTTCCACATTATTGTGATTTAGGAGAAAATATTTTGATTAACTTTTTGTTACAAAATGCTTATTTCAATAACTTGCAACTGTTTGCTGTTAACCTACCCATGGTTTATGATTCCTCTGGCTATTAATTTATTTCTTGTTCTATTTTGTTTTTGAACCATTAAACCATTGTGAAGGTATAAGATATACACATCTATTCATAGTAGGTATGTGTTGTATCACCAGAAATATTTAAAAACAAGCAAATTTAGTGAATTAGGATCCCCGGCAAGTAGGTACTTTTTGTGATTTGCACATATGTTCCAAGGGCCATAACTCCCAGGAAAATGAGCAAATCAACTCAGGTAAATGTTAATCTTGATGCTTTGTACTAAGTAACATAAAATGGTGCTTCATAGTTTTGGGACTCCAGGCAAGATGTATCAGGATGAATGGAAGGATGGGAGCTCAAATTTAATACCCCTGTTTCTTTAGATGACAGGGGATAATACTAGTTCCTGCTTGTAACACAACTTTGTAATCAAAGCTTTGATCTTTCAACAAAACTAATGGGCCTGGGTTTTCCAGTTGCAAATTCTGTCAAGTATTTCCTTAATCGTTTAACACAAATACTATTGGACTGAATAGTTAAACAATTGCATTGATCATCTACTTAACAGATCAAAAGTAACATTAATCAGTTACATGGCTCATTGCTGGGTACTCATAATGTCACATTTCATACCATTTTCTCACAAGCCCTACCTTTTTCCAAAAGCTGATCTAGAACTAAACTTACAAACAATATAGGAATTTTATGGTTCTATATGCCAAGGATTTATGGAAACGGGAGATTCATTTTACCACATATTAGTATCTTAAATTAATTACACTAATGTTACTTAGTTAAGTTAGTAGCTTACTTTAAACTTACTATTTACCATATTACCAGTTTTACATATTGTCATGACAACATATACTATACTATTGTCATATTGAATTACTGAAATTTGATGCTGTCATGACAACAACATACTGGAAGTAAACAACACATTGAACACTTTAGTCACTAATTGGACAGCATATTGATCACCTTTGTTTTCTTCTGGACAAATGAACAAGCTTGAAATACAGAGTGAAATATTTGAAGTAAAAACCTATCACTTTCTCATAAATCTTTTTATTGGATTTTGCTAGGGGCCTGCCTCATGCTCAGTAGCCTAGTTGACTATTATAGTGTCATCTTGTTATCTCAATGCCTCTCACTAACTGGTTCCAAATGTTACTAATGATCAGATTCTGTTGTAAGAAAGTTTGATAGTTCCCTTGTCAAAGGTTGGCAAGTTTTCTGTCTAGTGTCTCAGAGCTAACTAGAAGAATCTTTACTGTGGCATAAAACACAATTACTCTCTCTCTCTCACTCTCTCTCTATGCTGACAAATGTTTTCAAAATGCTTCACCTCATAACCATTTTATTCTTGCTGTTTCAGAGAGCATTAGTTTTTGTCCAGATGCTTAATTATCTTTACATTTATGAAATTATATCTAACCTCCTTTCAACAAAATTGATAAAAAATCTGTTCTAAAAACAATTGAAGCATGGTAACTCCATAATGACAATAAACTTGAGCCACAAACATGAACTTTTTTTAATCTTTTGGAGTAACATATATGGGAGTTATGATATTATAGCTTACATATACAAAATACAGAGGAACTAATGAAAAAATTTAATTTGACAAAAACAAAAACATATAAAAATTACTCAATCGAGTCATCTTGAACATTTTTGTGAAAAATTATTTTCTAAAAAAAATACATAGAAGAATGGCTAAAAACGAACTGTTACTAAACTTTCATCATATAGATCCATAGTATGTTGCTACCAATACTGCTTGAGCTTTAACATAAATGTTATATGTTTCTGATTTGAAAGCTTTTATGGTGGACTAACCAAGCTGTTGTTACTGATCATGAAAGTTAGATCTTGTTTAGATTTCTATCTAAGATTGATTTAATAAAACAGATTGTTGTCAGATCTCAGATTTGAATTTCAAATAAATATAACAGTTAAAAATAATTTGTGAAATAACATGCAATCCCATAACTTTTGATTATTTAAATCAGGTTTTCTGCCAGTAAAGTAAGCAGAACTGTTAAAAGCAGATCATTTTATACCATGTTAATACAGAACAATTACAATGGGTTCTCTTGACAACAAACGTCCCTGTGATCATATTGTATAACACGTATTAATGAGAGAAACAATTACATTTATTTATTAATTAAATTTTCTATTTTATATCAAAGGCATAATAGTGTTAGTATGACTTTCAACTGATCGACTTTCACTCATCTAGGCAATTAAGTCATGAAACATCTAACTAATTTCGAGGATGTTACAATAAATTTAACAGCCCAAATTTTATCCAGCTGATCGAGTCAAAACAAATTTTTTGTTAAATGATATAAAAATTACACTGAATTCTTTTGAAATATGAAATACATGTTATTAGAAATTTATTCAATTTACAGGGAATTCGATAACAACATGACTTGTATAAATCATTTCTATTGTGTAAGCAGTATAAATCATTGCTATTGTGTAAGCAGTAATGTAATTGGTGTAATCTTCAGTACACAATTGGAGTTTTGTGCAAACAGCATAAAATAATGCAATATTTGAAGTGTAAAAAAATCAATAAAATTTGAAATAAAAATTCATGTAACTTGTAAAGTAAAACGTTCAATACAGGAAGTCCATTCTTAATTTAACCATTTAATGACTGTGGTTTTGTGAATGACATCATTAAATGATTAAAGAGATATTCTTTGTTGTTGCATTTTACGCAGTTTATGCACACACAAATATTTGAAATCCATATTTTACTGTAAAACCTTATTTCATAAATTTTTATTTCATCTGAAGTATTAAAGATTTTATTAATGTGTTTACACCGTACAAATATTTGAATGTAAATAAAAAATTAATGGCATGCAGAACTTAACCAGGAATAAAATAAAATGCTATACTCTATTCCAGAAATGCATTTAATCGGAAGTTTTTACTTGGTGATTTGACAGTCTGACAACTCTTTATAACTGGAAGCTTACAGCCTGATGATTCTACGTGATTGTTACATTGTATTATCCATGATAAATTTGTAAGCCTCCTGTTATTATCATTTCTTAAGTGAATTAATGCAGAAATTCAGAATTAATAGCTTTTTGGTACATTTATTGCGGCAGAATTTTTTTTGCCTGCTTCAGATTTGGAACATTTATTCCTTCAATATCTGCAGTAATTTTTCCTTGCCTGCTCAAGATTCATGCTTTTTCTGTACTACTTTTTTCTTGCCTGTCTAAGATTTGGATCTGTATTTCTTTAGTATCTTCAGTAATTTTTCTTGCCTGTCTACGATTTTCATCATTAATTTCAGCAATATCTGCAGTATTTTTGTCTATCTGCCTTTCTTATTTTTGCTGTTCAGTTTTTTTTTGGGTTTTTTTTTTTTTTTGTCTAAATCTCTCTTAAATGCCTTATTCTTGGCTCTTGCAGTAAATATAATGATGTATTCCATCATAATTATCTATTATATCTAGTGTATTGTAACTGGTTTCTAGTTTTTACTGAGGTTGAAGAGTTGTGTAAGAATCTGTATAATGATGGGAATTATTTGTCAGTTTTTTGCCATTAGGTATATAAAACAACATTTGGTGTTCTACGAGTACCATAAATATCTTGATAGGAATTTTTTGCACACTGCATTAAACCCTTTTTTGTTTTTGGGTGAAAATATATTGGACATACATGTTGAAAATAAAAAAATTAAAATCAACAATATCTAAATTATTGATTTTACAAAGTTTTAAGGAGAAAACAAAGACATCATAAAGTTAAGAGTGAGTAATAGTGTTTTAAAATGCACCAGTCAAGCTTCTATCACTTATACATGGTAGCCAAAATCGCCATTGGCTACTAATTTCTGAGGAATTCTTTCAAAAAGTAACCAATTTTAGCATATTTGTGGAAAAATACTTTAAAAAGGACTATATTTTCAAAATTTTTGAAAATTTGGCTACTAATTATTTTAAATTTATGGAAACCTAGTTATATGGAGGCAGTGAGTTTTGGGATGATGGAGGAAACTGGAGAGCCTTCAGCAAGGGAACAGACAAACTTTCACACATCAGAATGATTTAAACCTAAGGTGTGAAAGGCACCATGGCCTGTAATCTGGTGCTTTTGACCTCTTGGTCACCAAGGTCCAGTCTAAGAAATAAGAGTGAGTTAATTAATTACCTGTGTTACATCTTGACTATTGGATGGCAACCATTGCTAACCAAAACACTGGAAGATGGTTTGGAAATTTTGAGTAAACATATTAGAATATGTAGTGGGTTGGCTATGTGGCAGTTCTAATTTATTGCAAAACCTAGTGCTCAAAACTCATTTTAAATTTGTATTGGTATTATGATAAACATGTTAAATTCTAAAATCAAAACAATTACTGTATAAATGGATCAACAAACACATTAAATAAATATTACATATGTTTTATAGCATTGAATTGAACTTAGCCATATGTCATGTGTGTTTATTTGTTTTTAAGCCTAATGAAGTCTGTATCTTGAAATCCAATATCTATATAACGCATTATGATCAGACTGAAATGATTAAATGTCTGTTTAACAGATAGAGTAAAGATACATCATGTCTCACCTGTCTCAGGCGGAAAAATTAAAAACAATTCTCATTAGCTTGTCTACAACATTTTACCTGATGAATCAGAATAAAAATCACTAATTGTAGTCTACTTGTTCTATTTTGCTCAGTCTGTTTCAAATCGCTTCTAGTTGCAAGGGCCTTCTGTAGCATACACAAGTGGCCTACTCTTTTTCAAACTCTACAGAGGTGTCTTTAGTTTGCACTGAGACACGGAACCTCGATTTTTAGGTCATGAGGCTATGAGGTAATGGGCAATTGTAAGGATTCGTTAAATAAAAGGTCTGTACCACCAGATATATGAGTGATAGTGGACTGTTAGGTGGTTTTTATACACTCCCTGCAAACAAATTTTGAGAGATGCTATATATAGAAATCCCCTCCATCTGTCTGCCTGTCCCAATATTGTGTCCTCTTATATCTTTCATGTATAAAGATTGATTTTGATCAATCTTTACAAAAAATGTAAACTAACATGTGACAATGTGTTGTATATCAAATTCAGGTATATAGGTCAAGGACCACAATTAAGGTAAAATCCTAGAAATAACTCTACAATGTTGGGAACATTGGGTATTTGTGTCTCAAGACATTGCTCTAATTATCCATGGCTTACCCAGGTTCATGGTAAGGTGGACAACCTTGACATGTCCATTTGACCTTTAAATTAAATATTAATCATGAATATTGCATTTATGTATAAGGAACACAACTTGTATGTATTAAATGTGACTCCTGATACTATACCCATGTATTTGGCAATGCTCCTATAGAAATTAACATTTCTAATGAAAGGTCAAGCAGACAGTTCAATGCTGTTTGAATATAGTGATAGTCAGATTGGAGGATTGACAAAAGAACCAAGACCTTGATAACAAAGTCAGACATTTCTAATAAACAGCATTTTCCAATTGCTTTATAAAATATGTCTGACAACTGTTATGCAATCTATAACAGCCACTCATAAATGATTATGTAGGTGTAATTGAGAAAAAAAACATTTCTCATCCATTTTATCAAGCAATCTGAGCCAGAGCATGTAACTGGATACACACTACTACATGGTAAAATTTGACTCTGAACCCGTGTCTGTCTGAAAACCCGAGACAGCTGCAGTGGATTGTACTATGCTCCCATACTGAACATATAACTTTTAATAATGGATTTTCCTTTTACATAATATGTTGTAAAACTGCAGATTCTTCCAAAGTTATTTACAGAAACCAAAAAATATTGGAGTAATTAGTTACATAGTTTCTAGGTGATTTATTTATTTTTTGTTTTGCGGTATTGTTTTGGCTTGTATTCAGCGTAGAGCCTGTTTGTAATTATATTCCCCAGTCATGTAATACCATAAAATAGTACCAATTTACACCACAATACAAAACAGCTTATAACATGGCCTTTATGTGTGATGGATATATTGATGAATAAGCTCTATATATTAATATTCTCATTATAGTCACCAAAAAATAAGATTTTTACTGCCAGTTTGGTCTGAACACATAGATCACATAACATATTGTACATGATGATATATATATTGTGTGACTTAACTCTGATCTTCTGTGTAATGCTTTACCCTTACTACATAGATAATAATCAACATGGTTCTTAACATACAATTTTTTCTGGGTTTTGTAACGTAACTTTTTAATTCCCGAGAGACGGTAAGATTTGTTTAACATATCCTCTAGCTCTAAGTGAAGATTTGTTATAATCTTTGTATAATTAGTTTTTGTTCCTTATCTCTTTAGTTAATTAAGGTTTTTTAGAACTGAGGAATTAAACTAAAATGTGTTTTAAATCCTAAAGAATTTGCAGCAATTTTTTTCACTGACAGCTTGAAGCCTCAAATTTATTTTTTACAGTTCAGAAATACATTTGCATACTATATAGAGGCTGGAATCTTTCATCAGAATTTGAAATAGTATTTTATCATCAAGCCAATGACATCCTAGTTACAGGACAGTTCCTGATAAAATAACTATTAATGATAGACAAGGTGCCTCTTCATATTAACCAATGACCTCCCAGCTGTAATTCAGGGCAAATTACTTATGAATTTAAAACTACCATTGCTGGTGATGGCCATTATCCTAGCTACAACTGAAGTTAAAACTTAACCTATGTTTCTTTTGAAGGCAAGACCAGGAGTGTACTAGGAATGAGTGTAAAAACGAATTGTGTTCTCTTTTGCTTCAGCAGGCAAAGAAAACCCTAAGGCACATAGCTCAAACTAATCTAAGTTGTGATAGAGTGTGCAAGTTATACTTTTGAAAATGGGTTCTGGGTTTGCTTGCTTCAGAAGATATCCCAAAAGCACATTGCTTAAAATAAGCCATGTTGTTATGGAGTGTACCAGTAATGCTTGTGAAACTTTCTTCTGGTCTTGCTTGCTTCAGAAAAAAATCCCAAAAGCACATTGCTGAAACTAAACCATTGTGGCCATCGCGTATACCAGTAATGCTTGTGAAACTTTATTCTGGTCTTGCTTGCTTCAGAAAAAATCCCAAAAGCACATTGCTGAAACTAAACCATTGTGGCCATCGTGTATACCAGTAATGCTTGTGAAACTTTATTCTGGTCTTGCTTGCTTCAGAAGAAATCCAAAAGCACATTGCTCAAACTAAATGATGTTGCTATGCAGTGTGCCAGGTATTAATGTGAAACTGGATTTTGGTCTTGCTTGCTTCCTTTAACCACATTGATAAAAATGTTTGATCAATGTAGATTTAAATCACAGTGCCTTTCACCATCTAGGTTCCATTCCAACTTGGGACAGATCCTAGTTTGAGAAAAAATTTTCAGTTTGCTTGCTAAAGTTCAGTGGGTTTTTTTTCAGACACTCAGTTTCCTTCGCAATCCTTGAACTGACCACCTTCATACATGGAAAGATTCTTGAGTGGGATGCAAAACTGCATTAACTCTTCACACACAAACTAAATGATGTTGAATTTGTCATAGATAAAATTAACACTGATATATTGATTAATGGCATAAAAACTTGAACTTATGACCAATTTATTATACAATTGTTGATGCAGCAATTAACAAGCCATTCATTTAATCAGCCATAAGGCAACATGGGATTCCTGTTAATTTTGACCTTTGAACATGAACATAAAATAGCAACATGGGATTCCTGTTAATTTTGACCCTTGAACATGAACATAAAATGGCAACATGGGATTTGTGTTAATTTTGACCCTTGAACATGAACATAAAATAGCAACATGGGATTCCTGTTAATTTTGACCCTTGAACATGAACATAAAATGGCAACATGGGATTCCTGTTAATTTTGACGCTTGAACATGAACATAAAATAGCAACATGGGATTCCTGTTAATTTTGACCCTTGAACATGAACATAAAATAGCAACATGGGATTCCTGTTAATTTTGACCCTTAAACATGAACATAAAATGGCAACATGGGATTCCTGTTAATTTTGACCCTTGAACATGAACATAAAATAGCAACATGGGATTCCTGTTAATTTTGACCCTTGAACATGAACATAAAATAGCAACATGGGATTCCTGTTAATTTTGACCCTTGAACATGAACATAAAATAGCAACATGGGATTCCTGTTAGTTTTGACCCTTGAACATGAACATAAAATAGCAACATGGGATTCCTGTTAATTTTGACCCTTGAACATGAACATAAAATGGCAACATGGGATTCCTGTTAATTTTGACCCTTGAACATGAACATAAAATGGCAACATGGGATTCCTGTTAATTTTGACCCTTGAACTAGTAGGCAAAACTTGTTAGTATTTATTGGTGCAATTATGATCTTGCCATGAAAGTTGTAAAATAATTCATTTCAATTTTAGATTTATAGATATGTAGTTACCTCTTCTATCCCATCTATATATGTAACAAACCAATTACATTTTGAAACATGAAAAATTAGCCAATCAATAAATTCTATTATAAAAAGTATTATCCAATAAATACATTTTATCATGAAAAATTAGCCAATGACATGTTGTCATACAATAAATCAGACAAAACAATAAGTCTTCTATTACAGTAGAACATGACATGTCTAAACCTATTTCTGGGTTTATGATATTGTTGAGATCAACCATAGTTCTTATACACAAGGATAAGAATAGTATGAAATGACAAAATTAATAAAATACCTCCTTACCCTGGTAGAAGTTAACGTGTTGCCAATTTCAAAGTTTTTACTTATTTTTGGGATTGCGATTTGGACATGTGCTGGTATGTTTGTTTTTAATTAAAACAATGATTTGAGCATTCACACATATATCCTTGCTTTGAGTGTATGAAAATTGTTTTATTTGATCTGAGAAGTAACTAATTGATCTGCAGACCTCGCGATGTGTGAGATAATCCACGATGTGCGAGATTATCCATCATGTAAAGTAAGAAGTCTGATAAACCATTAAACCATTAACAACTTGACAATAACTATGGCTTGTTAAGTTAAATTGGCATGAAAAGATTAAAGACTCTGACTATTAAGTGGTGGTAATATGGTCAAGTTTATCTGAAGGAAATGTAAATTGTGTTTTATCAGGTCTGATTACTTTAAATGATAAATCAACCATTTACTAGGTGTAAATTTAGTCAAAGAAAATTATAGGTGAAAGCTGGATTTTAAACATTTAACTTTGATGTACATGTTTGTTAATTAACTCTTTATACCCCCACCCAACCTGGTAAATGGTCTGCCGACAAGGTACATGCATGTAGATATTCAACTCCAACCTCGTCTTTATTTAGAAAATTTACAAATTTACATTTTCCATTTATAGCTACAATAATTCTGATGTAGTGTTAAATAATAATTCACTGTTTTGAAAACATTTTAGCTCATTTGACAAAAGATAAAAATATACCTGATAATTTGCCTACAATTTATTGAATGACAAATGTCTGTTTTATGACTATTATAGCTTCAACTAGTATTGAACTATGAAATTCGGATCTGCCAATTAAAATTTTATTCCAAATTTCTGTCCGGTACTATTAGTTTCAGTCTTCAAAGCTGAGGTCTCCCCAGTTTTGTTTGATCGTATATGACAAATGTTATTTCCTTTGCCATTAATTTTTATCAATAACTTCAAGATCTTGATATCTCTGAAAGTAGAGTACTAGTGTTTTTTTTCAAGATAAAAAGCACTTGCTTAAATTTGACCTATTGCATATATAGGTGGTTTCCTTAACTTAAATCTGACAAATTTAGAGAAAAGATGCCATAAGCTAAAAATGATCTTCAAAATGACCCCTAAAATTTCTGTATACCTTCAAACAAACACAGGTATTCAGAGTTAAAATTTACCAGATTTAAGTGAAGATAAATCGTAGCAATGGTACCCATGGAATCATTGTGAAACTGTTGTGTTACCTGACTGAGCTATTATCAAGGTGATTACATTTTCACTATGTTCACTTTTGTTGTAGGGTAAATTATGTAAGAAGTACAGAGTACAGGGTATACCTAAGCTTGTTATCTTAGACGGTGAAACAGGAAAAACTATAACATGTGATGGTTATGCCAGGTTAATGGATGATAAAAACGGGACAGATTTTCCATGGCGACAGAAACATTTTCTGGAAGTAATTAAAGGAAAATTGATAAAACCAACTGGAGAAGAAGTAGAGGCTGTTGAAACACTCAAAGGAAAGTTTACTGCAGTATATTTTTCAGCTCATTGGGTAAGTGTTTGCATGTGCTTTGTGTTATTAATTTTCTCGGAATTGCATGTATAAGAACAAATAACCCTCTATGAAATTGAAGTACGGTAAAACTGGGATTTATTATCAACATTTGTGCAGTTAAATGTTTTGCAGTGGAATGGAATGATTATGTTTTACATTGCGGCCAAATTAAAGCACTTATATTGAGACAGTCATTTCAGGGATAATTGAGGAAACTGGCATGCCTGAATGAAACCAACCATTTTGACAAAGTTTCTCACACTGGAATCTGTCGTGAGTTGGAATATAGAATTTAGGTGGTGAGAGTCCCCATGATCTGTATGAACGATAGAGCATAACCACAAACTTTAGACCACTCGGCCACAAGGCTTCTGTATTACAAAGAGGTCTTATAAAACAATTAGGAAGTTCTATAACAATATATTTGGACTTTAAACATGTTAAAATAGTGTGGCAATCGTGGGTAAAGTGATTGAGGTTGTAGCCCTTTCAGTAAATGTTAAAGTAAGGGACAAATGTCCTCGTGTAGGCAGCAAGTATGGAGTAACCAACTCTCAATATGTAAACTTATGGAAATAGGCGACATACTCAATCCAAATTCAAACAAGTAGCAGACAACTTCTGTTGCCTTGATGGCTTTAATAAAAGCACTGAGGATGATAAAGATGTGGTTTTAATATACTGGTATTTGTATAAATGCCTCTATGCATATTTTCAATTAACCAATTTCTACAGACAGTTATAAAATCATATCATATATATAAATTTTAAAAACAATAATTTCAGATATCTCAGTTGTCATGCCAGCCAATCTTGAATTCAGAATTCAATTTTGTATTTTAGCTGTCTATATTGTGAAAATCAAAATACCATAAAAGCAGTAATGATTCTGAATAAAGAAACAAAGTTCCGCCATAATTAGATTTTTAAGCTTACAATAAAATTGCATGGTTCATTAAACTCTGAAGTGAAATCTGAGCTTGACATATTAATAAAGTGAAATTCTATCTATCTCCAGATGACTGTTATAGGAGAGCGTAGCTAAGCTTGTAAGCCAACATCCTTCTCAGATAACTAGACCATGCTACCTCTCCCCAGGGTACAAATTATGATCTATGAGAAGATTACTCATCTAAGCTAATTTTAATGTTTTGTTCTAATTCAGATGTAATATGTCACTCAAATGCAAAATGCCATAGATATAACTTATTTTTTATTTTGTAAGTTTAAAACAAATTGGTCTTCCAAACAATGCAGGCATTTCAATTCATTGGGGAAATTTTGATAAAACTTGGAAAATTAACAGAAATTTGTTAATATCATGATTTTGAATGTCTTTAAGATTAAAATGAAGAAAAAAAATTAAGTCATTTTGTTTCAAAACATCAAATGCATAACTGTATGCTTCAATAGAACATGTATGTTTCCATGGAAATGATATTGTTATTTGCATCATTTATGCAAAAAATTTTGTACAATTATTCAAAATAGAAAAAAATTACAGTATTCAGCTACTTCAATTAACTATAAGCAATCAAGCATGAAAATTGAATGATTATAAAAAATTATCATCCAGTTGTAAATGCATAACAATAAGGTTTCTGGAATCATTTTAGTGTCACAAGACGGAATTTAAAAATAAGTACAACACACTAAAACATTACAGTATTAATCATCATAATCATCTCTGATGTTTGTATCTAAATATGCAAAACAGTCAAATATTAAAGAAATTATCCTTGTATTGAAAACAAATTGAATAAAATGCCTGCACCTGTAAACAATCATGCCGATATTAAGTGGAAGACATATTGTATGTACTGGTAATCCATTTCTTCTACCAACATTTTGTCGGTCAGTTTTCTCCAAAACTTTTTCACAAATCTTTCTGATACTTCACAGGAATAATATAGGAATAGATGTGTCATTGGCTATTCATATTTTGGTCATGCACATGATTTGGGTAAACATGGATTTCCCAGTTGGGGTTTGCATTGGGGACATCTTGAAATGTCATCCCATAACTTCTTGATTATAAAATTCATGTAATTCCCGATCATTTATAATATTATGCATGTATAGTACTTTATATCTGCAGAAAGTATTGGTGCATTGTATCAGAACAAGTCAATATATATTATCTGCACATGATTTGGGTAAACATGGATACCCAAGTTGGAGTTAGTTTCAGAGACACTTGAAATGGCATTCCATTTCAGTTATAACTTCTTGATTATGAAACACACCTGAATTTCAAACATTTATAACAATACATAGTAATTTATACAGATATACAGAACAAGTTGGTATTGATTATCTGAGACTTACATTCATTATAGTATGATATCAGGTTCTGTAGAGTGTAGTATAAACTTGTGTATAGTACAAATAATGGTAATTAATAACATATTCACAAATAAATATAACATGTTCAATAATAAACAAAGAACAGACTGATTAATCAAAAACAAACACACTAATACATGTCCGTAATATTGACTTTGTGATGGTATATTGTGGTATATTGGTTTGTGTATTGTGTGACTTAATTGTTTATCCATGGTAATGCCCAATACATTGGCAAGTGTTTAGTACATTGTTATAGGCCAACAAAGAAAACTTATTGGTACCAATACTGACATATTGAATCTTGGGGATGGGGTTCACCATTGTACCACATGATGTCCCATAAAGTTTCTGCTTAACAATTATTTCCATTTTAAATGAACCCCTTCAGTTTAGGTTTTTCCCATAAACATGACGTTACTTTTGGAAATTTCAACTTTGACATTTTCCAAAACTATCCGCACAAACCTTAAGGGATGTTGATCATGTGGTATGCTTGTAAACTCCATTGAGAAAAAGATTATACAGTTTTCAAATTATCATCAGTTTGATTATACAGTTTTCAAATAATCATTAGTTTGCTCTTACTTCTAGATTTTCTGAGTTATCATTTTTCTCATGTCCTTAAACATGCTGCAGCATGGCACCTTTTTAAAACAAATTCAGAAAGGATCTAACATATGGTTATAGAGACTGCAGCTGGCTTTTTGTGTAATTAAAGAAGGAGATAGATAAGTAAAGCACAATCAAGTCTTCATTCATCATCTGTCTGGAAGGAAACATAAGATAGTGTTTATGTTAGTAGACTAATGTACTATCATCAGTAGATATAAAACACAAACACTGACTTGTCAACATAAGTCATTAATACTAATGTCTGTAAGACTGAAAAATAATTAAAATAAAAGTATCCAAGAGCATGGCTGAGTCTCTAATTGCAATATTACAGTTAGTTCCTTACAAATCGCAATATTGAAACTCCAGGCTTATTTAAATTAAAGCCATAATAAATGGATCCAAGAGCACTGTCAATGTCTCTTATTGCAACATTGCATGTACTAAGTTAGCTGCTTACAAATGAATAAATTGTTCCATGTTTCTTTCATTCTTACTTTTGATTTTGCATGCAGCAGTTGTATCTACCTAGACAGGAGGTTCTTACTCTTATTGAGCACCTGACCTGATTTCCATAGCGGAAGTTCACATTTAACTTATTTGCCAGTTTTCTAAGCTGTTGCATTGCTTTTGGGTTGTGATTTAGACATGAACTTATATGTTTATTTTTGATTACCAAAATTACCAAAACTTTTAGCAGTACCTTTCCATTTCATTTGAAATTTCATTAAAGCACATTTATCTATGTCATTTCAGGTTCATCTATCATTCATGACCAATATTTGTATATGTATCCAGTCTTGGACCTGTATGTTTTATTTGAGAAATTCATGGCAGTCATGGTTGGCACAAATTTTGTTTTGGTACCTGCTTCCAAACTATACAATTTTTATGTTGGAATTGTTCCTTGTTAATGTTCTGTTAAATGCAAGAGAATAAATTGCTTCATGAAAACTAAGTCTTTCTAAGCAGTATTTGGACTAGCTTGTTCAACAAATGCTAATTTAACTCTTTCATAGGGTTGCAGTTCTTTATAAGTTTTGATCATGTTCCAAAAGGCTTACAATTTCAGTTTGTTAATTTAAGTTGTTCAATATAACATTTGAAAGCGCAACGTTGCCAAAGTCATACTTAAATGTGATATAATCTCTTTAAGTATGAGATTCATGAAATATTACAGTCATCAGACAATTTATGGATTATCAATGCTTTGAGTTCATGTTGCATCATTATGTAGACTATGTACTCTTTGAACCATTAATGTGCTGTATAGCAAACTTCTTAAATAAATCCCTTATATCTACTTTGTTATGATATATAGAACTAACATCATTTAGAGGAAAGGGTTTCTAAATATTCAATTATTGTAAAAAAAAATAAGTGCAAAAATTAGTCATTCAATTTAATAAGACGTTTTGATTAATTTAGTTATAGTCAGGGAACTCAGAAAACATCAACTGATTTTATATATATATGTATAAAACAAATCTGTAAATTAAATAAGAACTTTTAATCCATTCAAATATAGCAAGGGAACTTGGAACAGATCCATCAATTATATATGTAGATGTTTAAAACAAATCCTTTAATTAAATAAGAAGAGGTTTTTTTTTTTATATCCGATTAATGAAAAAGAATAAGTGCAAAAATTATCCTATAATTTAATAAGAAGTTTTAATCAATTTAATTATAATAAAGGATCTTCCAATTATATATATATCAATGCAAAACAAATCCTTTAATTAAATAAGAAAAGTTTTATTATTCCATCACAGCCAGCTAGTCTACAAAAAGAACTTGTATTTTGGAAAGCATTCTTGAATACATACAGACACATAAATATGTTGGTTTCACCTGCAGCCTTAATGTAATACTGACTTTGTATAATATCAAAGTACTCAGTGCCGACAGATACAGAGCTAAATAAACAGTTTGTATATCTGATAGATATGTACCTGTTAAAATAATCAGTTATACATTAATGATAGAGAAAGCCAAATTACTGATTCCCATCATTTGACTAAACCTAACTGGGCCATATAATCAGAAAATTTGTCCTGGACTGGGTCTCTAAATGTAGGCTCTTGATTCATTTGATGTTAAGATGTTAATGAGACATTTATATGAGATTTTAAAAAATGTGGCAAATATCAAATTCAAAAACTTTCAAAGCTAGAGAAAAGAGTCAAATTCCAAAATTTTGGTTGAATTCCAGATTGAAGTCTGAAGACTAGTCCAGGTTTTCCAATATAGCATTGTGTTACAATCTGTAATATTCTCTATTAAATTGGTGCTATAGGTTTGTAATTACAACAGTTTACGCTGTAGTGAATGTTAAAAGTTTTCCTAATTGATTCTTTAATTGAGTGCTTCTTCTTTCCAGACAATTTTCCCATTTACAGATTTTTTTATGTTGATGCTAAGCATTACCTGATATGAAACAACACTCAATTATATACATACATAAGTATTTTATATTTTGATAATGAAAATTGAAAGAAATTATTATAAATACATGTAGTTTAGTTTTACTTGCTATGTCAATTATGCTAATTTATTGGACTGATATGTGTAAGTTGAATACAGTTAATAATGAAAAGTTATTGAAAAAATAATTACAAATACTTAAGTTTTAACCAGTAACCAAAATAAGCTCTTTGCATGCAATAGTCAATTAAAATACAAAAGCAGACAACATGTGAATGTTAAAAACAATGGGGAACATGTGTCAAAACTATTAAAGAAACAAGACACAAAATAAAGCTCATATTTGGCATTTTAAAAAACACCTGACATTCAATTGGTCTGTGATCAAAAGAGTTTGGAAGTCTCATAAAATCTCTGATTTTGTACCCTGTGGCCTGGTTGCACAAAGCTTAATTAAATTTAATTATTAATTAAACCATAATTAGAAAATCATTTAGTGTTGCACTAATTATGGTCCAATTAATAAGTAAGCTTTGAGCAACCAGGCCAAGGATATAAAAATTATTCCCCATAATTTGACATCAGAAAACAAACATTGTTGTGGGTTACATCAGAGCTTGAATTTTTACATGACTTCATTCATTTGGTCTCTGACCTATTTGGTCTACTGCTCTTGTACCTGGGAATCAAAAATTATGCTGGTCAAATGGTGAGAGACTTGCAGAACACTTCTGATAAAGTGGTGCCCAGTATTAAATTGTTTGGTTCAATCCCTTTTGTAGGACCCATATCATGGTCCCTAAACTGCATGTAAAATTTTCAAACATAAGTCTTATTGTGTTGATTGTGAATCAGATATCCATGTTTTTGCCTCTATTACTTTCCATTAGAAACAGAACAGGGCTTCGGAAACTTCGGTCTGGCCTGTCGGACATTTTTTGTACAAGCAACAGAACTATAATATTAGCATTATTTTTCTCACACCTGTGACATGGAAATCCTGCGTTTTTATCCATGTCTCACCGTAGGGTTGAATTTACTGTGTAGTTAAACTTGCTCTGGATTTATCGTTGAGAGGCCTTAATAAGTTCCGAAGTCATCCGACACTTTCTCAACGTCACAATCACTTACACACGCTTAATTGATGACGTCATAATCATTTTACGTGAGAACGTCAACAAAACTTGATTACATCATTTTCAGCAGGCACGGATGTTGACATGAAAACTGAACATTTCAGGCAATTTTTTGTTTACAAATCATGTTTTATGCTGCAAATGTGTGAGAAAAAGAATCCTACACCAGTAACAGGGTAAGACAGAGATATCTCAAACGAGGATGAATATTTTCACGTCAAGAACGAGCTATAGTGAGTTCTGGACATTGAAAATATTCATCCTCGTTTGAGATATCTCTGTCTTACCCTGTTACTGGTGTAAGATTCTATTAGTCTACACTGTATTCAAATTTATATTGAACTGTAATTCCTGATTTCCTGTTTATTGATATAAGGGAAGTGGTATTATGACATTACTTGTAACATATTATAGATTCATTATTATGTCTTTTTACAACATAAAATAACATTAATTGTTTGTTTGTTTGTGCGATGGTATTTTTTCAAAACAAAAAGTACTGCAGTTATAAACCAAAAAATATACCATTTTTAAAACAAAAAGGCATTGCAATTAAAACTATTATAAAGCATTAAAGTGATTATTGCTACAGTTGAACTTTGCAGATACTCTATTAGATCGTAGATTAGTGTTTGCTGCAGATGTAGAATTTTTAATTAACCTTTCTTTTAATCCTTTTGCTTCCTGTACAGTTACACTGTAATACAGAATGAGTTTTAAGTGTAATTATTAAAAATCTAAAAGTTAAAAATTCTGTTTTCTGTTTATCAGGATGTGACAGATTTTTTCATTAATTGAATCTCTCTAACTTTTTTAACCAAAGAGGAAATTGAAATTCAGATTATTCCTTTAGGATGAAATTAACATGATTGATAGTCAAAAACTGTCGGTAAATTCAGAACTGAATTATATTGACTGTTATTAAACTTGACATCAAGCTGCATTTTCAATCATCTTGTATTTGTTTTGTGCATATATTTTTTGAAAGATAATTAAAATTTTTAAAAATTCTAAGGTTTATCGGTTAATGACATTGAAATGCAGGAAGTTATGATAAAACAGAGATCCTGAAGTTATTGATATCTAGATGCCTTGGCATTCAATTTTTAAAGATTTTTTTTTTAGGAGTTTGTTTTTGAAAAGAACAGTTTTTACAAGATGACAATGATTTTGTAAAGGACAATTATGAAATGGAAAGACTTGTTAATGAAACAGTAAATCATATGTCAGCCAGCTCTCTGTGGATTGTTTGTAATAGTGTGAACTATATGTATATTATAGACAAACAACATTGATCTTGATGTTTAATTAAAATATTTATCAAGACAAGTATATTTTATGTTTTGGGAACACAGATACTTATTTTGTCTACATAAATGGGCAAGAGTAAACACTTGCATTGTGTATATATCAACTGCAAATCCTAAACACTATCAATGCATTAGGTTGGTTGGTTGGTTGAATGTTGCTTAATGTCGCATCAGCAATTTTTTAGCTATTCGCGACGAGAACTATTTTATTAATCTCTATGGATTAATCTATGAACAATTTTGTGTATGCATGTGAAGTGCGAGTGTGTTGTATGGTCTGCCTTGTACTAGCGCGCACTCAGGGTGACTTTAACATGCTAGCTCACAGAGTCAATACGCCGCAGACAAGCGTACCACTCCCCCAGTCCATTATACTGATACCAGGTGAATCCGTAAAGGCCAAGGGCAAGGAATATTCACTTTCATAAGGAAAATTCACTTTCCACATGTGGTCTGAGCGGGACTCGAACTCACAGCGGTGAGAGACCCTGGATTTGAAGACTGATGTCTTATCCATTAAGCCACCGCGGCCTCTCAATGCATTAGATGAATCCTCCTATATGAATATTCCAAATAAAAGGTCAAGCAGACAGGTCAATGTTGTTTATCTATACATGCTAACACTACACAGACCAATTCAGTGTGAACTAATGAATCTAGTAATTTTACTATCTAAAGACTAACCACATGTAGATCAAATAATTACATTGGTGGCATATTGATTTTGGTGACATTTGTCAATTTATGGCTGACAACAAAAATCTTCTACGTCATTGTTCTTACTAAATTCAGCCGGAAATTAAACATTCAGTGGTGGACCAATTAATCTTCTCTATCATTGTTTTTACTTAAGGTAGAAAGTTTATAGTTGGTTCATATAATTCTTTTGGCAAGACCTTTTCACCAACTTCATGACATTGACCTTGATTTTTGACCTGTGGCAAGACTTTTTATCAACTTGATGAACTTGAACTGATTTTTGACCTACCTATGGCAAGACTTTTTCCATCAACATCTTGACCTTGATCTTTGAACTATGACAAGGCTTTTTTTTTGTCATCAGCTTGATTACCTTATGACCTTGATGGCCTGTTGCACGTCTTTTTCATTAACTTGATTACCTTGACCTTGATCTTTGGCCTAATTTTCATACAAAGTTCAACTGGTTGGTACATATAAAGTGTTTCACAAGGAATTTAAACTTTGCTTATGTTAAGAGGACTTTACTTTTTAATGGACATTGAAAAAAGACATTAAGATTGCTTTTTTAAAAAAAATCTTGATTTGTAGTAGCTGAAATAATTGCTGATTTGACACAAATTTACTGATGTTATTCCTAATATTCCTTAGTTAATTCAGCTTATACTCTTGTACAATATAACAATAGTTCTCTATAACACCATCAATATTTGTATTTTATCATCTCAGATACACTATATCTACCATTATGTATCATATGTAAGTCATCAGACAGTCTTCTCACTTGAGTTAAGTAGACAATTGTAACACCAGTATAACCAAATCAAAAGATCATCATAAAC